>OX388312.1:27215273-27674773 GCA_947579605.1 Athripsodes cinereus
TGCATGATTGTACTGCAGGGAATATCACACATATGGTGTTCAATAATTCTGAAAAGTATGTAATTTTTAATGTTTAAAAACTCTAATTTATTTTATTCTTCTTGCACATCACCATTCATAATAATAACAAAATCAAAAGAGCAGTTTACATAAAAAAAAGATGTGATGATGTGCAGTGGCGAGAATACTGTAGAATTATATAATTTAGGTAAAATATATCAAAATTTAGAACTCTCCATGACAGCTTTGGCTATTGAGACAGTGCTATTTCTTGAAGTAAAAACTTTTTAGTGTTATGTAAAATCTCTCAATGTTTTCAGATATTTTTTCACAGCTGGTTCAGATGGAAACATTTTTTCATATAATTTTGAACTGGCGCCTGAAGTCAAAGAAGGTCTTTCATATGATGTCTTACATGAGGAAATGCTGGTACTTAACATTATTTTATTTTTAGCACTTGCATCCCTTGTTTTGATTGATGTCACTTATTACTTCGCTTGACCATATTCCCGTTAGTGATTATTTTTTCTTTGCAGCCTGAATTGAAGGAATTACCTGAAGAAGAAGCTATTCTGTCTCATGAAGAGTTAGCCAGAGAAAAGGAGAGACAGGCTCTATTATTAGCTGCGACATTGCACAAGCAGAGAGTGAAGAATCAGTTGGCAGATCTAACCATTGAGTTTAAAGAGATACTCAAAAGGTTTATATTGTATTGTTTTTTCATAGAAAGACAGGTTAAATTTTATGAATATGTTACAAATGAAGACGTGTGTTGATGAACTCTACAAAAACTGTATTATATGTGATATGGTAAAGAAAATGGTAACTGTATGATACTCTTTTACAATAGACCATTCCAATCACAATGATATGAGCATGTGAAAAGGGTGTCTCAATTGGCACAGAATTGCTCTGTGTAAAATATGGTAGTTTTTATTCCATGGTTACAAAAAGTGTATTGAAGGGTGAACAGAATATGGCTAATAACCTTTTATATGCAAAACACTAAGTTTAAGCGAATAGTCATTAAATACACTCAGATAAAAATAATACACACAATATTTATAACAAATATAAGTGTATTCATTTATTTTATGCCATAGGGTACCTTTTTAATCAATCTCTTTTATTATAGGAATAATGCACTACCTGTGAATCAACAAGTAGACCTGACTCTAGATTATCGTATAATGGAAGAAGAAGCGAAGATAATACATGATCAGATGGCACTCACAAGGAGAAAGTTGGCATACCCTCTAGCGGTATCCTCGCTACGTCTTAATAAGATGATGTCTAGAAATGTGGATTGCTTAGATGTGTTTCCGTTTCAACTTAATTCTATGTTGTAAGTTCCAATTATCTATTTTTACTTGAGGCAATTTTCGTGGCTGGGGTAATATTATGTATATTTATTTTATTCATTATTTGCTATACATTGATTATAAGCAATTTTACTTAGAAATATATCTATATTAAATACAATCAATCTACAGATATCAAATTTATCGTAAAGGTGCAATCTTACTCCGTGTAAAGTCCTCCTTATGCTCGAAGACTCATAGATATTCATAATATTTACGAAAATTAGTGCAGTGTGATAGATGAATGGAAAACTATTTCTTTCAAAGTAGTGTTGAAATCATTTTTTTTTTGTGTAGGGTAATGGTGGAGAAAATTTCAGGTTTATGTTCATTATAGAAGTTTGTCAATTATTCCATTTCAGAACACCAGATTTCAATGTGAAAATAATTCGGCAGAATGGATTACCCCCAAAATTTTTTGATGACATTGAAGTTGTGAAGAGTAAACTGGATGAAGCTATAAAGAAAGCTCAGTAAGTAAAATAAGACTATCATTCTCTTTGATGACTCTAGGACTCTCTTATATTGTGCTGTAACCTCCATCTTTACTTCAAATTCCTCCTGTCTCCTGCTGCGGTTCTCCAGTCTACAATATACAATATACTTTAAGGGTAATTAAGTTAATAGATGTTTGCATTGGAATTATTTGTCACAAAACTGGTAAGCGTTTGTGAAACATATTTCAAGTCAACTGCTCTCAAAGTTTTTATAAAAAAAACATATTTTGTGTCTCTTTATTATCTACATTTTATGTCTTTCGTCTATATTATTTGTCTTTCAATAATCATCTCAAGAGCACAGGGCGGATACGAGAATTCCGAATATACATATCATCGGCTTAATTCTAATACACCGTAAGTCAGTTATGTCTAACTTAACAGGAAGAACAAAAAACTTATATTTTTTTAATCATCGTTTGGATTGAACTGGTTATTTGTGTCGCAGATTATACTTTCACTGGAGACATTTTATAAAATTGACAAATTAGAAAAAAAGAATTTGTATTACTGTAAACGGAACATGAATCCATCATCAATTTGAAATCGAAAAAATTACTTACGGTGTATTAGAATTAAGCTGACGATATATGTACTAGAGAGGTAATGTGTTTTTTTTTATTTAATGAGACTTATTGATAAGCTATGGTTGATTTTGTTTTTGCTGCAAGGAAAGAGGACCTGTTTTATGTACCACAGTGAGTAACTTTTGTATGTATGCTGTTTATTAATTAAACCAACTGCATGATAAAAAAAATTGCACTTGCACTTATTTTTTATAATTATTTTGTAATGTGCATATTTTTATGATATTTCATTGAATACTAAGAAATTTTCTCAAAGCTTTGCACTTTTACTAAATGTTCCAGATTGCACACAACGGAATTGTGTGTGTGTGTCTTGATTATTTAATACTTAATTTAAGAAAGAAGTGATTTTATACCGTATGAGAGGCCATGTGTAGGTACATGTATATCATTACGTTAGTACCCATTATACAAGATGCATGTCTGAGTTTGGGACTAGCTCACTCTATGTGGATTGTCTGTGCATGTTTTTATTCAGTTTTGTGTATGGTAATTTATTATCAAAAATTAATTAATAGAAAATAATTGCCTCTTAAACACTCCTGTATTCAGAGTGTCTGTGCACCAATTAAGTCAACTCTTCCCAAGACATTTCTGGCACTCTGATGTCTTAATATATACTTACTCAAAATATTTTCTTATTAAAAAAACTTCTTATTTTGGCGTTCATATGTTTCATTGATACTTCAAAATGCACATCATTTTTAGTTTGTTATTATGCACATGCTAAAAGATCCTAGATAATTTGTTTTTGTTTCTATCTTATTTTTGATAATCCATTTTTCAACTTCTTTCTCTGTTTGTAATCTTATTGCAGAATGTCTATGGAGAAAGATGATCAAGGTGAGAGTGGCTCAGAGGAGTCTGATGATGATGGTCCAGATGCTCCTCTCTTGTATTGGCTACCTCCAGCTCCTCCACCACCCAGAGCCTTGGTTAGGACTCTCAGAAACTATTTGCATCGCATCACCAGACACTATGAACAGGAAAAAGAGGTATATAATAATTGATTCATATTTCAACTCTGATCCGATAATGTCATTGTATAGATGATTTACTGTGAAAGAGGTTGATTCAGGCAATTAAGGTAAAGAGCCATTGTTTTTTTTATAATTTACCCTAACTTTAATATGATGGATATGATAAAAGCAATGATCATGTTGATTTTATTTGGTTCATAGAAAGATTTTTTTTATTTGAGAAAAATATAAAAATTGGAAACAAAATAGTATCCTATTATAGGCATAATAATTTTTTATTCACTTAGTCAAATCACAGTCTGAGACCAGCCTAAAGCCCGGAAACACTCGGGAAAACTTCAAAGATAACCAAAGAAACTGTAAAAATTCACCGAGCAGCGTGTTTATTAAGCTTTTGTTATTTCAGTGGCAAGCCCATCTGGCTAAGCATTCCTTTGACCATGTCGAGAGGGAAGGAGCGGCTGCCTTGGCATATGAAGAGGCTAACATCGGAGAATATCACTTGAAGAGTAGACCGGGAGCTATACAGCCAACATCTAAAGGGGCCATCGTTCTTCACCAGACTCACCTGCAACTGTTTGTT
Source organism: Athripsodes cinereus (assembly GCA_947579605.1). Taxonomy (NCBI): domain Eukaryota; kingdom Metazoa; phylum Arthropoda; class Insecta; order Trichoptera; family Leptoceridae; genus Athripsodes; species Athripsodes cinereus. Next base: position 27,219,282 of record OX388312.1, read on the forward strand.
AATAGACAAGAAGTTTGTACATAGTAAACTACTTCAGTTCAATAGAATAAGGAATACTTTTGTGCAATATATAGCATATCAATTCTATTTGTTAGTGCAATATTTATCTTGATGACAGTATTATAGTCCTCTAAGGGCCGATTTTATAAACACTAGATAAAACTTCCGTAATGAATACGAGCAGTTATCTAGTCGTTAGTAATAATTTCCATAGGCAATTTTATAAACGTTTTTTATTAACGAACAGTTGTCAGAAATAGTTACGACCCGTAATCATAAAAAATCCTAATACTGGTAACAATTTCTGACATTTGTTTATAGTTACGAAATACATCTATGATTCAACTGTCATTTCTGATAAACAAATTTTGTGTGGTGCCCCGTGCTTTTGGAGTATTGAGAGCTGTCGGAGTGTTTTTTTTTGGATTTCTTAAATCTGTTCACTATTTAACAATCACAGGTAAGTATCTATTTCATGTCTGACACATAAATATATTTAGCTAACTTCAATAACATCCGATCGCTAAGTACTTAGTTGATGGAAAACTGTTTGCTATTCTATCTACAGTTTTGCAGTGAATTTAATCACATTCTTCATTTGACAAATGTATTAAATAAAAAATTTGTTTCTGATACAATTATTTCATTATTTATAGATATGGACAAGAGGAAAAAAAGTAAAAATTTTACAGGGGAAGAGTTAAGCTTACTTTTAACTCTGATCGAGGGGTCTCCCGGCTTGACCAGTAAGAAAACAGATGCCGTGAGCAACTCAACGAAGGAGTCACTTTGAAGAGTCACTGGCTGAAAGTTTCAATGTCAATAGTTCCTTCCACAGAGATCTGTCCTAAATAAAATTAAAATGGGACAGTTTGAAAAAAAAAGTGCCAAGAAGCGGGCTGCAGCCATATATCTTAATAACCGGTTCGTTTGTATAATATTTTCATAAATAATAATACTTCTTCTAATAAATTATCATCCTGTTTTTAATAAACTTACGTGTTGCAAATTATAAACATTTTATAGAACCACTGGAGGGGGGAAAACCCAAATCCTGCCAGATCCCATTTTGGACCGGACCATGAGCCCTGCACATCTTTTAGAGCTGTTGCCACCAACTTATGTACCAAGGAGCCTTCCATATCTTTAGTGGCTGACGAGATGTGTGCCAATGAGCCCTCCGTATCGATACCAACTGACAACGTGTGGAAGGATTGGAATCCCGCAGTGTTGCGGAGACCCAAAAACCAGAAGTTGATGGTCAAAAAAAAAGAAAAACTTAGATGAAGAAATGAAACAGTCAATTCGTCATCCTCTTAACATAAACTAAATTACATATTTTAATAATTTTAAATTAAATATCCTAATCATGATAATTTATTATTGCTCGTCTTTTATTATTTGATTTTCAACAAGTTTTATTTTATGATTTATTTGTGTTAAGTATATGTATAATATTGTTTATTAATTATGATTTTTTTTCTGTCTGTCACGTATTTCTTATATTTTTTCTACATGTAAAAGGGTCACGCCGTTTGTTATTATATAATAAAAATAAAATAAACCCATTTATAAGACTATTTTTAAGACTCAAACACTATTCATTTTTTTACAATCTTTAACAATAATTTTAGTTTTCTTTCATATATACCTCTATTACTCATAACTGTAAATGTCTCTATTAATAATTATTAGTACTGTAATAATAAAAGCCATGTATGTTTATTGAATTTTAATAAAAGAACTGTTAATTTATTATTTAACCTCTCTTTTTTTACTTAACAGTATATAATTCTAGTAATAGATAGTATAGATTGAACTCTTTTTTGTTCTCCTAGTGCCAATACAACACAATACGCGAGTGAAACCTGGACACAGTTGTAGAAGCAGTTAATGCTTCAGAAACGGGCTTGTTAAAAAGGATGTAATGTATCCATCGATGTTATTTTTACAATTAACCATTGCATGAGGTCATATATGTAAATTTAACACATGAAACTACCATACCCGATACTCTTTGTCTGTTGAGAAAGGAAAATGGCATGATAGTATCTATTTTCAATAATCTACCTACTAATTCACTTATCCAATGTTTTCTTTCAGGAGAGTTTGATGGAAAATAATAAAATGGAGCATTCATAAAACATCACTCTTTTTGCACCCTTTGTTAATTAACTTAATCACGTTTTTATGTTCATGGTCATATATATGTAGGTGTGTAGAAAAAGGCTAAATAAATAACGTAAGTTTGGTGGTAAAAAGTTTTATTTCAAGCAAAGTTAATAAAAGAAAATAAAGATATAATATGAAAGAGTGATAATTAAAAAAAATATTCTATTTTCATCTTCACAATCTGAAATACATAAAAATTTAAGGAAATAATATTATATTCTTTACTGTAAATCATTCCTCATAGGTTTCACAAATCAAAATGGCGCCTGAATAATGACATATGACATTTTGTTATTGTCGTTGCGATAGCAATTTGATAAAATACGATTCGTAATACGTTTAACTAGCCAAAATACAGCGGTAATCAAATAACGCATGCTTAACCCGGTGCATGATCTACTATCGTTTTATAAAATCGGAAAATCGGTAATTAAACCAAACTTTGGTTAAAATTGGTATCAAGCATTACGAACGGATGTTTATAAAATCGGCCCTAAGGCAGCGCTCCCTTAAAATGGAAATATTTTTGTTTTATAATTAGAAAAAATTTAATTTAAATTAATTGAGAAAAAGTTTATTGGCCGGCTCAGTACCATTTCATCAACGGTACCATTCTTCGGCCTAAAAGAGACAACTGCTCTAAGGTACAAAGTTTAAATGAAGATGTCGACAAAAAACAACAAAATTAAATCTTTATAACGCGCATTTAATAAGTAAGGAATATAGAAAAGGGATGTATTGTTCATTAGAGCATAGTCTTTATTAATGATTAAATATATGAATATTCCTTTTTTAGATAAGTAGGTAGGTATATGTATTTTTTTTTTCAGATATTTGAAATACAACACGAGTTTAACGAAACTTTGCTAGCTTTAAGAAAAGAGAAATCTCAACTGGTAACAAAGTTTGGGGATCTGGACAAACGTTTGAAGACCATTGCCCAAGCACTCCCTCCATCACTCTGTCAGCCATCTCCATTTAACCCTCTGCCATCCATAGACAATGAATTAGAATATCCCGAACTAAATCTTAAGGTAAGAACTTAATTTACTTGTGATTCACTTTTTTATTGAGTTATAAGTAATAATTTTTTCATCTTCTAACAACATAATAAATATTTGTGCAAATGTAAAAAAAATATTTAACAAACACATTATTTTTAACGTACTAAGAAGGTCAGATATGCTTTTCTTGGTTGTCATAATTTAACTGCTGAAGAAGAAATCATTCCAATCCATAAACTATTTTTACGAACTATTTATTTTGTAATATGTAAAGTACAGCAAGAAGACTTTACATCTGTCATGCTAGTAGTGATAAAACTATTACGCTAGTTATATCTATATACACTAATTATATGCATATGCGCCAATTATATGCATATACGGTAATTACATGTACATACATATATATTCAATCCATTGGATTGGTCTGCAACAAACTTAGATTTTCTTTTCTGTTCCTCCCGATTTTCTGCTAGTCTCTTTAAATCTGCATATTTGCCACAGCACATGTCATTCAGCATTTGATCCATGAAGGTGTCTAATGGTCGTCAGTTATTATTTTTCGGACTTGCATAATAAATAAATATAACACAACCTTAAACAATGATGCCTTGGATATTAATTTAATTGTTTTTTTTTTCTATTTCCAGTTGGTAAAACCAAAACGTGCCAAGGTGTCTATGGATTTTGGACGACTTAGAAGGTCTACTATTGCACCTCCTCCAGTAAAGGAGGTTTTCACGCTCAGGAGGGAAGGTAAATAATAAGAAGAATCCAGCAAAACTATTTTTGCATGTTTAAAACCACTCATGTTTTAATATTTTGTCATGTTCTCAGAGCCTTCTATTACAGCATTAAAATTGTTGTTTAAAATTGTTAATACATACTAAATTTTATTATTCTTAAAAAAAATGTATTACTAATACATATTTAATTCAAATAATGATTTTAATAGCATAATGAGCTGTTTATTATGGAATTATAAAAAACAAATGTTTCACATGGGTCATATTAAATATGCAACGTTGAAACATTCACAGTTTCCAGAAATACTCATGAAATACAAAACAATGCTCCATATTTTGCATACCAAATAATTGAGCATTATTGAGAACTTCAATCAAGATAACTTCACATTTTCAAAGGATATAATTAAAAATCAAAACAATATTATCTTAAAGAGGGTGCAAGAAATATGCAGAGTTAGAGCTGTATGGCATTCCGTTCTCTTTGTCTACTCTTACAGTACAGTCAATACTATACAGTATAGTTTAGTTTTCAATTCTCAAAGAAACGAAAACATTCAGAAGATTTGATGTCAGCAGTATTGAATAAATGGAGGGAAGATTTTCCTAATAGATTCAGGGTAGTCGTAGAGATTGATAATTAAAGCTGTTTTCTACTTCATTCAGATCCTGCAGCAGAGTTCTGGAATACGCAAGACTTGAGTATTTACAAAACCAAAGGAACTCCATTAGAAGAGGATTATAAGAGGCGGCATTTAAGAGAGTAAGTTTAACGTTAATAGATTAATATTTTTTTTTTTAATTTTAATATTTTTTAAAAAATTTCAATACTAACAACATTTATTTACAAATATCAAGCTAGTCGCATACTTAGGTATGAATTTTGTGTTATGGTTACTAATGCCACAATACATATATATGTATAATGCACGAAACACATATACACATAATACCCACACTCAGGACAATTGAAAAAGGCCATTCATCATTTTGCTCTGGCCGGTAATCAAACCTGGAACTTCGTGACTTAAAGGCAAGAGCATTATCTATATGTCAGATTGGCCATCAAGTTATGTAACGCTAATTTATTGTTTTTATTTTCAATTCGACAAAAACAGGGCTCGTCCGGGATTTGAACCCGGGACCTCTCGCACCCAAAGCGAGAATCATACCCCTAGACCAACGAGCCACTGGTTTTATGCTGCGAGTACACGTTACTTGTAATGTAATTAAATAAACAGAATTTAATTAGCTCAGCAATATTCGTTTTGTACATAATTAATAATTGTTCAAATGTTCTTTATTATTTTTTTGTTGACGCAGCAAACAAATTTGTTGATATAACATTTTTGAATCACAAATTCGTATGGCTCGTTGGTCTAGGGGCATGATTCTCGCTTTGGGTGTGAGAGGTCCCGGGTTCAAATCCCGGACGAGCCCTGTTTTGTCTCTTTTTTATCTTTATGATAATTTCAATGAAAAACCATGCTATTATTCACTATGTGAAAATTATTGTTTGATATGCAATTAGATTTTGACAAGATACCTATCATTTACAAGTCAAATTTTGTGCTTGATAATAACAATATATTTGTTGAAACTCGGTTGTGTAATAATGTGAATATTGTGGTTTATTAGAGTACATAACTTTGAATACCCATGGTGGTTCGCCCAAATCAATCAATCGTGTATTTTTTAAAATTTCATTAGAAAATTGCTCAATTCAATAGCTAGCTAGGAATTTTTCAACATGAGGTTGAAAGAATGTGGTGGTAATGTGAACCAAATTCTCTAATATGGAGATGTTATGAAAAGAATTTGGTATACATGTGTGTGGGATTGTGTGAATGCAGAGAAAGCAAAAGAGATGTGTATAAATAAGTCTATCTAGTGTTCCGTCTTCTAAGATTACGCAGCTTACATGAAAACATTGATAGGTACATAACAATGTCGTTTATTGCTCAAACAAATAAATAAATAAAATAACACTGACCATATTGTGCATGTAAATTTGCTTAGCTGTTTTTTAAATGCCATTATTACATTTGTTTATACAGCAAATTCTTTTTAATAATTCAAATTGTATTTTCATATCGATAATTTGTGTGGCTCGTTGGTCTAGGGGCATGATTCTCGCTTTGGGTGTGAGAGGTCCCGGGTTCAAATCCCGGACGAGCCCGTTTTTTGTCATATTAATATATTTTATATATTTTTAATTAAGTAGGTACTTTGTTAATTTTGAATACCTATCGTGTAATTGATTTTTATTTGTATAAAAGCTTAGAGCTGTATATGTATGTAAAATAAAATATTTTTTATTTTTGACTGTGGAGCACCTTGCAAAAATAAAGACATTTTACATCTGAAATTCAACTATGAGGTTTGCCACCCATCCTGAATGTCTTAATTTTTTTTGGCACAGAGAAGACGGTTTGCATGTTTGTTACATGTAGCTGGTCTGCTGGCTACCCAACTGGTGGGATGTGCCTAGATGGTGTAGTAGTAGTAAAATATTTTACATATGTATCTGTTTGAAACATCTTTAAATCCAAATCTTGAGATTCGGTTTTCTTTTAAAATTACTTTGATTTGTAATCAAATGTTTTCTTTCATAGTCTACTGGTTGAACAAGAAGATATAATAAAGTTCATGCACCTGAAGATGAGTGACTGGGAAAGTCGGCTAAAAAAAGCGAGCAGAGAAAGGGAGAGAGTGTTGCTAAGAGCACAGTACCTCAAACTGAACCAGTTACAGCTTACTCAGGAGTTCATCGTGTTAGACTCCATGCAGTTCAAAGAAGATACTCTCATGGACCTTGTGAGGGGGCACCAAATGGATGTAAGTGTATACATTATTCTGGATAGAGGAGGATTAATTCCTCACTATTAATCTCCTCAAAATCCTAAGCTTAATAAGATGTTTGAGATCTGAGTGGCTGTTTTAACTTGACAACGCTAGACAAGCAAATTACAAAGTACATAGTACCATAGATCTTTAAAATCAAATAAAATAAGAATCTTTGAAATAAAATAGGTCACCTATTCTTTTCTGTAAGTTTGGAGTGTCCTATGGGAGGCAAATATTTGAAAAGATCACATGTGAGACATTATTTTTTTATGACACTGGTAGGGCATGTGAATTACATGCAGTAAATCCATTGACAAATACATAAGTCTCGTCTGTTTCTCAAACCTAATAGATGTTATTTCTTTTGCAGTGTAAGCTAGCCTTGGATCAAGTGAAGGAACTACAGAAGAGCATTGAAGATATGAACAAAGAAATAGTCGCCGGGCAGGACCAGATCAAACTCTTGGAACAACAGCAAAAGAGACTGGCAATGGAAGTTCCCAAATTTACCAAGTTCCTTAAGCGTGTCTTTAAGAAAAAGTGGAAACCACCCAAGAGTGATTCGGAATCTGGTATGATGCCTTTTTATTGTTTCTTTTAACTATTTACCCTTTTTTTATACGTCCACTATGTATCTATTTAAACTGTCACTGCATCTACCACATTTGTAGGATAGCTAGTGGAATAGTTGCCTGTAATAACCATGAAAGTCGTCATCTCCATGCCAATAAATAGTATGTCCATAATTTTATTTCAGTTTGGTTTATTAATGAATATTAATTATTATTATTTTTTAACAGAAAGTGAAAGTGAAAGTGAATCATCATCCGAAGATGAAAGTGAGAGCTCCGACAGTGAAGGAGAGTTGGATATTGAGAAACTGAGGATGGACTCTAATGTCTGTCCTCCCGGATGTGATCCACAAGTGTTTGAGGAGACTGTCGAACTCAGAGAAATCAAGTTGGTAGATTATGATTATTGAATTTTTTTTTTCTAATATTCTTTGATGCAAACAATAGTATTCTGATGATAGAGTCTTGGAATTACACCTTTAATTACTAATTCCAAAAACTTATCTTTAACATCTAAAATTTTGAGTTTGGGTGAGGGCGGGAATAATAAGAATACTACTACTACTACTACTACTATACCATCACGGCATATCCCACAAGTGGGGTAGCCAGCAGATCAGCTGTATGTAAGAATACGACTGTTACTTATTATAATTTATTTTAAACACAATATACAGACTTCTCAACTATATATTGTTCAAAACCTTACACACACAACTCACACGACCAACCATATCCACGCCTGGATAATAGCTGCTTTCGCTCGGCCATTTGTAAACCATTCTCTCTCCTCTCTTCCTCTTACAAACCACTATCATCACATCTTTCATTCTCTTTCATATCCAAATTGTCACCTTTCATATATACATATATATATATGGACAATTTGTAAAGCGCCGTTTACTCATAACATGACCTCAAGGGCGCTGTAAATCGTATCCATCACCCGAAACTCCCAGCAAAAAGGTGTGTCTTCAACCCTCTTTTAAAACTCTCTCCATTCACCTCCTCTCGCAGACACAGAGGCAGCTTGTTCCAACATCTGGGACCCGCAACACTAAACGCTCTATCTCCAAAGCCTGTTTTGCGAGATCGAGATGGCTCAATCAGTCTGCATTTTGCCTCACCCTGTGCTGAGCGAAGCATGAGCCGTCTTTCACTGATGATCTCGATCTCGCACATCTCCGACAAATATGATGGTAATACACCCTTCAAGGCCGAAAACACCATCACACATATCTTATACTCCACTCGTTGCTTTACTTTTAACCAATGTAAGTTGTGCAAGAGAGGAGTAATGTGCTCAAATCTTCGACCTCTCAGGAGAATAAAATATAAATTTCTAACACCTACTTTTTATGTTTGGATTTACAAAAAAATAAAACAAAGTTTTATTGGAAAAAAATATCACTTTGATTGTCATAAAATAGCTAGAGTAATTCTAGAGTACATTTAAGAACCCACCAAGCTTTTGGATAGTACAGAAGTCTGGGTACTTCCATTTATTATCAAATCATCTCTGACTTTCAGAAGTCATCGTCATGCAAAATCCATTCATGAAAGAGGGTCGTCAGAGCCCGTAGACAATTTGTACTTGGCGATCGCCTACAAACGAATTTTCGTCAATAACTGCAACAATAACGCATAATTATATGGAACATGTAGGTAGATTGTCGAAAAGTTCGCCAGTAGACGATCGCTAAGTACAAATTGTCTACGGGCTCAGGACTATCTACATTTACATTATGAAGACGATACCTACATTCTAAGTAATTTTTCATGATACCATGTTATTTAATTTATTGCAGATATGAGATTGAGAACAGCATCAAGGATAATGAAAAAAATATCGAGCTGGCGAAGAGATCTGTGATGGTGAAGAACAAGGAAATCAAAATACTCACTCTAATACTTGAGGAGAGTCAGATGAAGTTACAAGAGTTATTGGTACGTACAAATTTTGCTTTAGTGAATTAGATTAATTACGTGAATGTTTACATCGGAAATATAAAGTAGTTGGAGTAGAATTGAGTGTGAATAGTAAACACATATATAGTGAGTTTCTCTCTGTGGCATAATAAACTATTGAAACATTTTGAATTGTGGTTGAATTGTGAGTGCAGGTTGTGAAGGATGATGCATTGTCTTTGCTTTGTGATTGTGTGTATTGTTTCTGTTCATATGTATTTTCAAATGTTTTGTAATAATGATGAATAAATAAATAAATAAATAAAATTTACAATGAGTGGCTAAATCATCGTGGATTTTGGATTTCAAAATATTTTGTATGGATAAATTTTATTCTAGCCTGGCACTCTACGGTAATAATCTAACTGTTAATTAATACAAAATCGTGGTTAGATGGAAGAAATCACTATATAGTGATAATCTCGCCACTGCACATCATCACATTTTTTCTTTTGTATATTGCTTTATTTTATCTGTTATATGAATGATGATGTGCAAGAAGAATAAAATAAATAAATAAATAAATATGTTTGCTCATCAATACTTTTCTCAGGAATACAGAGCGAACACAAACCTTCATTCAAAGCAATTTTGCTCACATGTTTTTTTTGTGATATTGATGTCATAGAAACAGTGTATTGTGAAAGAGTGTCGTCAGGTACATTGGGAAGTTTATGGTGAAAATGAAACTACATTGTTTGGAAATAATTGTAAAAATCTCTTTTTGTTTTTGCTGTTTTAGGATACCAAACAAAAACTTTTGAATGAGATAGAGTGTACCATAGTGGTGCCTGTGGAGCAGTGTGCCATGGAAGCCTTGCAAGGGGTGATGGAGGGAGAGCACGCCTGTGAAAACTCCGGAGCACTGCTGTTCCCGGCTCCGTACATTGCCAAACTCAAAGCTCGTGTTCTGGAGTTGCTTAGAGAGGAACAAGAACAACGTAGAAGATATTTGTAAGAAAAATTTATTCAATTTATTTTTGCTTTGATCATTGTATCTACTAATTCTCTGGAAAAAAAAGATGTTTATTATTCAATCACTTATTACTTAAAAAGCTCACACCAGGTGTACCATAAAAGAATAATGCTTTTGTGAAATGTCACTCATAAGATATCTAGTATCTTAAATTCAGCAATATGTTTTGTCAATTATGGTGACAACATTACTTATTTCAAGCCTTAACCTCAATCATGTGAGAAGAATGAAAGTGGATTGCAGTCATATGGAAAACCAAATAACAGAACTGAGAAAAAAGTATCAGAAGATATTGACCAATAAATTAGCTGTAGGCAAAACAAAGAAGGGAATCAAGTAAGTATATATTTAAAAAAAATCTTTTTCTAAGCCTAAAATTATTGTTGTTTTCAATATTTATCAACTTTGTTTAACTGGATTTCGGAACAAAACTTTCTAATTCAAATGTTTCTCAATTGGTGGACCTTATATTGCAACAGTGAGAATGGCAGAATTGGTGAACGTTGTCTATAAACACTTAGGCCAGCCTACAGCCAATTTGTAGTTGTGAGATAATGTTGGGGTGCCTTTCTCAATTCTTCCGACTAGATTTTGTGCAAAATTGATTTAAAGTATATTTTTTAATCCATTTGTCATTATGACATGAAAAGTGATGTTCTTGAAATATCCAGGAGTAAGTGGTGAAAACCCCACACATAATAGTTCTATATTCAATAGTAAATTTCTGAGCCTGTTGGTTGCATATGTGATCGATCACCTCTTGAAGTTCCCCCAATCGAAGTTAAAGGCATACAGAAGACACTACACAACATGGTTCATTGTCTGGCATTGTGAGCCGAATTTACACTCAGAACTAATGGACAAACTCCGTCGGTGTAAATGGTCTGTACATCTGTCATGCCCTGTTCATAGTCTATTTATTATGGAACATTTTTTTTTAACTAATATAATATTGTGCTTCTAGAGATCAAAACTTACTGACGAAAGCAGGAGAAATCCTAGATGCTGTTCTAATTGGGATGACACAATCATTCAAAGTGGCTGCTTCTTCGGGATTTACTTCAGATATGAACAGTCAATTGTCAGATTGGAAAGTGAGCACTTTTTATTCTCATAAATATACAGACTTCTACAACATAATTTTTCAATAGTCAGACATATTTACATATTTGGTACTAGAAACACCATTATTTTGAATGTTAAAGTGTTCTATTTTGTCTATCAAATGTATAATTTCACATTTCAGTTTGTTTAGTCATAGAGTAAATTTCATCACCAATATTTGTCTGCTTTTTTTTTCAGGAAAAGCAAACAAAGTTAGAGCAGGAGTATTGTGCACTACTCCAACAGCACACGGAGAAATTGAAATTAGCAGCTGCTTTGCAGGCTGAACTCTTCACTAAACATGTGAGTAGTCAAGTCTTTAGATACATTATTCAGAATAGTCATTGGTCACTTACTCTATCTCATTGTTCCACTGTACTTCTATGATGTTGAGAATATAAAATAGAGTTATTTTTTAAGCCTGGGAAACAACTCCAAGAGATGCCTGGTGGTAGAACTGAGGAAGAATACAGACAGGACATTGTGAGACTGAGAAGAATTAGGAAAGAACAACAGCAACAAATAGATGTAAGTTATATACATAAATACATACATTAACTTCATTTATAATTCATAACAATTTAATAAACTTGGAAGACCTCTAAATAAGTTTTACAATTGCTCATTATTTATAGGGAATAGTGATTGGTTATTGATTTTATGAAATAGCCCCTCTTAAACAATATGCATTTTAATGACAAGATCGTCAGTATATTAGAAATGTCATACCAAGAAAAATATGAATGCGGGAAGCTTGTTTCCGCATTTTGATTCTGAGAGAAGTGTTGAAGAGCGAAAATAGAAGATTTATTATTTTTTCAGAATTTGAAGGAGGAGATCTACAATCTGAAAGTGAAGCACCCTTGTGCCGAGCCGTCGACTAGAGCCCCCACTCTGCCAGGAGATACATACCCCCCTAGTGAGATAGTCACACCACCCTGTCAGCCATCCAAAATAAGGTAATTAACGATTCTGTTGGATTTTGAAATAATAAGCAACCCCTTTTTGTTTACCGATTGGAGATACATGGAAGACAGATATATTAAATTATATGTATTATTCTTTTCAGAACCATTGCAGCATCCTTAGTGCGATGTTTAGCAGAATCTGGATTAAATCTCCTTCCTGATCTGACATATGGGAAATGTCTCTTGGAGGACATATCCTCGCTACTTCCTGCCATTACTTCTGGGTAAGAAACGTGCATTTAAAACATTACCTTATGAATCGACTTCGGCTAGTACTGATTTATTCAAATATGATTCCAGTAAAACAGGAGTTGAGGATGCAACAACAAAGATATTGAAGAGTGTCTGCCAGAATGTAAAGCAGGAGGAACATGCTCTTAAGATGGCCCAGTGCAGCAAGAGCGTTTCCGAGCTATTGAGGCAGTTTATGCATGAAAATGTAAGAATTTTAGTTTTGAATTCCTGTGTAACTTATTCAACTATTTAAAAGTAATTTATTGTTTTATATCATATTCTTCTATAATTATGCTTCAATTTGCAATAAACAAAAACTTACCTTGCTCAGTTACATGTGAATTGTATACATAAAACAAGCAGAATTTGTATTCTTGCAAAAAATACTTAAATATGGCATTTATGTGTTTATCAACAAAAAAAAAGCATTTTTGTCACTGTCAAAATAATTTATAATTTTTGACCCGCACATGAATTGACTGGTGTACTGAAATTAAAATTCTCTTTTACTCTAAATCACTATTACTGGTTCCGTTTATTTTATTTCTGTTACTGTTTTGGTGTGTGAGGTTTTTATTTAAAATTGTAATTTTGTTACTTTATCTGATTGTGTTGGTACATGGTTGAGTGATTATATTATTTTCTTTATGTTCATTTGCAGTTTAAAATAAAAAAAGTAATTAAACTAATAAAATCAGTCATATGTATACTCGGTTTCACTCTTTTTGTTTAATTTCTAGCTGCTTTTGGATGAAATGCGCCACATTACATCTATAGTGACACAGCTAAGATCTCCCGAGACACAGGACAAAGACAAGAACATGTCGGATATACTGAAGGATGCTGTCATGGGTTTATTAGAAGCTGGAATCAGTGTGGATAACTCCAGTGTAATAGACTCAGTCGTAGCTAATCTCATATCTCAATATCCTGGACTTACAGTTGAGCCTCTCAATGAAGACAGACTACTTGTGGATGTTATGCGTAAGTTTTGTTTATTATAATTTGAATTAGTGATGTAACGAATATTCATATTATGCGAATATTCGCATATTTCAAAGTATTCGCATTCATATTCAAAAAAAATTTTGCGAATATTATTTTGGTAATAAAGTATCAGTAATTCGGTAAAAGTACCGGATACTTACCTGGTACATTGTAGAAAAAGGTACTGCAAGAAAATATTCTTTAAGAAAACCGAGGAGTTTTGAAATATTTTAAATTCCTATACCAACAAATATTCGCATTCGTGAATACCAAAATCACACATTGGTTACATTGAATACGAAGAGGAAATCAATAGCCTGGTCCACACTTAAACTAAAAATGAACCAATGAATGTTCTTTCTCTCCCTTCCATAGTAAATATAGACAAAACAAAGCCGTTTTTTTATTTTTTCAGTCAATGTATAGTTTTAATTTTCCAGGAATATCCATAATGCAGATCTCATATATCAATTTTAAATTCACTATTTTTATTTTTGCTATACATATATATGTTACAAAATATCAAATATATAGTTTGATATTATTATTTTATTTATTTATTTATTCTTTTTGCACATCATCATTATATAACAGTGTTAACAAAACAATATAAAATTTAAAAAACTAGGACGATGTGCAGTGGTGAGATTATCACTATAAAGTGATTTCTTCCATCTAACCACAATGATTCTACTATCCTGGTATATCCCACAAGTGGAGTAGCCAGCAGACTAACAGCATGTAATAAACATGCAATTTGTCCTCTTCGTGGCAATAAAAATAAGACATTCAGGATCGTAATAATTGAGCATGTCATTATATTGATAAGGATTTTTTTAATTAAATCAATTATACTTATTTTGTGGTTATATAGAGCAAGGGGTTGTTTACAAGAGGCGTCAAGTGGAAGACATGATTCAAGCCATCAGCAAATGTATTTCAGCACAGGCACTAGACGTGGAAGAATACAAAGAAATAGACTCAGAAGTGTTTGATCTACGAAGAACAGCGTCCACTTTAAGCCTTAAATCGTCTATGCAGAAATCATTTCCGATATCATCTGTACAAAAGTCTCTTCGCAGTCCTAAAACAAGCAGATCTGCTCCGAGTGTAAGTTCGTTAGGGAAATTATCCAAAATTGAAAGTTTTGTAACATTTAGCACAGACAGATCTTCTAAAACCTATAGTAAACGTAAAATGTCTCAAGAGACTGCATCTGTGAGTACTGAATCGAATCGTGATCCCGAGTCAGAAGGAGATTAATATAAGATGTTTAAATAGGAGATTAATTTGACATGTGTACTTTAGTAGAATATATTTATTTTATTTTCTAGTCAATATTTAGTAGTGGTGTTTATGAATTTCATTTTCACCATAAAAAAAAAAACATTTATAGTATAGATGTTTAAAACAAGATATGGATATTTAATACAAGATATGGATGATGTTTAATACAAGATATGGATGATGGTTAATACAAGATATGGATGTTTAATACAAGACGTATTCATCCATCTATACACCATCACATTATCTTCCACACGTAGGGTAGCCAGTCACTCACTTGTGGAAGAATCTGTGATGGTTTATTATGTGTTAATAGATTAATATTGCAGATGATTTAGATACATATTATGTATAATCTTTAAATATAATAAATAAATAAAAATTCACAAACTACCTTGGAATTCTCAAAAAGATTCATTTGTCAAACTAATTATATGAGGAATGTAAGAAATTCTGGTAAATAATTTTATATCAATTTTATTATCGAAATAAAACAATTTTGTTACTTTACTGACATACCTATTCTTTATTTTTACAATTGCACTTAAATGACAATAGTTGAACATACATTTTCAACTCTACTTACATTCAAATATGAATATATTCATCCAGTGTTGCCACATTTAGAATAATGATTTTTATTTCTATTATCAATAAAATATATTTTTTAGTATGTGCCATCATCGTCCTTTTCTAGAAGGGTAGACATAGAGGACTTAACAAATGTTGTTTCATCTTCCTTTGTTGTTTGGTCTTCCTCTTTACCGACTGGCATATGTGGTGATTCCATTTCCACTTCCATCACATCCGAATCTTCTGTAATATCCTCGGCAATTGTTTGTTTATCGGCATCCTAGAATAAACAAACTCAAGTGATTTTTAAAAGCTTTTTACAATCAACCCAGATACCACATTAGAAGCATCCACTAGTTCATATAATTTAAAAATATATTTAGTCACACTTATCTCAGTTCTTCAAGAAACTTTCTACAACCTTATTTACGGAAAATTCAATTAATTTTATGGATGATTTATGATTTTGTGGTTTATCACATTATTGAAATAAGATCTTGAATGCATAGAGAATTGGCATTGTCTATGGAGATGGAACTGGTATCTGACACAAATCCTGTTTGTGTAAAATGTTCTTTATAAATATATTTTCAAAATTATGCTTACTGCATCTTGTGGATTGTACATTGGATTGTCAAACTCTTTATTGAGAGATAGTTGAGAAATTCCTTGAATCAAACTTCCTTCTCGAGAACGATTTTCAAATCTGGCAAATGTGAATGCACTAAAACAAAGTAAAAAAAATTAATTTCCTAGTGCATTTCATATTAGAAATATTTTTTATATGCTGGAATTTGCAAATTACAGTTGAGCCTATATCTTGATCACGTTTTTGAAGAGAATAATTTACTTTATAGACAATGTTTCATGCTGGGTCGTGTTTTGTGAATGACCAAAAACTGATGATTTTTGCCAAATATCACAGGGCCTTTGATCTTCATTTGACAGTGCATCATTCTTACGACAATAATATTGTAGTGCTGAGAGTATTGTGAACAAAGGTAACTTAATTGAGACAAAAAAATGGACTGAATAGGTGAAGATATTTGCTTCCTTGTTTCCTAGAAAATCATTCAAAAACAAGGAGAAAACACAAATTTGTATACCTGAATCGTGATGATCCATTGAGTTGTGAAGGTGGATAATGATAGAGTATGACAGCCAGCAGAGTAGATAAGACAACCAATAGCATAATGAGGGCTTCCCAGCCACCGGGAGTGGCACTGGGACCTGCCCACGGAATGCCAGACAATCGCATCTCCCCACCACTCAATAGATTCAATTCTGGAACAGATATTATAAAAGAAAAAAAATAATGCAGCAAAGGTAACTGCCAACCATTTTTTAATTTATTGTCATAGCTCGTAGAAGATTTTTTTTATGTTAAATATAAATGCAATGAATCTCAAGGGTACTCCAGTTGCTCTTTGGGTACCCCATTTGTAGGAAATTGCGTTGGAAGGAAGGATACAAGATTCATGCTGGAATTATGCAAGATTCTAATCGGATATTAAAAATCCAAAGCTTTATAAGAAGTTTAGAGGTAAACAGCTTGCTTTAGTTGGACAACACCGTACAAGGAAAGAACGGGGAGTACAATAAATGGATCTTTTAGTTTGCGGTATAAAATACACCTCTTAGAATAAATAAATAAATTAACTTTTTGAACCTTCATTTATGGCAGAAATGTCTAGAGGCAAAATCTTCATGATCACAATTTTTAGTAAGTAGGTATATCTTTGCTGTTAACATGAGTTAAGCATTCAATTTTACCTCAAAAATATGTTATCGCCCTCAACGCTCCTCTCGGGAGCACAGGGCAGAAACCAGCCTCCTCCATTCAGAGCGTCTCTGTGCCAATTGCTTCACCTCTTTCCACGACATTCCTTGCACTCTGATATAAAAATATGTTAAATAGGTTTAAATTCCGTGATAATACCTTGCCTACCTTTTTTCAAAACCTGAAGAAGATTTTTTGCAGCATTGGTACTAATTTGATTGTATTCATTTGTATCAACGAGGATAATCTGATATAAATTGTAATCTGATGCCAGCCACTCCTTGGTGTAAAGAGTTGGGCGGGTGATGTTTTTTGGTATGTGATTCCTGGAAACCACTCCCACCCATATGTCTACTCCAACATTTTTTCCTATTTCAGCCAGTACTGTCACTTTTACTTTCAGCAATCTTTCCATTGTACCCACTGTTATCATAGCACCTGGAATTTGTCAAAAAATGTTTAAACAACAGTCAATGTACCTTAAAATAATTACCTGTATTATGTTTTCATGAGAAATATTGTTATAGTATATGTTTCTTACCACACAATTCACAGCAATGGTAGTGTGGTTTAATTGGTTGAAGACATTTAGGAAGTTCGCAATCTTTATACTTGCACAGTTCTTGAGGAACATTTTCCTGGCAGGATGGGTCCCCATACATGTAATTTGTGAAATAGTCATCACCAACTATCTTTATTTGGGGACCATCGCTCATAATAATCTGATCCTCTGTATCTTTTTCAAAAGTTGATTCAATCATTTGCCACTCTTCATTTGTGTAAACCTGAAAAAAATTATAATGTTGGTTAATTTGGAGTGTAAGAAAATAGAAAAAAAATGGACTGATGATAATATTCAAGTTATGAGAAAAGAGTAGGTTCTTGCTGCTTAAGATTGAAAATCATGGAAGGGTTTGAAAAGAAAGTCAATAAATAAATTCAATTAGAAATTATTTGGAAACGAGTCATTTAATCCAGTATAATATGTACCTACCTACATGAAAACAAACAACAAGTATTATTTTTTGAAAATCAACAAATTTATACTTAGATTTGATAAAGAAACCAATAAAGAGGTATAATTAGATGGGTTGATGACCCTAATTTGCGGTAGATAACAGACTGTATTCGATATGTTTTTTTTTTGTGTCAACTGGTTGGAGAATACGGAATCAGAAGGTACGGGAAGAGATGGAGGTAGCTTTTGTACATAGAGGTAAGCTTAGAGGAAGACACTAAACGTAAACGCTGCGTGTCCGTATTACTACCTTCAAAGCTTTTTGTTTGTTTTATTCTAGGTAAATTTAACCATTTCATGGGGGGCGGATAAAGTGTTGAGAAAAATTAATAAGAGTTAAAAATAAAACTCCATTATTGTGTATTTACCCTCCCATTGACTGATATACCACTAACGAACTGTCTTTTGGTTGGAAGGCGACCCATTGGAGAGTATTCAGGTCGAATGTCCACCTTATCGGTCACACAGGGAAGGCGATAAAGATCTGGCAGAGCTGTTCCAGACAACAAATGGTCATCCGTGGGACCTATCTCCAGTAACCAGTTCTTTGGATCGGACCATCTGAAAAAAAAAGAATAGGTAATTAATTCAGGATAAAAGCTATTTCGAAACAAACCACAAGAAAATAGGTAAACATTGTATTTATTAGTGTGGTTTCGGCGGAGTTTCTAAACATGCGACAATTACTTTGTAGTTTGTTAATGTTACGATGCATTACACAAGTGTGGTAACCTTCTCCACATATCGTTACCAAAATTGAGAGAGATTTGTTTTCCTTGATCAAAAGAAAGTTGGCTTATTTGGAACACATTGATGTAACAACAATGCATCTCATCATCAAAGGCAGAAATGAATGCAGATGTGACATACGAAAGAAGGTGAATGCTCTAGCTGGCTGGTAAATAGTAGATACATTATTAGATAGATGTATGCAAGCGAAACGTGGACATGGTTGAAGAAGGACGAAAGTGGAATAAATGCTGTGGAAATGAGATCGCTGAGGAGGATGGTTGGTAAAACGTTGCGTGATAGAGTGAGGAATGATGATATTAGTAGAATGAGTGGATGCAAAAGGAGTGTTGTAGATATATAGAATGCGTGTGAATAAATTGAGATGGTTTGGTCATGTGGAACGAATGGAAGAGGAAAGAATGACAAAGAGGATATACTTGGCTGAAAGGAGGGGTGTGAGGAAGCGCGGGCGTCCGAGAACTACATGGCTTGAACATGTAGATCAAATTCTCAAGGACGGCCGTGTTTTGAGTAAGAGAAATCGACGTGCGTGCATTGTATGACTGTGGAGGAGGCGAAAGAAGTATGTAAGGACAGATCTAATTGGCGTTCCGTTCTATCTGCCTACCCCACTTGGGATACGACGTGAGGGAATAGGTAGATAGATAGATGGGAATCCAAAGAGTAGAAGGGCTGTTTTAACCAATACAAGACAAAAAGACCTACGTTAGGGGGACCCAACATGGCGCTTAAATACAAAAAAAATACTTACGCGTGTAAAATATTTCTTTTATATTTAATAGTTTCTCCCGGGCAATTTGGAGTTGGCTGATCGTCATTGAGTATTAAGCCGTCAAATATAATTGTCCCATCCACAGGTAGCTGCAGTTGTTTGACCTGCACGTCTGTCATGGGCACACGGATCCCATAGGGTAGTTTCTTTGGGAAAACAACACTATCTTCCGGGCAAGGTATTTTAGGCGGATCCCACATTTTTGGATTACTGAGATCATCTCGAGCAATCCAAATTTTTTTAAACTGTAACGTGAATCTCACAATCGTCAATATTATAAACACTTTGCAAATAGATGTCGACATTTTGTTTTGTCTAACCTTAATGGATGAATTCTAAATGGCCGATCAGCACACTACAGTAAGTAGTACAGCAAATCTTACAAATTATTTTTAAGTTTAATAATATATAAATTGTAGCTTTTTTATTGATCAGAAGAACTTGTTGACTTAGACGTTATTTCAACTGATTTCATATTTAATTACTAGTTTAACGAGAAATTTGATCCATTTAAAAGGGGCGTGTAATTTGTTACGTGTGTACCTACTCTACATAGGTATATTTATCGAAAACACACAATAGGTGTATATTTATGTACCATTAGATTCCTAAAGACTTATTACTATACCAGAGTTATGTAATTTTTTGAATTACGTTATCTACTCAAAAACTAGGTATCTAATTTGAGCTCAATCAGAAATTTAAAAATACTCTACAAGATGAACCAAAATAAGTAAATAATATCTATCATTAAAATAATTACATAATTAAAACATTATAGCGTGGTTAAATGGAAGAAATCACTACAAAGTGATCCTAATCTCGCCACTGCATATCATCACATTCTTTTTTATGTAAACTGATTTGTCGATTTTGTTATATGAATGATGATGTGCAAGAAGAATAAAATTAATAAATAATACAATTTTGTTCGATCTTAAAAAGAAATGATTTTTTTACATTTTGAGTTACTGTGTTCTTCATCATATTTTGACCTAGAATATTCCTCTTTGGAACATAATGTGGAAGAAACCCTCCTACACTTTCCTTGCAAAACTTTAAGTATTCATATAACAAGTATTTATATTGCCTCTTTTGGTACAATCACCAATTTTCCTCATGCTGCAGGTGCAAGTCAAATAATGAAAAATCCCTCTTTTATTCGGGGACCCCACGACTAATGTAACATACTTACTATCCGTATATAGATACATAGGTACTAGAAGAGGTACAATAATGTTATATCAACTGGACACTATGATACAAAATTAGGAATTGAGTGGAGAAGAGGCGAATACGTCGGAGAATAAAAATCATTATTTAATTATTTAAGTATTCAATAAAACGGCTCAGCAGGGTTACTCTTGACAAAACTAAACACGATCTTAATCTAGTCTTGATCTTGATCATACGACGCACGAAGTGACTATGGTCAAAAACACCGCGTTACCGCTAACGCGCGATCGGTTTGTGTGTATTTTTGGCCAATAGTCACTTCGTGCGTCGTATGATCAAGATCAAGACTAGATTAAGATCGTGTTTAGTTTTTTCAATAGTACCTAGCCCTGCTGAAGCCTATTACCATAGTATATATTTTGAATATATTACAGTGTATAATTATTATGCACACTATTTTAACAAAAAGAAGTGATTTAGAGGTGTGTTATATTTGGCATCAGCAGCTGCCTGAGAGCATTCATTACCAAGTCTCTGAATCCGATTCAGTGATGAATTCCAACTGTACGTTGTCAGGGACTTAATCACACATTATGAAAAAAAAACTGAAAATATACTTTCGAGGAAAAAAAATAACTGCGCACCTTTGTGTGTGCGAAGCAAAGCCATCATCATTATAGGGGTGTGAGAAAGTTACTCGTATCAAGAACAGAGGCGTTTCTAGACTAGGAAAATCATACCTTCATGATGAATTGCAAAATTAATCTAAGTTATTTTACAATTTACTATTTTCACAAACAATATAATTTTTATATGCCTCATATTTTTTACTGCACACTATGAACACAACGTAACCATATTTGATAATTTCACCAAAAATATTCGCATACATCAATTTTGGCAGTAGTGTGGTAATAGTTACCGTACTCTCAAAGCACGAGCCGTATCCCTTAAGCACGAGCTCTGCTCAAATTTTAGGGAATTAATATGTTTACTGTGCATTTGTGTATAAATGATTATTGTTGTTAAAAAAATGTATATTCATCTCAATTAACATATTATATCAATTTGAACTCTTCTTTCGTCATCTTTAAAAAATCAAGTGGGCGTTACCACACTGTTAAGACACGGCGCGGGGGCTAAAAGTGAGAAAGTTCAATTGAAACAAAAAAGTTAGTTTTCTTTAGAACAGATTTTTGTAAGTAGGTACATAGATAAAAGTACCTTAATGAAATAATAAAGAAAAACCAGTCTAAGACTCATTCGTTGTGTCATTCTATAGACTTTTGGTACCTACACTGAGAAAAATACTAACGAAATTTCACAAACGAATGAGTCACTTTACACAAGTTTACTTTTTAAGGAGGTTAAAACAGTAAAATACATGTACACTATTATTTAATATTGTAATTAGATTATGTTTAAGGTTATTATATTTTTATGCTAAATAAATAAATAAAAAATAAATAAAAAAAAAATGGTAGGTACGTACTATCAGATTAGGACCATAGATAGTGCAAACGATTCATTTGTACGAATCTATAATATTGACTTTTCGCAAACAAATTGTTGGTAAATTTACCAACGACTTGTTTGCGATAGGTTAATATTATAGATTCGTACTAATGAATCGTTTATACTATTTCTGGTCCTAATCTGATAGTACGTACCTACCAATGATTCGTTGTGAGTATTTTTCTCAGTGTATATACGCCTCTTTCCTACCAACCACCTCATAATATGCGATATGAAATAATGAGATATATTATACGAGTATGTATATTTTGTAGTGTGAAGAGTATGTAAGTTAAGTACATAGGACACACACAATACAACAATTTAATAATAATAAATCCAATGGACGGGCTTCCGTACTGTACTCTTTATCTCTCGACTCGCACTTGGATTAGACATGATATGAGCTCGCAAATCACAGTCACATTATAAGAATATGACTGTGAATCATTACCTATTATAACCTCTACGATAGGGATACCACATTAAGCTGAAATAGAACAAGCGTATACATTGCTACCTTAATGCAGAACTAGCCTAAGTTAAAATTTTGGCCAAACTGAGTTAAGAAATAAGAAATGATAATAACAGATACAAGATAATTAAATGAATTAGAGTAATTAGATTCCTAAATAATAATGCATGTCAAAATTTGCTTTCGATATTTTTTTTTATTTTATTACAAAAACAAAGCTTTGAACTGCTCCTTTGAAAAATCACACTAAAACACTTAGGTTAGCTCTGTTGTAGCGTTGTATGTAAATATTATAAAAATTAAAAAATATATAAGTATATGTATAAGAAAAAAGGTTAAGGTTCTATTTTTTTTAAGACATCTGGGTTTTTGTTATAAACCCAAATACAACCTTATACACCTTTCAAAGTAAGCTAAAAGCTTATGTCATGAAAAAGGAGTTTGCCGGCACCTGGGATCGAACCGTGGACCCCTTGTTCACGAGGCCGACAGTTAACCTCCAGGCTCAAACGAACTCATTTTTATTTATATTTTTTTTCTCATTCAAATTAAAATATTTATTGCTATTTTATGTTGCATACAAAATGCAGAAAGCAATATTATTTTAGTAAGCAAATTTGTAGTGGAATAAAGATAATAAAAAAAAACTTAAGTACACAAAATTGTACACAAAATATACTTATTAAACAATAATAAGAGTATTATGAATGGTTATTAGGTTTTAGAATTAACTGCTCTTTTCATAATACCATTAATAGTAACTAACCAATCGTTGGTTATTCAAAATAACATAATAGCAATAAGCTATTCTGCAATATGTACATAATAATATAAATAATTTATTCTCCTGAACACTTCAGTAGTGTCCAAGAATCCTTTCATTTCAGTTTTGTCCCAGAAGTGTCCCGTTTGTAGTGTTCGTCGTTAGCCTGTCAATCTACTCAATGTTTTAACTTAAAATATATCAAAAACAAAAATGAAAAAAATACTGAACTTGAAGATTTTAGTTTTTTCGCTGTTTGTTATACAATGTGTTAACTCCCATGATGAAACGGAAAAAGGTAAATTATTTAGTTTTTTGTTTTATTTATATGTATAACCAAGAAACATTCCGAACGAGTGGCGTTTCATTTATTGTGTACTTTATTTTTCAATTAAACCATCACAGTATTTTCCACAAACGGGGTAGCCAGTGGACTAACTGCATGCAATGAATATATAGATTATCCTCTTTGTGTCCTTTAAAGATGAGATTTTAAGAATAGGTAGCATACCTACATCTTATACAAATAAACACAAATCAAATAACCTTTTGAGCTAGTCCCAAACTCAGATATGAATCTTGTATTATGGCCACTAACGCGACGATACACATAATATATACAATGTACTAAACACGTAGGTATATATATATATATATATAACACCCAGACCCAGGACAATTTGAAAAAGGTTATTATTCACTTTGCCCTGGCCGGGAATCGAACCCGGGGCCTCGTGACTCAAAGGCAAGAGCGTTACCTCCGCGCCACACCATCCGTCAAATTATTATTTCGTGTTGTTTTTTTATTGCCTAAGTGTGGGTACTTATTTTTTTATCAACTTACTATTTTTCTTATTTTGATTAAATCTGACAACCTTATGGGCTTCTAATCTGTGAAAATGTGTAGGTACACTTTTAAATAGGCAATATATTAATATCTTATTTATGTGCATTGTTTGTTTTCTCATCAGATTGTAGAAGTTGAATATCTTAAGATGACTTTTTTTCTTCGAATAACTAACTTTTACAGGACACTCGAAAACTTACACAAAAGATTGGGAGACCTAATCTTCACCGGGGATTCCACAAAACAATGTGTAGTAAAGAATAAAATAAAGAATTAATAAATAAATGATATTCAATTAAACATTTGATATGACACAAACTATTTATAACATTTTATCAGCTGGTTAGTCATATCTATTTATGATTATAAGACATATCTAATTAATTTATTATTAATATAATATGTTTATAATGCAGACAATACATGCACATTATACGTCTTAACTATTACTTAAATATCACTTAAGGGCGTTGGTACCCGGAATTTATTTCAGCCTCTTTCCTTTTTTTCCGCGAGGTTTTCATAATTTGCTAGGTGTAGGGATTTTAGTATATACTCAAATTTTCAAATTTCTAGCCCCCGCTGTCGCCAAATTTTTATTTTGGTGTAAATTTTTCACTTGCAAAATTTTCAAATTCGTAAATAGCCGCGTCCACGCAGCGGGAAGAAAACGTAAATCAATCATCAATCATTCGGTGACGATTCGGAGCATTCTCCGAAGAAATATACGAATGAATGCCTTCGTTACCCGTCCTTATATGGGTAACGAAATCATTCATTCGAATATTTGTTCGCCGAAAGCTCTGCGTTGTCACCGAATTATTGAAGATTGATAATTAATTGACGTTTTCATCCAGCTGTGTGGACGCGGCTATTGCCAATGTTTTCCAATATTTGTAATTTTAATACAGACACCTTTTTTCCAACTAATTCAGATTTCTACCATGAGACCAACATTCGCAATTTTCACTTGTTTTTTTTATGTGAATGCAAATGTTAAGCATAATATATAAAATTCTCGTGTCACGGTGTTTGTTATCATACTCCTCCGAAACTGCTAAACCATTTTAATGAAATTTTGTGTGCTTATCGGGTAGGTCTGAGAATCGGCCAACATCCATTTATCATTCGCCTAAAAGTTAAGGATGGTCCACCCCAATTTTTTTTATTTTTTGGATAATTTTTATTATTTTTATTTTTTTATGGTGAGGCATTAAAAATACATACAGCCCTAAATATTCACCTTTCTACTATCAACCCCTATTTTTTTAATAGTGATATTAATATATGGCAAAACAACGTTTGCTGGGTCAGCTAGTATTACTAAAATAGGTTGGTACCTACCTATTTCTCTCTGCGACATACAATGGCGTTGACTACTATTCTCTGAGCTACGCCTGATTTAAGGCTATATAATTTTATGATAAAAAAGGGAATAGATAATAAAGAGACTGAATATCTACGAGTATTCCCCATAATCATTGCACATGGAATTTGTACTCCTACTTTCGAAATTCCGATAATGATTCAATCACGAACACGTAAAAGGGTATATGTGATTTTTTTATAATTTTGAAAGCAGAATTTTTATAATTTATAAGGCAGGCTCCCGAATTCATACAAACTACATAGATGTTTTTTAAAAGATGTTTTGTTATAAACCCAAATACAACTTTATGCACTTTTCATCCCGGAAACACAGGAGGTATATGATGTGACGTAAGAATGTACAATGTAATTATGTAATACTCGTAGGTATGCTACACGATTAAATGTTTGCAAATTTTGCTGGTTTTATAAATAAATAAACATTAATTGGCCAGAATTTTACATAAATATAAAATAATATAGGTACAACATGATAATTAAAATAATTTAGACCAAAAGTCGGACTTATTTTTGAGCAACGTCTTCCAGTCAACCCTAACATAAAAAAATAATGAGAAGTAGGTATACACCTACCTAACTTATCAATTATAATAAACTAAAAATAATTAAAAAAAAATACAGATAAGTACCTACAAAAAGTGTAAAAGATTTTCGTTAGTGTAAAATATATACCTTACTAAAAATATATATACAACCCAATACAGGTGCATTGTACCTGGTGGGGCAGCAACACCAACACATTGTTAATTATTGCACTAATAATGTATTATTATTGGATATATTTATTTAAGAAATGTTTAAATTAATAAAAAAAAAAAATATCAAATAATTATACATACATAAAATAAAATTAATAATGAGCAATGTTACAATCAATTATAAAATAACAATTGAAACTTGAATTTTGGTTTTCAAACTGTATAATATTTTACTATGTTTAATCATTTTCGTCATATCTGTTTGTTTCCGAAATATACATAATAACAAAAAGTTTAAAATACCACGTTGACCCTTTGCAATAAAAAAGTGTAAAAATGTATGCATGATAATATTTATGTACCTAAACCTACCCACCCTTCTACGTGAGCACTATTCAATTATCGTTGCTGATGTTGGTACTGAAGTGAGTTATGTGTAAATAATCTATATTAATTACAATTATTCACATTTAATTGACACACTGGTATTAACAATTAGATATTACTATTAGTTTTGTATCAGCTTCCGTTTAGACCCAGCAGCTGACACAATGTAATATTGCTTTGATAAATGATAAAAATAAATTGTTTCACTTTGGTACTGTAATTATTGCACTCAAACCGACATTTCAATATTATGTTTGTATTGAGATTGGCCCCGGTTATACATTATTAAAATTTATTTATTAATACATATTTTTACGGCATGAGAGCCTACTGCATAACAATGAAGTTGACAGAAAAACTGCAAAATTACACACAAAATATTCCATACATTACATTTAAACAACCTTAATATAACAAACATATACATTAGATACCAGAGAATACAAAATCACATTTAATTCCTAACAATAAATATTCCGACAATACTGCAAAATTACACACAAAATATTCCATACACATTTAAACAACCTTAATATAACAAACATATACATTAGATACCAGAGAATACAAAATCACATTTAATTCCTAACAATAAATATTCCGACAAAACTGACCAACTTTATATCCATCTAAACATTTGGGTATTATTAATCGTTAGGTAAATCAAATTATAGAAAATCAAAAGTAATCTGCAATTATCAAAATTGTGACAACCCATATAAAATTATAAAATTTATCAATAGTCAGGTTAAAGATTATATATTTATTGTAGGACATGGGCACTCATTCTCCTAATATACCACGCAACGTTTTCCAAGCCATTCTCCATTTTCCACTTTCGTCCCTGTCTTTTTAATATCACACACAATAAACAATCAGGACAATCATGTCCTCCTGAGATTCATTTATCGATTTAAAATATAATAGATATCGCATTCTTACTGTATGTTTTCAAGACGCTTTCAATTCAGCATTGAGATATGCTACCCATCCTGAATGACTTATTTTATTGAACGAATTCTAAATTTGATCACTAGATAAAGTTTATACTATCCTCTACTTGTGAGATTATATGAAATAACGACCTTTGTAATATATATTTGAATTTATGTTTATTAGTTGGTATAAAATGGATCTTAATTGGTTTGCTCATTGCTATTGTTTATATTTTATTATTACAACTGTATGATCCATATAGAATAAATAAAATAAAACACATCATGGAAAGAGGTGGAAAAGTTTTTCGATCAGACTACTGAGGACTACACTGAGAAAAATACTAACGAAATTTCACAACGAATCATAGGTACGTACTATCAGATAAGGACCAGAGATAGTACAAACGATTCATTAGTACGAGTCTATAATATTAATTTTTCGCAAACAAATCGTTGGTAAATTTGCTGTTAATTTTTTAAGTATTATAAAATATGTTATGTTCGGTTCGTCGGTAGTCTGGAGGTAGAGTCTCGGCCTCGTGAACAGGGGGTCCGTGGTTCGATCCCAGGTGCCGGCAAACTTCCCTTTCACGACACAAGCTTTTAGCTTACTGTGAAAGGTGTATAAGGTTGTATATGGGTTTATAACAAAACCCAGATATATCTTTTAAAAAAAAAAAACGTCAACTTCATCAATCAATTAACTGTGTGTGAAATTTTCGATCTAAAACACGTGTAAATAAACATAATAGACCCCTATCTTTGAAATGAAATTCTACTTCATAAAAAAGCAGTTTAAAATTATTGAGTCGTATAGATATCTAGGTATCTGTAGCAAAGATAAATTTGTCGATACTAAGCATGTCTTTATTATGTATTAGCATTATGGTCTTCCTTAAGAGACAAATTACTGTTATGATTGTTATATTACAACAGTTTCTTATTGAATTAAGATGGCTCAGTTAGAGTATTCAAGGTCCCGGATCTGAATGAGGAGCATTATTATTAAATAATATTATTAAATCACTGATATGTACATACTTGTCGTACTTGTCCAATTTATTTTCAACAACAATATTATCTTGTGATAACGATAAGAAATGATAGATACAGTGGCGGCTGATGAGATGGACTATTGGAGATGCGGTGGGATTATAAAAAAATGTCTTTGTAAAAACATTGATATCCTTTCTTGATAATATATATATATATATATATATATATATATATATATATATATATATATATATATATATGGACAATTTGTAAAGCGCCGTTTACTCATAACATGACCTCAAGGGCGCCGTATATCGTATCCATCACCCGAAACTCCCAGCAAAAAGGTGTGTCTTCAGTCCTCTTTTAAAACTCTCTCCATTCACCTCCTCTCGCAGACACAGAGGCAGGCAGATTGAGCTTTTAAGTTTAATTTTATATTTTTGGATTAAAATATTAGATATTCTATTTATACATGAAATAAACCTGTTCCGCACAATTAGAACGTTCTTAGTGTCATCCTCAACGAAAAGTAAAATTAAAAGTTGAATAAATAATAATCAACAATAAGAACGAATAAAAATGCACTTTTTTGTTTAAGCAATAGTATGTATTAATTATTTATTTTTTTGAATTTATTTTATTTATTTATTTTATACAGTTAACGACTTTAAGTCTTTAGCAAAAAGTTATACAACAACAAAATATAAATATAAAAAGTAATATAACATAACGCATGATTCGTAGGTATGCTTTGATTTACGACTGCAGTTTCCTAATTTGCTCTCATAATTCATTCAGCGGTAGGTGTGAGTGGGATAGAGACACACACATGCATTAGTTATTAGTAATTTTGTTATACTTAGCGAGTTATCATTAAAAATAAGTCCGTTTTATTAGCAAGTTATGTAGTCTGAATATTATGTACGTGTGTGATACTGTTATCATTATGTTAAAAAAATGTTATTGTATTACATTTTTTTTTAATAAATATATCTAATAGCCTTGTGGCGTGTATGATAGTATAAATATTTTTTGTGTTGTTTTGCCAATAACTTAATAAATAGGCAATAGTATATATTCAATATTCAATATAAAAACATAATTTTTGATAATAAGGGTGTCTTTTTATTTCATTTTTCCTAAAATAAATTTTAAGTAAACTGATAATAATAATAATAAACTTTATTGTACAAAATATATGGATACAAATAATAAGGTTACATGGTATAAACGAATAATTTTGCACAATGGGCGAGTTTATCGCAGGGACGCGATATCTTCCAACTAACCCAACCCAATCCAACTGATGTTTGTAATATCCGTAAATTTAAATCATTTGATTTTAATATCATATTATTTTTTATAAAATGCGCTACATGACTGTATGTTTGATTGGTAAAAATATTTATAAATTAAATTCATGAAATGAATGCATCGCATCAACAATCCTAAGGTAGAACCGCCGTTGGATATACAGCCTGTTTTATAGTGGACACTTTATTATTGTACTGTGTCATTTACGTTACATAATAATAATAATACCCAAAAAGACCGCTGGCATCACGATTTTTTTTATTAGCCTCAAAGTAGAACAAACATATTGGCAAAGTCCCCAAAAGGAAGGACTATTCAAATATTTACCGGTCTGGCTAGATACATTGATATATTTGGCGTGACGTATCGGAGTTTGATATGCCTTGATGGTATAGATAGAAAGACTTATTAACTAAATTATTATTTATAAGTATCGCTAATTATTCTTGAATATCTAATTTTACCTACTTTCTTACAACTACTTATTACTTCAACACTGTCAATGCCGAAGGCATGTCCATTGTCAAGTGCATGATGGTCTGCCATTTCCAAGTTGATGGAAGGTATTATAGTTTTTGACAGTTTGAATGTGTTCTTGTGCCTTTCTACCAGTTTGACCTATGTAGGTACATAGGAAGATTCGCAGTTTTTATAATAGATTTTATATACTTACTCCATTGGAGTCCAGTGGATGTATTTTAGACTTATTATTTGTGATATAGGTAGGTACCTTCGAATTGAATTGTCTGAATGTAACGCTGGTTGGTCGGTTATCTTTTCACATTTATTTTAAAGCTTTGTGGTTTAAAAACCACACAATCTTTTAAATACTAAACAACTTAATACATTCATAATATAATGTTATAGATAGGTACTGTTAAATTATCAGGTTGAATTTTCTATTTTAAATTTCAGCGATTAATCTTACTGATGATGAGTGCTACATAAGTCACACGAATGCATTTTTGATCTAAAAGGTTATTAATACAGTGGAATTTTACAAAGTTTAAATTATTTGTTTTATTGCAATTCATCAGACATTATTAATATGTCATACCACAAAATTGAGCTCAAAAACAATGAATTATGCAATTATTATTTTATATATTTCTTATTGATAGATATTTTACACAATTGCTCCTTTTTCACTCATTACCAACAAGCTAGATAGATTGATCAAGTTATCGGTAAGATTTAAAAATTTCGGTCTTCTTCACGGTTTAAGCAATTTGTTTGTGATTTTGCTTACAAATGAACGTCTTTTTACATAATATGTACCTATTTTTTTATTTTATTTTTATTTTATTTTATTTTGATCAATAAACGGCAATTTGCCTTTTACAATAGGTTTAATACATAGGTATGTATGACAAATCAATAATACAACAGTCTATAAATATATATATATATATATATATATATAGCACTAAAACATTCAAATAGATGTCTATGTTGGTTATCATGTCAGTCAGTTATTAATTAGATAAACATAAATATCACAATGATTGACAATAATATAATAAAACTCACGCCCTCCGTATTTAAACGGTGTTATAAAATATTGTTCGGACCTACTAACTGTAATTAGTTTGTTTGTGTAGGGTTCTCTTCTTGCTTTACACAAAATTAGTAAGCATGATAAAAACAGTAAGTACTAAATGGAAATTATCATACTACGTATCTGAATAATCAAACGTCACTTTTTCTTTGTCCTGGCCTTGCATTCCTATATCTGGAGTCGGCCCTCCTGGTCCTCACTCCTCATTCTCCAAATAGCCCATATCTTACGCGTTTGCTCGGTCAAATAACTGAACGTCACTAATCCTTGAAATGTTGAATGATGCACGTTTTGCGAATCAAGGCAACAGTAGGTACAACTGTTGATTTATTTTGATCCAATGTTTATTGTGTTGAACCAATTGAATCAATGAACTAAGCCAATACCTACAATTATTGAAAGAATTGACAATACCAATAATGAGACAGTTATATTCTTCAGCTTTCATTCTGTAGCAGACTTTAGTCATACCTAACTGGAACCAAGACATCTCACTATCAGACTATTAATCCTGCATGGAAAAGGAGCCTGCAAAATTAGATTAAATATTGTATTTCCAGTTTCAATCCAAAATTCAAAATATGGTGATAGGGAGGGGTTGAAATTCTGCGTGGAAGTTAGAAAAAAATTTGAAAAAAAAAAACTTTTTTTTTAATCAGACTTATGCCCATCATTATTTTCTATAATTCCAAACCCTCTGATGCAGGGGTTTGAAATATATGAAAATCGTAAAAAGATTAAATTTGTCTATAATAGGAATAGCCAAAACCGCAGAGGTTAAGAGGACAAAATAAAAAAAAGAATTTGAAATCCATAATGTCACTGTCTGAATTTTCTGCATCCTTGTTTAAACATAAACTCTTTCTAAAACTTTTAGGTACAATATAATAGGTACTCCATATATTTATATACTTAGTTCTGTTTTAAGTAGGTACATAATATCATATTCATATCTTTAAGTAGGTACCTACTGTTGCGAAGAGCAAGTTTAGTAGGTATGTACCAACTGAAACATCCTAAACTCATATCATTCTACAATATGATGTAAGCAGTACGTGACATTTTAATACTAAGATTGTCGTTGTATCTTTGTCTGCTTATCGTGTTGTTTACTGTCTATTCAAATTCATTCATACTATTCATTCAACTACCCATAAGAATATTATAGGTAGGTACTATATATCATGCATACAATGTTAACATTGCTCCTCTGTTACTGGGTATAGGTATAGGCACGTAATAAACTATATTCTAATATCTGACATGACTGACATCGCGTCTAAACCAGACGCGTTAAATGGATAATCGTTCTAAATTATATAAAACTTATTCAACAGCTGTCGATAGTATAAACCAGGGATGTTGCGAATATCCGCATCCGCATCCGCAAATGCGGAGCTTCCGCATGTATTTGGACATCTGCATCCGCATCCGCAATAATCGATGCGGATGTTCATGCGGATGCGGATGTAAGACAATTTGGAAAAGAAAGAAATGGGGCGGGGCCGGCGAATGGCGCGTGCAGTTCGCACTTGACATTAACCAATGGGAACGAAAAAATTGGTGACAAGATCCGACACGTTTTTATTTTTGCCGGATTTATTTTATTTTTGCAAATAACAAAAAAGAAAAAAAATATATCGCCAAAAAATCCATAATATTATTGTAGCAACAATTTCGTCACATATTTGACAGTGGGGCCTACCAATTAAGATTTCCTACTTTTTTTCTATAACATCTTAAACATCCGCATCCGCATCCGCATCCGCGGATGTGAGCTTTCAAAAATCCGCATCCGCATTCACATCCGCGGATGTGTAAAAATCGACATCCGCAACATCCCTGGTATAAACTATAGAATTATAGAATTAATATATGAAATCTGGAAGTTATATCAATGCAATCAAAATATTATTTTACTTAGTTGGGAAAGACAGTAGATGCAGTGGGCTCTTATCTCCGTCAGTAGCTCGACTTCTTCACTTTGTCCAACAATCCATCTTGGAACACAATCTTCCAGTTGTTACTTTCTAGAACCTATGGGTCCTTTCTATCAATCCATTCAACCGCCTGAGTTTTTGATTTGTCAATCATGGGGTTTGTTGAGCAATATTTTCATTGGTTCCTTTACAATAAAAAAACGCGTTATCTCTGATATAGCAAATAAACCTCAATATGCGCAAAGTACTAAATATTATGCAAAATATTTTTAAAATGTTTCAGTTGATACTGCACCCGCATCACAAGCACCATGGAATGCCACATTCACAGATTCTCTAAAGAGGTCCATCTTGGCTGGATACGACAAATTCGCTAGACCCTCACATCACCTGATTGCAACCAATGTATCGCTTGGCCTGAGCATCTATCACTTTGAATTTGAAGACATTAGCTCTGTTATGGTCTTGCATGGATGGATGAAAATGGTAAGAAAAAGATGATGGATACTAAAACTCTCATTTTGAACATTTTAAATGAAATCAAACTGAAGATTTATTTATTTATAGGTTTAGATGTTATTTCAAATACATTAAAAACTTACAATTTATTATAATATTTCACAACACAAGCCGAATTAATACAAAACATTAATGTAGACCAGGCGTCGGCAACCTATGGCACGCGTGCCAGGCTTGGCACGCGATAGGGTTCTGAATGGCACTCTACAAAGTAATCAGGGAAATCGCGAAAATATCGAGACGAAGTGATTTTTAAATAAGAGAAAATGTTTAATTATAATAATTTATCTAACGTGGCTCGCCAATGTCACGAAAATCTGCGCGAAGGGTGAGTGAGAGCGCATTCGGAGTAAAAGGGATGAAACATGCGCAGCGCCGAATAGTTATCGAAGCGGACTTCACGAATGTTCAAGCCGGAATGACATTCGCCCCTCTCTTTCTCGTTTTGCTACTGCGCACCATTTGCCTGTAATACCAGTTAAACTTGCATTTCGTTTAATACTGGTCGTTACTTTCCGTTCTAACTTTTTTGTGAAGACTTGTATCTTATTGGTGTAATATTTGTTATAATTCATCCATATTTAATAAAATGGAGGGTAAGAAACAAAAACTAAATGTTCGCGGTTTTCAAAACTATTGGACGAATGAATATGGATTTATACAAAAAAAAGGATCGTGCTGCATGTGCGATATGTCGCGAAAGTGTCGTATGCCGCACGTCAAGTGTACAAAGACATTTCCAAACCAAACATCAGTCCACATTTAATAGCAACGATGAGAAATGTGAAACTATAAAGAGAGCTGTTTCTGGTTATAAGAAACAAGTAACTTTTTTTTGTGGAATAACTGGAACGAAGCCTAAAGCGACAGAATGCAGCTTCGCAATTGCTCATTGCATAGCTGCCAAAGGCAAACCCTTTACAGATGGGGAATATATAAAGGAAATCTTTATAAAAAGTGCTGAAAAGTTGTTTAGCGATTTACCTAACCAACAAACCATATTATCCCGAATTCGAGAAATACCGGCTTCTGCGCGAACATTTGAAAGAAGAATAACTGAAATGGCAGACAATGTAACAACAAAACAGAATTCTGGATTACAAGAAGCTGTTGCATTAAGCGTCGCTGTTGATGAAAGTACCGATGTAAATTTCGATACCAGGTGCCGGCAAACTCCCCTTTCACGGCACAAGCTTTTAGCTTAGTGTGAAAGGTGTATAAGGTTGTATTTGGGTTTATAACAAACCCAGATATATCTTTTTAAAAAAAAAAAAAAATGATATTGCGCGGCTTGCAGTATTTGCACGGTATTGTGATAAAGGTCAAGTTTATGAAGAATTGTGCAATTTGATTCCTCTGTCTGGGACAACTAAGGGGCAGGATATTCTTGCTTCATTCATAAATTATTTTGACAGCAAGAACATTAATATCAAAAAAAAATATTTTGTGTAATTAATGAATGTTGATAATTTTGAAATGGAACTTATCAAACTAATATCTTCAGAATTATGGAAAACAAAATTTAAGGAATTACGAAAAAATCTGGAAGATGACTCTATGGAAAAATCGACTGCTATATTAAATTGTTGGATGTCATTGCCGGAAAGATTTAATTGTTTAAAGAAAATTGCATGTGCTCTCCTTTCCGCTTTTGGTTCCACATATCTCTGTGAACAAATTTTTTCTCACATGAAACATATTTTGAGTCCACAAAGAAGTCGTTTAACAACTGAACATTCAGAATCTTGTGTGAAATTAAAAGTCACAAATTATACCCCTGATATTCAAATATTAAGCAAAAATGTGCAGGGACAAGGTTCGCATTAAAAAAAATTAATTTATGTTATATGTTTAAAAGATAAATTTGGTATAAATTTCTTCTCCTCTAGAACCCCATTATATAATTTAGAATTAAGGCGGCACCCTGAATCATATTGGTAGAGTGGCTTGGCACACCACAGCTAAAAGGTTGCCGACCCCTGATGTAGACGAAAGCCTTCCTAAATGGGTATAAATGTAATCATATCATTTTAAAAATTAGTCAACTCATATGTACTTAACACTATAATGAAAGGTAAAAGGAAAATATTTAATAGTTATTTTGTATGACATTATGTTGATTAAATTAAAATGCTAAAAATTAAATGTTATTGAAATTATTCGTCAAGATTAAACACCGTGTGAAAATTTCGGAATTAAAAACCTGTAACTAAACGCCTCAACAATTTGTTTTGTTTCGAACCATGAATCCTTGAATAAACCAGGACGGACGCTCCAAATCAGAAATTGTGAGCAGAATAAACCAGGCACGAATTGCCTTTAACAAAAAATCCAAAATATTAGAATCCCCTAATATTGATCTAAGCGTGAGGAAGAATCTCACTAAAGCCTTTGTGTGGAGCATTCTGCTATATGGATGCGAGACGTGGACCATCAGTAAGAGGGAAAGCGGACGGTTAGCGGCATTTGAAATGTGGTGTTATAGACGCATGCTGAAGATTCATTGGTCGGAACACGTCGAAAACGAAGAAGTGTTAACCAGGGTTGGCGAAAAAAGGCAACTCCTTAAAAGAATCTGCCAACAACGAGCTAATTGGATTGGCCACAACATCAGGCACCCAGGACTGCTCATCGCAATCGCAGAGGGCAGGACCGAAGGCACAAATGGCAGAGGTCGACCGAGAGACGCCTATATGGACCAACTGAAGAGGGACATGAGCTGTGGCTCATATATGGAGTTGAAGAGACTGGCTGAGAATAGGGAGGAGTGGAGAAATAAGTCAAAACTCGTTGCAGACCAATCCAATGGATTGTAACTCATTATATATATAACTAAACGCCTCAACAGTACAACATTACTAGAACCATAGTGGAAGGACATTATATTTGTATTCACACTTTTTTTGACTGGATTAGCTGAAAGATATTCTATACTTTTAGTAAACAAATATCATCCGAGATTATGAATGATTGTTTGAGAATTTTGATAAACTTATCCAAATGGGGTGAAATGCATGAAGAATCGTAAAAAAAACTTATTCCGTCCAATATTTTGACAATATATATGTTATGTATATTGTCAAAATACAATATATATGACAATACACATTAAAATTTAATAAAAAGCTGTATCTTCTGATTTTGAATCATTATTGTAATTTGAAATTTAATAAGTGATACATATTTTGACTTAGTAATAAAATGAATCATATTGTGTTAATTTTTTGTAGACGCGTTTAACTAAATTGTAAACTAAAAAAATATTTTCCGATTATGTGTCTACTTATTACCATTAAGAAATGATTCATTGATGATTTGTAGGCCTGGAACGATGACAAACTCCAATGGAACGAATCGGATTATGGAGGGCTCAAGACTCTCCACGTGGCTGATCATGAGGTCTGGCAACCAGACATTGTGCAGTACAATAGGTGAGTCAATAATATTCAATATTAATAGTAACAGAATGGCTCAGCTTCCCTAGATACATAATTGTACACTCATCACCTGGTCACAACGGTAGTGTGTTTTCCACACATATCTAGGACCTTACTACTAGGCGGCCGGTGTGGCGCGGAGGTAACGCTCTTGCCTTTGAGTCACGAGGTCCCGGGTTCGATTCCCGGCCAGGGCAGTGTGAGGAATGACCTTTTTCAAATTTTCCTGGGTCTGGGTGTTACATGTATATTTGTTTAGTGTATTGTATACATGTGTGTCGTCGCGTTAGTACCCATAATACAAGATTCACATCTGAGTTTGGGACTAGCTCGATCTGTGTGAACTGTCTATGCATGATATGTTATGTAATATATTTTTTACTTACATTGCAAAGATAGGATCTAGGATTAAACTTCTTATACAAGTATGAAAAATATGTATTTTTTTTAAATGCCTATGCTAAAATGAAATTGACGATGGGACGTTAAAATTTAAAATGTACATAAAATATTGAAAATTCAAATATTTTAAAAATATACACTAAATAAAAATATGAAGACGGATGGGGAGAAAAGACAGGTGTTCGATAAATAAAGCCATTTTACATCTTAAATTCAGCGATGAAGTTTGCCACCCATACTGGATGTCTAATTTTTTGTCACGGAGAAGACAGGTTGCATGTTTATTGTACTTGTGGGACATGCCGTGGCGGTATACCTAGTAGGTAGTAGTAGCAAAAATTATTAATAATTTTCAAATATGAGTCTAAACTGAAAATGGCTAAAAGAGGCTGCCAGCTAGAGGATTTGAACCCAAAACTTCTCAATTAAAAATTCGAAACTCTAACGTCGAGCTACTGAGCATCTCATATTCTGTGACAATGTATATTTTCGTTCCAGTGCCTCTGGTAATGTCATCGATCAATTTGGTAATACTCACTGCCTCATCTCATCAGGAGGATCCGTTCTCTGGGTGCCTCCAACAAGACTGACAGCATTCTGCAACACAGACCTGAGAAGGTGGCCGCAAGATGAACAAGTCTGCAACTTTACCTTTGGCTCCTGGACGTATGATGGAATACAGCTCAATATTTCTTCTGATGATTCTTTCAGTTCAGATGGCAATATCAACGTGAGTTTAGATTTACAAATTTACCAATACTTGCTTTTTACAAACAGGACACGTAAAAAAATAATGGATAACATATTTTATCGTGAGAATTACACTATCGACAACGTTCTATAAAATGACTAGCGATAAATATTTTGACTTTATAAACTTAGTATTGTAGATAATTGCCTCATAAAATATACAATAAATAATGAGTAGTTGCATATTTTACATATAGGGAAGAGTTGGCTAAATTGTACCGATTTTGCGGAAAGTGATTTTTGGTAAAAACTAAATATAATGGTAAATATTTCAATATACCAAATGAAAGAGTATTTAGTTGGCTATCTAATTATGTATTTTAAGAAGGTCAAAAGTGACATGAACATTTAAAAAAATAGTTTTGAAAAAAAAGTAGGCATCGGTACGATATAGCAGACCGGGTTACTATATCGTACCACTGGTATTTAAATCGTACCTCTACGTAAATTTCAAAAAAAAATAGCACAACAGCAGGGTTACTCTTGACAAAACTAAACACGATCTTAATCTAGTCTTGATCTTGATCATACGACGCACGAAGGGACTATGGTCAAAAACATCGCGCTACCGCTAACGCGCGATCGGTTTGCGTGTATTTTTGGATAATAGTCACTTCGTGCGTCGTATGTTCAAGATCAAAACTAGATTAAGATCGTGTTTAGTTTTGTCAAGAGTAGCCCTGCAGTAACGAAACAAATAATAATACTTCTTAAAATATATTTAGCCTAGTACAACGTGATATGGAGAAATATACCAAGTATTTATTACTAATTGTACTCTTGTTTTGTGTCTAATTAATTGTTTTGTGTCTTTTTTAAAAGAAAAATACTTTTTGTATGCATGTATTGTATGTATACTAATTTTTTACAAGGCTTTTTAAGGCAAGGTATTTTTTTAAAGGCTTCGGCCGTGAATATCTGATTAAATAAATAAATAAATATCGTAGCGATACGATTTAGAAGCATCATAGTGGTACGATTTAACGAACTCGCTCAAATATCAGAAAAGAACAAAAATCAAACCAAACTCAGCACGCCTCGATACAGGGCAACCTAGTGAGGCTGCTGCAACTTAATTGTAGCCAATCAATTGGTGATATATTGTCTCAACGTTTGTACATTGATATTGATTGAATAAAGTATTAATTATTTATTTATTATTATTTATTTATTTATTATCTTGACTGATTATGCTCAGGTTTTATGTGTCTAGGTGTATTACAATATTAATCATAAAAAAGTAGAATATAAGCCAGAGTAAGTTATCTCTGATTTCTTAAAAATATTTAAGGAATTATGAATGTCACATGTTTCTTTTTTTTAAAGAAAAAGATATAATATCTGGGTTTTGTTTGTTATAAACCCGAATACAACCTTAAACACCTTTCACAGTAAGCTACTAAAAGCTTGGGTCGTGAAAGGGGAGTTTGCCGGCACCACGGTCCCCTTGTTCACGAGGTCGAGACTCTACCTCCAGGCTACCGACGAACTCAAAAATAAAAAACTCAAAACTATATATTAAAATGATAGAGTTAAACACTGTTACTTTCACTTGTATAATTTTTTATTTTGGCAGAGGCCTTTCGGACTTAGTCCATCTTAGTTTCTAAGTTGACGGCACTGATGATGGACTAAGTCCGAAAGCCCTCTGCCAAAATAAAAATTTATACAAGTGAAAGTAAGAGTGTTTAACTCTATCATTTTAATATTAATAAAAATGAACATTCATAAGGTTACCACCGAAAAAATAGAATACATATCAAAACTATATAATATTTTAACCGTTCTATTTTTCAGTGTGATTATTTGATCGAGAACACTGAATTTCAACTGATCAATATCACATCCTCGCGAGAGGAAAAGTTTTATCCTTGCTGCGAAGATGCTCCTTATATACAGGTTTGTATTTTTTCAACTTTTTTTTATTTAAAAATACAATAGTCAAGGCGTCTGCACTCTCACCCATCTGCCTAGAAAAAACCTGTGTATGCACTTGAAAAACAGCCATATGTTTGGTGTCCCTTGTTTGAAGTTGATTTTTTATACATAATTTAGCCTACATGAAGTCTATAGTTTTTCACATGTCTTCTGACTAACTGTCGTATCTGACATTTTTGGCGAAATCGAGCTATGATCACCAATATGTACTTATATGTACCCTGCATGTTCTCACTGAAGATCACACTTGTAACTGTTACCGTTATCCTGGAATAGCTTTCTGATTTGTTGTCGTATTTACGAATTATTCTAAATAAAATGTGTTGTATCTTCTAATTCCTCAAAATTTCATCAGAAAAATGATTCTGAGATATATAAGAATAGGAACAAATAAAATAATGTAATATATTTACACTGTATCATATAACTAGGAAAGATGCACGGCAAAACACAAAAAACGCTCTCCTGAACAATTTACATATAGGCAGATACGACTGTTAGTCAGAAGAGGGGCGATATGTGGGCTATGTCAAGAGATCGGATTATACGGGGAGTAATAACTTTTATCAAGTGTAAAATGGTTCCTAAATATATGATAAAATCTACAAAAAAAGTTAAATTTTGCAAAATTATGAGAATATCCAAAATAAATATAGTTTCCAATTATTCTAAATTGATGATTTCTAATACTGTTAAAGTCAGTGACCGTTATTTTATTTTTTAGATCACTTATACCATCCACATCAAGCGTCGAGGTAATGTCCGTTCCGCTGTTCTTCACTCCCAGGCTGCTGTGGCAGCTGTACTCTCTTTGCTAGCTCATTGTCTCCCGACGTCTCCAGTCGCAGCCGCCCCTCGTGCCATCCTAGCAGCACTACCTCCAGCCATACTCGCCATAGCACTCTTTTATTTGGGACACAGACTACCATCAACACAATACTCACCTGATATTGGTAACATTTTTTGAATATTATATGCCCAGCAATAAAGCAAAAGTAATGATCCAAAAGTTTTTCGATATGCATGTTAATTTAACATTATGAAACTATCATCCATACCACATACCAGGTATACTAGAGCAATATCTATACATCACACTACAGCTGTCAGTGGACTTTATAAGATTAAAGTTTCCCGTGTCTTCCGATAGTTTATTTATGAAGTAAAAGCACCACATTAGAAAACCACCCACCTTAATATATATTACAATATCTTCATAGAAATAGTTGATTATGTAACTAGCCAACACGTAGGTAGTTTAGTTGCAAATTGATAGACGATGATTTGAATCAAGTGTTCGAATCACAGAAAGACGTTCAAGCCGAGAGAATCACACTTCTGTCACTTAATGGGATTTTTGTTAATATAAATAAGCATGTAAGCACTATTTTTTTATTCTGATAAAATATGCTTTATTTATTCCAGTCTCTCTCTACACTGGTAGCTTGTATTTGACTCTGATTTCTGCGGCAATATCAGTTCTGGTACTCAACGTAGCAAGAGGACGACGTGCCATGCCGTGGTTCCTCAAGAAATTCCTCAGCTGCAAAGCCGCCAGACTACTCGGAGCTCCACCTCTGCACAATGCCCATGATGTAAGTATTTCTACAATTCAATTTATTTTTATTGATATTTTCCATAAAAGCGACAGACAACTTTCTCGCTGATTTATTGAAATGAGGTAGGTACTAGTAGATCAAAGGCAAAGAAACAATGTTACTTTTTTATAAAATGAATAAGATTCTTTTACGTCGTGTTTCTCATTACATTGAAGTGTTCCAAAGCAAATGCTGATACAATCAAAAACAATATTACTCTTTGTATAGCAGACCAACTGAACGCAAAAATAACTCCCAGTATCAATGATGAATGACACTCAGGATGGGTGACATAGTTCATTGGCAGTCAAGTTTCATTCTTGCCTGCAGGGCTACTCTTGACAAAACTAAACACGATCTTAATCTAGTCTTGATCTTGATCATACGACGCACGAAGTGACTATTGGCCAAAAGTAAACGCAAACCGATCACGCGTTAGCGGTAGCGCGATGTTTTTGACCATAGTCCCTTCGTGCGTCGAATGATGATGATCAAGATCAAGACTAGATTAAGATCGTGTTTAGTTTTGTCAAGAGTAACCCTGCTGAACCAAAGATTTTATATGCTTCGTCATTTTATTCTCATTATTTATTATTATTTTTAAATTTAAATCGTTCAAATATTGATATCGAAGTTTGTCTTGTCTTCATCTCATCGAAAATAATTTGATCATAATTTTTTTTTCAAATATTATGATACATATTTTTAAATTTAATTTAGTTCAAAATTTTATATTTTCTATTATTGATGTCTTATCAACGTACTCTCTTTCAGTACCTACTTACAATTTTATTTCTTGACTCGAAAATATAATTGACTATTTTCTTTTGACAATATATTTTTAGTTCTAGGTACATATTCGTCTGTCTAATTATTATTTTCATCTTTATTTAAACGTGTAAAAGGTTCTACCGTGTAAAATGAATAAATAAAGTAAATGAGCATCTAGTGTGATCCAGCAATTTAATCCTCGTGCAACTAAAATTATCGATTTTCTTGGCATTATATTCATTCTTGTCTGTTCACCAAGCACTTACCATTTCCTATCACATCACATACTTAATATTATTCTGTCTTTTTAAAATACATCGAATAAAAAATAAACTGCAATTTTTATTTCAGTCGACCAGCGAAGAACTTCAGGCAACTGGATCGGCATGCGCTGGTGAAGTAGAAGGAACTAACAGTGGATCCCAACCTCCTTCTAGATCATGGCTAGCCTTGGCAACATTCTTAGATCGATTGGCTCTTCTGCTTCTCGTCATTGCTTTTGTTCTACTCTTCATCATTTATCATTGTTAAGTTTTTGGATAGGAATTCTTAAAACGAAAAAAAAAACTTTAAAACAGATCTTTATCCAACACTTTGAAACGTTGGATTGGCAACTCTTGAAAGCATAACTGTTTTATATAAACCAGTACCAAATTTCCTTCAAATAACTGTCATGCAATCATAGCTCACTCGATTACGGGTGTTTTACCATGAAATTTAGCAAAATTGTGTAATTTTACGGTTTTTTAAGACTATCGACCAGATCAAGAACAAAATTGGCAATTTGAAATCTAAAATATAATATGTGTATGATTATTATTAAATTCCCATTATTGTTAATTATTTTTATGTCTATAGTCCATAAATGAATACATTTGTATTATAAAAATAAACTTTTAATTTACAAATAGGTACATAACTATTGTATACATATTTTCAAGTATAATTTGTGGAAATTCATTATTAAAGATTGTTATAACTAAAAACATTGTTTAAATCCACTATAAATTTATAGATTGATAAGTGTG
The DNA here is from genome assembly GCA_947579605.1 of Athripsodes cinereus. Classification (NCBI taxonomy): domain Eukaryota; kingdom Metazoa; phylum Arthropoda; class Insecta; order Trichoptera; family Leptoceridae; genus Athripsodes; species Athripsodes cinereus. The sequence goes on from OX388312.1 coordinate 27,263,485, forward strand.
AAAAATGTGTAAATATTTAACAGCCTCCTCCTCTCTCTCTCTCCCCTGAACCCACCCCTTGGCTCACCCCTACTTCTCCAACCCTCTTTCCAACCATAACCACTCCTTTTTAATTTATTATTTTACATTATAGTCGAAAACGTTTCATCAATAGTGTTTTAAATAATCTTTACAAAAACATGTAATTTTAAAAATATGCTTTGTATTTGCATTACAATATTACCTACATTCCTTGTTTTTATAAAATTTTGTTTCCATGATTAGGTGTACACGTTATTTGTAGAATTTAACATAAATTAAAATTTTCCAATATTTCAAATGAAGTTTTGTTAATTATGTCCTCCCATCATTGATATAACACAGGCGTCGGCAACCTTTGGCACGCGATGGGGTTCTGAATGGCACTCTACAAAGTAATCAGGGAAATCGCGAAAATATCGAGACGAAGTGATTTTTAAATAAGAGTAAATGTTTAATTTTTTTTTTTTAAAAGATATATCTGGGTTTTGTTTGTTATAAACCCAAATACAACCTTATACACCGTTCACAGTAAGCTACTAAAAGCTTGTGTCGTTATAATTATTTATCTAACGTGGCTCGCCAATGTCACGAAAATCTGCGCGAAGGGTGAGTGAGAGCGCATTCGGAGTAAAAAGGATGAATCATGCGCAGCGCCGACTAATTTAATTAATTTATGTTAGAATTTATGTTATTTTTTTAATAATTATGTTTAAAAGATAAATTTGGTATAAAATTCTTCTCCTCTAGAACCCCATTATATAATTTAGAATTAAGGCGGCACCCTGAATCATATTGGTAGAGTGGCTTGGCACACCACAGCTAAAAGGTTGCCGACCCCTGATATAACATGTTAACACTAGATATGACAGGTAGAACAAATAAATTGTCGGATGTAACTGCGGCGTAAGGCCACAGTTTAGCCGTTCCATGGTTTAGTCGATATTTATATATCATTGGGTACGTGACGTGTCCGGAGCTGAAAATATGCCAAATTGTGCGCTTAAATCCTGTACAAATCGATCTGTAAAGGTCAAAAAAAGTGATGGAGTGACATTTCACCGGTAAGTAGAATTTATTGATCATATTTATGTAATTAATTTAAGCATTTTGAATTTTTAAATCAAATTAATTAAATTCACACCATTTAAAAATATTTAAAATAATTTGAATTCTTTATATCTCTTTCACTCCTTGCTGTTGTAATGTAGTGTGAGTGGTAAAGAAAAACTTATATATTTATATTATTATTTACGCTGTAGTCAAGTCTACCAAAAGTACCTAAGCCGAAATACACAGTACATAATGGGAATGTGTATCTATCTCTTCCTCTCTCGTTTTAATAGAAGGCGTGTAAACGAGAAGATATATTAACATTAAACACTATTTCTAAATATTGTTTATATATTAAATAAACAATGTATCGGGTTAAGGGTTGTCACTACAACGAAAAATATTTGTTCGGCTTTTTTATGAAAACGTTAAATAATGTACGAAAACTAATTTTAGTTTTTGAAATCATCCTGATCTGTAAATTAATGAAAAAATGTATAATTGTAGATTTCCGTGTCCATCTCATATAAGAGAGAAAAGTGGATAAAATTTGTCCAAGACGACCGCAAGGACATTCCTGGCTACCAAATAATCAAACTACTATAATAAATGTTCTCATCATTTTCAAGAAGATGACTTCTACAAAAAAGGGAAAACGTTTCTTGAAAAAGACAGGAAAAGTGGTGGAATAAAATTGATGTCTCAACATAACTCTTTTATCTTGTAATATTATTTTTTGTAAAAGGCAATTGCCGTATATTAAATAAATAAAAAAATATACCTTTTATATATCTTTTATTTTGTTGAATTGTGTATACTTTAACCATCATATTATTATTATTTGTTTTATATTATTAGGTAGTTGCTAAATCATTTTGCCTTGCACTCATGCTAATGTGTAGGTACTTTTATAATATGTTTTTCTCTATATATTGTTGTTTTTATTGTATATTATGTCAAAGGCCTATATAGCCGTTCATTGTATAAATAAATAAATATATCAATACATATTATTTTTCGGAAGTATTCACAACCCTGCTCAACAAAAAGTTAGATGCATTCGATTTTGCGACACAAATTTTGTTCGTCCTGTCATATCTAGTGTTAACATGTTAGATCAATGCCTCCCATAGACATTTTACAAGAACTAGACTGTCCACTATTGACCAAAATACAAAAAATCTATAAAACAATTATTTGTATTGTTCCAACAGCGATGATATAAAAATATTACATAGAAATAGTGTGAGGGTGTCTGGGATGTATTTGGGGGTGAAATAGTACGATTAAGAATGAGATAAGTAAAAGTATATAAAAATTTTATTAAAGTTCGAAATTCCCCCCCCCCCCCCGTCCTAGAATTCAAATTAAATATAACTGGTATCAAAATAATTAAACATAAACGAGAAAACATTTCAAATTCTTTTACCAAAATGAAAATTTGGCAACGGGAGTTTGAAATTAGAGACAAAGGAGAAGGTAATAATTTATTTATTTAAGACTTAAGTCCGACATGTTAATTAAAGTATAAAAAAAAAGTATCGAACTTATACATACACGATTTGGTCCACACAAGGTGATGTGTCCAGAGACGTGTTGTTAAGCTTCAAAGTGCCCGAGCCTGAGAACCACCAGCATAGTGTGGAAACATTAAACCCTCCCAAAGGTACTTTCCACCGAGGGACAGAGCGGAGAGAGAAATCTGCGACCAGTTTTCATCTGAAACTAAAAAAAGGTGCACACAGTAATGAGTCGTAATATCAAGAAAAAAAATTAAGCTCCCCCTCTAGAGAAAATCATGGATACACCCTTGTTCGTCACTATAATAATGTGCACTCAGGTGATAATCACAAAAATACTTCATGGTAAGTAATATGCTTGAGTCGTGAAGGTAGATAAGGTTATCAGCGGGAGAACTCGAACTCAAGATCCCTTGATTGAAAAATCGAAACTTATCTTCACTCTCCCTCAGTATCACGCTACTGTCCACTTTATCCTTAGTATGACATAATAAGTAAAACATAAGCATGACACGATAGTAAATAAAATAAATGTATCAGCATCATTCTGACGCTGCATATATTGTATTGTACTTAGTTAAGATGTTATTACAAATGCAGCGCAGAATGCAATACAATAGTTGTGGGTCTGAACTAAACCTGGTATGAGCACTCAAATCACAGTCACTCAATTACTTTAAACATATGTAGTTCAATGATAACATAACCTTCAAATAGACTGTACGACAATCTTTGTAAGAAGCGAACATTTCTGTGAAACTGGAAAATCAATGATGATTAGTCAAAAAGAGTAATATTAGACATAACCCGAATAAAAAAAGGAACTAATTATTTGTTCGGCTATTAATCCATTCGTTCGGCAAGAAAAAATCAGCATTTAAGTCATTCGCAGTAGCAAACAATATTTTCATCGGTAATAAATAAAAAATAAGCGCAACGCTTGTTTAGCAAACAAACTTGGTTATATCAGCAAATTAACAAACTTTAACGGCTTAATAAATACTCGCACAGCAAAATAATTAATTGATCAGCAGAATTGTTATTTGAGCAGCAGAATTATTATTTAACCAGCAGAAAATATTAGATAAACAATATTTTTCTCACACCAATTTACCTTCGGATCCACGTGAAGTTTTTGTGATTTCTTACCAAATGAATTATGACTACGAAAATAATGCCAGTATCCGCTTTGCTATATTCGAAATATAACTGAAATGTCGAAAAACGCTAGTGTCGTCAGATGCTACATATAAAATCACATAAAAAGATGCTACATACAAAGATTTATTGTTTGAACAAGATTAAAAATTTAGCTTTCACAAGTTTAATTAAAATTAGCTCACAGTTTGCTGCTCATTTATTTATTTTGCTGGACAAATAATCATTATGCCGGTCAAATAATAATTTTGCCGGTCGGTTAAATTTAGAGTTTTACAATATCAAATTATTTGCAAAAGAAATATAATATTCTCGCTGGGCATAAGTAGCATATCAACATGATATATTTGTCGGCAGAATAGATTTATCTGCTGAACATATCAATATTATGCTGATCGTTTAAATGAGAGCCATAAAAAAATATCCTTATAACATAACACATAACACGTGTAGACAATTCACACAGACCGAGCTAGTCCCAAACTAAGATATGAATCTTGTATTATGGGTACTAACACGGCGATACACATATTTTTTTATTTATTTATTTAATTTTTTTAATAAAGTTACAAATTATAGATTATTTATAACTTAAAATTACCTTATTACCTACTATTTGAAAATAACTTTCTGACGTCACTATCATCCACTCATTCTTTCATTCAGGGTGTCACGCTATCATCCTAAAGTTTTTACTTGATTTTAAATGTTTAAGACATTTCCCACGAAAGATCGCAAGCGTAGCCGCATCCTTGAGGCCGGCCGGAAGATCGTTGAACAGCCTGAATCCTTTATAGAAAAGACTGCTCTCCGTACCCGCAAGCCTGGCCCCTCGGAGCCTAAACGCATCGCGACCCCTCGTGGGATAGTCGTGTACTTCATAATTATATTTTATATATATTTTATACAATGCACTAAACACATATACATGTAACACCCAGACCCAGGACAATCTGAAAAAGGTCATTCTTCATTTTGCCCTGGCCGGGAATCGAACCCGGGACCTCGTGACTCAAAGGCAAGTGCGTTAGCCTCCGCGCCACACCGGTCGCCCAACAATAGTATCAAATTGTTAGTGATGTCTAGATATTTGTTGTCAATGACAATAATACGCATTGAATATTCCTTAGTACGAAGAAAATATTTATGAGAAACTCCACTGAGGTGTCACTGAAAGACCTTATAAATAAATAATATATATAAATAAAACTTTATTGGTATTGCTATAGTGTACAAGCATGAGTTCGCGGGTAGCCTGGAGGTAGAGTCTCGGCCTCGTGAACAAGGGGTCCGTGGTTCGATACCAGGTGCCGGCAAACTCCCCTTTCACGACACAAGCTTTTAGTAGCTTACTGAGAAAGGTGGTTAAGGTTGTATTTGGGTTTATAACAAACAAAACCTAGATATATATTTTAAAAAAAATTGTTTGGTTACAAAAAAAGAAATATTTACTAAAAGGCGGTTATAGGTTACAAGTTATAAGTTACCAAGCATGTTACACGGTTCCAAAAAAAATACCGTGTGAGAAATATTGTATTCGTGAAATTCTTATCAATGTGAAAACGGTACTCTTATGTGGTGTTCTCACTTTGGCGAATATCGCCAGGCTCCAAAATATCGCCAGCCATTTGAACCGTGTGAACAAAATGACAGCTAGTCTGAAACGATAAAAAACCAGTAGAAACGACATCGTCTCGAGTTGACCACCTTCCAACTTTTCGCCGATTGAACGATTCGCGCATGCGCAGATGTGCGAGGCGTTCGTATCTATGGTAAAGACTTTATAACCTGTAAATTTTACAATGTTTCCCGCTTCGTGACAGCTGATATCTTTGTTGTTGCTTTGTGGCGTTTGTTTCCTTAATTAAAAGACGCCTTATAACCCCTTTTATAACATTTTCGACTAAAAATAAACACTTCGCGATCTCCATCTCGACGCCATTTTGAAAACAGTGTCAAAATCAAAGCGCATCTGACAGATCGCTTCTATATTGGTGGACTGTGTGAACAGGTGTGACGATCAATGGATGTCCGGCGAATTTTGTTTTTTCGCCTGGCGATATATTTTGAAATTCGCCTGGCGATATTCGCCAAATGTGAACACCCCATTACATATAGAAATTTCACAATTGCAATGGTCTTGCGCGTGCAAAGGGCAGAGGACAGCCACCCACTTCGCATACCAGAAAATAAGACATCCACTAAAATCGTTGGAAACTATGAGAAAATGCAGAAGGCTAGTGGATCGCTACAGAAAAAGCTCGCAAGAATAAGTATCAAACTTGTGTGTTCAAGAACATAATTTAAAGTATCCACGGAGCACAAAGAAGCAGCAATGGACAGTGTGATGACCCTACCTATTTTAAACCATTCTAAGCTCCGAATTTGCAACATCCTAGCTTCTAAACTATACCTACTGTAATAAATGATTCCCAAACTAGAATTTACATCCCTATCCGACTAGCTAAGAATTGTATGAATTTTCGCATTGTTGCAAATATACGTACGAAATATCGCATTCCTAATTAAATTAATTAACGAATTTTGGCCTTTCGTGATCGTCTAGATTTATCTATTAACTATTTTCGTTGATTAGGACCCAGTACGTTGTGTTTTGCCGATAATTTTACCTACGTTGTGTATTTTTAAAAACGCAAAATAAGTCACCTGAAATATACATTTCAATAATCAAAAGAACAACAAAATCAATAAAACAATTTAAACATGAATTTTGATACATATTAACTCTGAGATCAACTTTGACGTCAGATCACTTACCTTGAGATACTGTAAAATAACATAATAAAAATAGAGCATAATAAAACATAACAAAATGTAACATAACAATCATCATAAAATAAAATTTAAATAATATTATTCTATATCATCACGAGAATGTTGTATGGTAACTGGTTGCCGATCTATGTCCCTACATAAGATAACCGTTTCATAGTATCTATAGTCCATGTATGTACATATGTTCTACAACATACCTACTAATTCGTTGCGTCGTAAAGGACAGTGGCGCACCCAAAAACATAACTTTATTACTTTTGAATATTAATTAAATTTCAACACAATTGTTTTGACATCATTTTCGGAGACTATAACTACTGGTTGTTAATGCATGGAAAGCATGCTGTGTCCATGCTGAAGGAGCGCCGCCTTCGCTCCTTCACGTCTCAAACTCGCCATGCCGTACCTTGAGCCCGAGTGCACAACACTACTCCCGGATATATAAAATAATATATAAAATATATTTCCACTAGGGCATGCAATATATTGCAAACATGCGGACATGCAAACATATAATGATATTAGCTCTAAAGATTCCTGATCATTGAGCCTCAACCAAAGGGCGCAGATAACCCCTTCAAGTTATACTCTAGCAGAAAATTCGAGGAATGGAGCTGTACCTGCTTCAGTCGGAGAACATTTGAAATAAATACCTTTTCATTGGTTAAGTTGATTTATACGCAGAGAAAGCACCACCAATCTCTACGCACATCCAACCATGTTAATGATTGCAAGGTGTGTTCTTACAGAACTGATAAGATAGACTACTAATATAGTTAGCAATATCACGAACAGTGATTTACCAACCAGTTAATAATAATTAAAGTTAATTAAACATAATATCCATTTACAAATGCCCAAAGACCTTATAATGGATTGTGGGTCCTCCAGCATATAGGGAAAGGAGAGAATTTTGTTAGTTGAACTATGTACTTATATTTACAAAATTTGATTTAAATAATAAATTATCATGCATAATTATATACTACAATATCATATATTTTGTTAAGAAAGGAATAACGTCGTACCCAAATCGTCTGGGGCCAAACAAACGACTGGACAAAACTGCATTCCCTAGAAGGAAAAGGGTTTATGTAGGGATTTTTGGATAAATGGTATTAATATAAATATATTAATATAATAATACATAAACAATACGATATAACCATGCCTTGCAAAAATGTTAATTAATACATTCTAGAATTTCACAGCAATATAAGTAGAAAAATCCAGTAAATTTATAGAAGACAAATGACATCGATGATAAAATATGTAATTAAATAAATAAATAATATCCTGCTCTACATAAAACTCCTCTCCAAACTGCTTAATCCTTCGTAATGGTACAATAAATTAAATAAAAATATAATATTAGCTAGATCTGTGCGCCACTGCTATCGGTCTGGTTCTAGGTGTGTCGTACCCCGCTATATTATATCAGTCACAGGTACATACATACATACAAAAATGCTGAAAATAAATATACATAATTCCTTTGTTTTCAAAATCTGTAAAATAATAAATCCTTGAGTACGACGACTACTTTGTAGACAACAATATCCTCCTAAATATCACGACACCTAGATTTAAATAAATTAATAATATTGAAAAATCTTATCTTATGACAGCTGGCAGGCTCACGGATTTTAAAATGTTAATTAAAAGTAATTTAGGAGGATCTATATATATTCCCAAATGTGGAAATATCACTAAAATATAATGTACTAACTACTATCGAAGGTGGGTAAATAAATATTAAAATATGTCGAATTCAAACACTGAGATTAATATGATTGAGTCCCACCTCTCCTAGGTTCAAAACTAAACTGCCTCGAGTCATCTATCCTACCTCTTCAGATCCTGAAAAATGCCCTAGCAACACACAAAAAAACAACTTCCATCTCTTTATGACACACACCAAAATATACCTGTCTCTGTCTCCTACATAGATAGATGTGTTCGACAACCACTTGAGATCAAACTAAGTCTCATCCCTTTATTAATCACCTACTACAAACATTCGATCTAGGTATATGAAAATAATAATATTAAATTTACAATCTAAAATAATATTTACAACCTTGTATATATTCATTTCATCACAACAGGAATCATTGGAATAAGTATTTATGTGAAATGGGCCCTCAACCCAACTAGGACAAGGTAGGACCTGTATGTATGAAAAATCTGTTAAAGATTTGTTAAAAAAGTCAAGACTGTGAAAAGCTAAATGATAACTGTTCTTTTCGAATATCACAGTACTCACATTATACGTGACTGTTCTATTTTCTATCTGTGCCGATAGTAAATACTTGCCTTCAATTCATTACTTTCATTATCCCATAATCCTGGCATTAAGTTTCATTTCAGTTTTATTCCTGACGACGTGTTGTGCATAAAGTGTTACCAAAAACAAAATAATGAAGACTTTGATAAACATATTATTTATTTTAGTATTTTCATTCATTGGTTTTGACTGTGTCGGTACTCACAAATATGTTTTATCAAAACAAGGTATTTATTTGATTATTTATTTATTAAATCATTATCTTCATCACAAACGAGGTAGAGAACTTCAAGTTGCATTACAGTGGTTATTTTACTCTTGAAAACCTAATTCTTAAATCAAAAAAAGTACCCTATAAAAAGACTGCAATTATTCTTGACCAAATTTAAGCAATGATATTGCAATAACGTATATATTTATATAAACTATAAAAATAAAAACAGCCTATACCACTTGAGAAGGAATGCGTCCGGGTGTTGTCTTTTCCTAACAAATTGTCAGTACGTAAAAGAAATATCAATATTGTTATAATCATAGTAATTTTATATTATATCAACAGACTATAATGAAGTGTTGGAAAGGGACAGCGCCCTAACAGGTCCTCATCCAGGTGGCGCTTTTTTCTTTAATACTCAGTTTTTTAAACATAACATAACACAATAGACAATAAATTCACGACGTTCCGGCTTGTTTAAATTAAGTATAATAAAAAAATAATAACATCAACTACCATGCACCTACGTAACCTATATTTGGACAAATCTCGCAAATCGAGCTAGTTCTATTTATATTGTTTTACGGGTAGGTACCAATACGTGAGTGTTCATATTATATACAATGCACCATACATATATTATGTTTACATGTAGCGCCCAAATCACAATTTAAAAATACCTTTTTCATTTAGTCTCGACCGTAAATCGAACCCGAAAACTCGTGACTCAAAGGCAAGAGCGTTACCTCTGCGCCACACTAGCCGTCCGTAAATAATACAATCGTACCTCGACATACGAATTTAATTCGTTCCGCAACCTTGCTCGTATTTCAAATTACTCGTATCTCAAAGCAAATTTCCCCATTGAAATTAATTGAACTGCCATTAATCCGTTCCAGTCCCCAAAATGTCAACCAAGTTATTTTTGTTATATCGTGTTTCTGAATAAGAAAAATGTATTTATAAATGAGAAATATTGTACAAAAACATAAAAAAGAGAATGTAAAGAAATAAACTAGATTTATAAAGTGCTACTTTCGCTTAATTTTCCTCACTGCTTTTCTCCTGACTGGTCTTTGCCTTTTTCACCACGCTTTTCTCACTTTCACCTATAGGCCGGTAAAAAAAAACCATGTCCAAGGAGGTTTGTTTCTTCCTCCCTTTCAGAATGTTCCGGAAACGAGTTAGGCAAGTGTCATTAAATAGCTCGTATTTCAAAGCAAAAAATCGCTCGCTCGACGGCTCGTATCTCAAAAAACTCGTATGTTGGGGCACTCGTTTGTCAAGGTACCACTGTATTCAATTGAATAATGAACGAATGTCCGCATTCGCATAATGCCATAATAAGGACTGGAATATCCGCTACAATGAATAGTATTACAATGCAGTGTATGTAGGTGTTACAATACATAAAGTGAGGAGATGCTTGCATCATTTCGTTGAGACACTACAAATGTACGAGCTGCGTCTAGGAGGCAGAATAAAATTGTTGTTGATCATTATTGTTAACTGAATATTTTCTAGAATTATGTATTCATTTTAATTATTATTTAATTTTACTTATGTTATTGTATTTATTTTTATTAATTGAAGATTTTGTTATGCGCAAATATACTTGTACGTACCTACGTAGTAATGACATTATCCATCAAAGCATAACCTTTTAAATCCAGATATACAGGATATCAAAGGATTAAGCTCAAAACGCGGGTTCAAAATACCAGCATTGTGCCTTTATTGAGCATTTTATAAAGGAAATTATTATTATTATTATTGGAAAAAAATGTATATTTTTTCGGTAACACACATAATTATTTTAATTTGAATTAGATATTAGTCAGATTCTATATTCTAGAACCCGTAAAGAATAGATTTCCCACTCTTTTCAATTCAGCAATGATGTACATCGCCCATCGTGAAAATCTTATTCTGGTTGACACAGATTGGACCGATATTTGATTGAGAGAAATGGTGTTCGGAGACGTGGACGTCCGAGAATCAAATGGCAAGATCATTTAAATCAAATCCTACAGGACGGCCACGTGTTGAGCACATTGAACAGGAGAACATGCATGAGGAATTGTATGACAGTGACGGAAGCGAAAGATGTATGCAAGTAATGCAAGGATAGAAAGAAGTGGCGATCGATCCTTTCTGCCTACCCCGCGAGGGAAGCGGCGTGATGGTATGTATGTATGTATGCAGATTGGACCACATAAATGTTTTTTTCATGCAGTTAATCTACTGACTAATCTACTACACGATAGGTAAATTAATTTTTCAGATTATTTTCCCATACATCAACAAGGCATCTCTCATAATACTTACTATAAGGTGAAATATTTCAGGTGGTGACACATCACGAGCACCATGGAATGCCACATATACATATTACCTTAAGAAGTCTCTCTTCGCTAGATACGATAAGGTCACCAGACCTTCAAATGAAGGGCGTGTAAGCTACATTAATGTCGATCTGTATATCCACAACTTCGAATTCGACGACAAAACCCTAATCATGATTCTACACGGATATTTGCATTTTGTAAGATCGATGTGAAATTTATTTCTACTTTTTCATGATAATATACCTTCTTATGAACAAGTATGCAATTTATACGATGAAAAATACTGTCGAGCCAATATATTTTCAGAAGCAAGTTAAATAAGCCAATTAATAGGTAACACAATATTAACACCACTGTTGTAGACGGAAAAAAAATAGGCGTCCCTCAAGGAACGTAAATCAATTCTATGGACTCAAACCCAGTGAGACAAAGACAAGTTAATAATTTACTTAATTAACTTTTAGACATGGCATGATAACAATCTCTCATGGAATCGATCGGATTATGGAGGAATCGAGATTATCAGCGTGGCTGATCATGAAATTTGGCAGCCAGATATCAAGCAGTACAATAGGTGAGTCAAAGAGGCAAAACTACAACAATCAATGTTTTCCATACCCAATCTGTTGGCTTCAAAAATATATATTTTACTATTTTTATAATTTTCAGTCTTCTTAACATTAACAAGAAAGTTAATGGAAAATACTTAATGAAAAAAAAATATTCAAAATTTTATTTTTATTAGTGTTTTTTTAAGAAGTTCCTCATTTACTCCACCAATCATGTTTGTTCCAATATAAAATCCACAGTAACGAGACGTATAATTTGTGATCGCCTTACTTTAAATCACATAAGATAAAAAAAAACTCCAGCAATTCTTTGTCAATAGGTGTCTCAGGAAGTTGATATGTGGATGGCAGTTTCAAACACACCATTCTCTTTGTATAGATTTTTTTGATTTCAGTGCTTCTGGTTCTATTGATCAGTTTGGGACTACTCACTGCGTTATTAGCTTTCGCGGAATGGTTGAATGGATCCCTCCAGCAACATTGAAAACATTCTGCAAAATGGACTTCAAAAAATGGCCACAAGATGAACAATTCTGTAATTACACGATTGGTTCCTGGACATATCATGGATTGGAAATCAATATCGATTCTGGACTATTAGGCAATACAATTCCTATTAACGTTAGTTGTTTCAAAATATTATTCATTATGTAGTTGTGATTAGTTCTTCCAAAGTTACGTATTTATTGACATATACATTCTATCCTATACGTTTATTTAATTTAAAGCTATTTACATTACAATGATTTAATCATTTATTTTTCAGGACGAATTCTTGGTACAAAACACTGAATTTGAACTAGTTGATACAAAGTTTTTTAGAAAAGCGGAGTTGTATGATACCATTCCATACATAACGGTAACAATCCATGTCATCCTAACCTATAAGATAGAAATAAAATCAGCCTTCTTGATTATTAACTTTTATGTGTGATATTTTCCCTATTCCCTTTGAAAATAATATATAATTCGAAGGTTCAACAATCAAAGCACACTGAAAAATAATATGACCTTCTTTCCTTGTAAAATGGATAATCATACTTCTTCGCATTTTAAGTCAAAGTACTGCGAAACAATGATCTTAGAATCTATCAAAAATTCTGTAAAGCTATTGATTATTCCTTGAACACTTGTGGAAACATGTGGCCTGGAAACATTATTTGATATCGTTGACGAAAAAATTAATAATAACGGACCCAGGTGAGCTTCTTGCAGAATATTTGAAGTAATTTGAATCTGTCCAGACCGTGATAGATAATATTTGTTTTCAGATAACTTATACCATCCACACCAAACGTCGAGGTAATGTCCGTTCTGCTGTTCTCCACTCCCAGATTGCTGTGGCAGCTGTTCTCTCTCTGCTAGCCCACTGTCTCCCCACGTCTCCAGTTGCAGCCGCCCCTCGTGCCATCCTTGCAGCACTTCCTCCAGCCATACTCGCCATAGCACTATTCTATTTGGGATATAGACTACCATCAACACAATACTCACCTGATATTGGTAACTTGTTTTTCTATTACATGTCTTACAATAATAATAATCATGACACTACAACTGTCATTGGGGCTTACAAGATATTTTTTTTTAAGTTACTGGTATATCTTTCGATAGCTTATTAATGAAGTAAGTACACCAGAAGTAAGTATACCAGGTATATTTGAGCTTTACTTATACATGACACTTTATTAGATTCATTAGAATTTCGTTTGTCGAGTATTTTACCCGAATAGCTCCATAAATTATAAAGTAAAAACACCAATTATTTATTGAGTGTAATTGACAAAATGTAATCGAAACTGCAAAGAGCAATTATTTAGTTTATTAATTATAAATATAACACATATTTATAGTATATCCACAGTGACTTTTTATTGGACGCGAGCCGGCTTACAAGAGCTTCCGCTCTCATCTTTTCGCTTTTCACTAGCCTGATGATGAGAGCGGAAGCTCTTGAAAGCCGTCTCGCGTCTAATAAAGTCACTGTGGATATACTATAAATAAGTGTTATATTTATAATTAATTCAACATGAATTTCCACCAAGTACCGTCGGTTGAAAATATCAACTTTGTTAAGTTTACATTTTTTTTCGAAAACAAGTTTTGTAGAATATAATGTGGGGAAAAGAATTTAGAATCTGAAAAAGGGGGTGTGGAGGAGCGCGTCCGAGAACTACGTGGCATGATCAAATGATCGTGGATCGAATTTTATCAAAGACGAGCGCGTGGTTAAATAAGAGAAATCGACGTGCGTGTATTATAAATTTAATGAATGCAGAAGAAGCGAATGAAGTATGTAAGGATAGATCTATATGGCGTTCCGTTCTCTCTGCCTACCCCCTTGGAAAACGGCGTGAGAGTATAGACAGATAGCAAAGAAGAATTTATAAAAATGGATAGGTAATAGGCAAACATCAACTTGATTGAAATGAGTGTTCAAATAAAAGATGGAATGTAAAATGATAAATAAGTTTGGTTCCATTTATAAACATGTCAATTTTTTTCTAGTGACTCTCTACGTTGATAGCTTATACTTAACTCTCATATCTGGAACGACATCAATATTAGTGCTCAAAGTAGCACGAGAACGGCGGACTATGCCATGGCTCCTCAAAGAATTCCTCAACTGCAAAGCCGCCAAGCTACTGACAAATCCATTGCCCATTAACTTTGATGTAAGCATCGATTCAATTTTATATATTAATACAATATAATTTAAAAATAACTATCTTGTGAGGATCAGTGTTGCTATGTTAGTTTGTTTTTTTTTTACGTAGATGATGATTTTGGATGATTTTATTTCATTTTTGACGCCGTTTAACAGTCCCTAGACCGTCTCAAGGGTGCCAGTGAAGAGTTCAGTTTTCAATTTGCTTCTGAAGCTAGTGACTGTCTGACTATCTCTCAGTATCAACGTTCTTTTGGTCCTGTTTGGTTATCTTTTGTTTTAAATCTACGTACTTTTCTCTTATTTTCCGAACGTAGGTACGAATTATAATTTTCGATTTTTTAATTTAAATATTCCTTAAGGAATCCGAAGAGATTGTGAAATATTTCAAATTTTTGTACAATTTAAAAAATCTGGCGACGGGCGAGTAGAAATTTTTAAAGACAATAATTATATTGTACATAGTTATATTACCTACTAATGATCTCCAAAATTTGGTTTCAGTCCACAAGTAAGGAATTCCTGGTGAACGGATCAGAATGTGATGACGATGATGAAGATGAAGGAAATATAATATCTAACCCGACTACCAGACCATGGTTGACTTTAGCAACATTACTAGATCGATTGACTCTCTTGCTTCTTGTCATGGCTTTTATCTTACTCTTCATCAATTTATAATATTTCAAAATTTTATGATAGGAGGTTGAAGAACGACGAAACTGAAAAGAAATGCAGTGAAGATTTAGTATTCGCTGAGAAGAATGATTAGTAAAATGTTGCGAGATAGAGCAAGGAATATGCAATATTAATATTAACAGAATAAGTTTTTACGAGAGGAAGGTTGTATGTAGATAGAATTCATGTAAATGAATTGCAATGTTTTGGAGATACGGAGGGAATGGATGCTGAAACGAAAGATATGTGGATCGAATGGATGTTGAAAGGAATACGAAGAAAGTCTATTTATCTAAAAGAAAGGGTGTAAGAAACCGCGGACATTCGAAAACTTGGTGGCATTACCACGCGTATCAAAATTTCAAGAACGGTTGCGTGATGTAGAAAAAAAATGCCGTATCGTATGTATGAGAAATCGCGTGAATGTGAATGAATATGTAAGGATATAATATCAATATAGTGTTCCGTCCTCTCTACCTAGCTTACTTGAGATATGGCGTGAGGTTATAGTATAGTATAATTATTACATATTATGTTACTTTATTATTGACTCTTTTTAAATAAAGGTGTAAAACAAAATTGATTCGTGTTTATTTAACATAAAGAGATTATTTCTTAAAACGTGTATAAGAAATATTGTTGATCGATGGATTATTTTGTTAATATTGTAGGTATACCTAAATAAATATAATACAGATATTTAATACTTAACATGAACAAAGTTTGGAAGGCGTCTGGACTCAGTATCAGGACAAAATGTCGCCTGTTCAATGCGAGTATCATCCCAATCCTTCTATATGGTTGTGAGTCTTGACTAGGGGATTCGATCCCGGGATCCCGGGATTCGGGAGAGACGATGGTCTTGGCTGGGTCATGTTCTGAGATGCCCAATGATAGTGGGCCAAAAAGGGTTTTTCCGTCCGCAAGGGTTCCGTCGGCCCAGGCGTCCCTCTTTCATAATACACCGTTCCTATGACGATGACATCAGAGCGTAGGGAATGTCGTGGGAAGAGGTGACGCGATTGGCACAGAGACGATCTGAATGGAGGAGGCTGGTTTCTGTCCTGTGCTCCCGAGAGGAGTGTTGAAGGCGATGATAATGATGATGATTTAATACTTCCCATAGCAACTGCCCTCGTCATCAGGCTAATGTTAAGTACCACGATATTATCAGTGTCTCACATCTATAAATTGATCTATCTGTACTATCACGGTAACATCCCAAATGTGGGATAAAACTAATACGGTTTCTCACCGTGCCCATAAAAAATAAGATATTTAAGATGGGTGGCATACCTAATCGCTAAATTGAAGATGAAAGATGCTAAATGTTCTATTTTACATATTTTGTGAATATCTGCCTTTTATAAGACACTCTTAAACTTTGCAGAAAGAAAGGAGATGGGTGGGTCCTGGGGGAAGACATTGGCGAGGACAGATTAAGGTGGTTTACTCCTGGAAAAGCCTGTACCCAGTCGTGGATGGTCATGAGCTGAAAAAAAAAATGTGTACCTTTGTATCACTAACTTACTTTAATTAAACAAAAATTAAAAAATATATATAATTTTGTACGCCTTCTTTAAAAATATTTTATTTTTATGGTGCAGAGAAAATTTATTTTGTATTCAGTCCATTTAGTTTTCTGCGATATAATGAGTGTCCATTTAACTCTATTGAACCGCGTGAATGGTGTAAAAAGAAAGAAAACGAATATAAAATACTAAGTTGGCCCTACCAGGAAAGCATAATAATCAGTGGGTAAACTAATACAGCGTATAATAAAGTAATTTAGTATTTACAATACTCAGTGCATGGAGGTTCATGGAGGTGATAAGGTTAATATAGCGCTCCCTTGGGATAAGCTTTGTGTATCGAACATCAAGTAGGAACTACCACTAGGTATATAATAATATCTAGCCAATGGTCAAAATAATTCACCTGATAAATCTTCTAAACATCAACTTAAATCTACTTTTATTTTAACGGAAATTATAAATTAAACCAAGATTATTAAACGAAGACCAATCTCCATATAAAATTAGTCCGATTTAAGCTTTCATAATGTTCCTAGACACCTGTGGCTTTGATTAATTTTATTGGACTTTAGGTCTTCACGAAGTCTTTTATTTTGCATATTATGTTAACTTGGTATACTTACTCATAGCTTCTCATTTATGTTGTTATTGTTTGTGTTAATAAAAACATACATAGCACAACATTTGGATTGAATACCTTAAAGTAAAACTTTTTTGAGATACATTTTTTTCTGATTAATGACAAATAAGACTATGATTATGAGTTTTACTAGCAACTTTATTATAGTAACTTAAGTTTCGACATGTAATGTCGTTATCAAACTTGAACCTCATAGTGACCTAGGTTTCGACATGCAATGTCGTTTTCAAACTAGAACTTCATAATGACCTAGGTTTCGACATGCAATGTCGTTTTCAAACAAAAACCTCATAGTGACCTAGGTTTCGACTTGCAATGTCGTTATCAAACTAGAACCTCATAGTGACCTAGGTTTCGACAAGCGATATTTTTTTCATACTAAAACGATATCGCATATCGAAACCTGGGTCACTTTAACAAAGTTACTAGTAAAACTTTAATCACATTTTTTTAAATTTATTTATTTAACATAACAATTATACAGGCATGACAATGCATAGACTACTTTATAAAAAATTAAATCTAAACATCCTCCTTATAGAGACAAGTGTCGTGTAAAGGTTTATTTGTCATTAATAGATTATATGGATTTATACAAAATAAATACCGAAAAAATACTATATTTTCTGATATTTTTATTTCAGGAAAAAAAACTAATATAGTGCAAGACGTAATTCTCATCACAATCGTATGGATACGGAGTCATTTATTAAATATATTCTGTTTTATTCTTCTTAAGTTACTCAACTTTTGATTGTTCCCAAGCATTGAATGGCTTCAGAGATGAACACTTCCAGTAATCAGAGTTGATCATCAATGGGTGAGAAATGATAGTATAGGCTACAGGCATGCTAAAATGCATTAACTGTGAAAAAAATATTACAACAGATACTATTCTTCTTCCAAGTCAGTCTCTCAATGTTGAGGATCGCGCCACCATGAACCCAAACAAGCGACAAGCTCTTCCGCCGCGCCCTGTCCTCCGCCTGCCTAAACGCCCCGCACATTGTACCCCCTACAACATCTCTCATATTATGATCTGACAGTCTTGTTGGTATTCGGTCCTTGCTTCTTTTTCCTTCGACTCCACCATACAAAATTAATTGTTGCATATTCTTATTTATTTATTTATTTATTTATTTATTTATTTATTTATTTATTTATTTATTTATTTATTTATTTATTTATTTATTTATTTATTTATTTATTTATTTATTTATTTATTTATTTATTTATTTATTTATTTATTTATTTATTTATTTATTTATTTATTTATTTATTTATTTATTTATTTATTTATTTATTTATTTATTTATTTATTTATTTATTTATTTATTTATTTATTTATTTATTTATTTATTTATTTATTTATTTATTTATTTATTTATTTATTTATTTATTTATTTATTTATTTATTTATTTATTTATTTATTTATTTATTTATTTATTCATTTATTTATTCATTCATTTATTTATTTATTTATTTATTTATTTATTTATTTATCTATTTATCTATTTATCTATTTATCTATTTATCTATTTATCTATTTATCTATTTATCTATTTATCTATTTATCTATTTATCTATTTATCTATTTATCTATTTATCTATTTATCTATTTATCTATTTATTTATTTATTTATTTATTTATTTGTTTATTTGTTTATTTGTTTATTTGTTTATTTGTTTATTTATTTATTTATTTATTTATTTATTTATTTATTTATTTATTTATTTATTTATTTATTTATTTATTTATTTATTTATTTATTTATTTATTTATTTATTTATTTATTTATTTATTTATTTATTTATTTATTTATTTATTTATTTATTTATTTATTTATTTATTTATTTATTTATTTATTTATTTATTTATTTATTTATTTATTTATTTATTTATTTATTTATTTATTTATTTATTTATTTATTTATTTATTTATTTATTTATTTATTTATTTATTTATTTATTTATTTATTTATTTATTTATTTATTTATTTATTTATTTATTTATTTATTTATTTATTTATTTATTTATTTATTTATTTATTTATTTATTTATTTATTTATTTATTTATTTATTTATTTATTTATTTATTTATTTATTTATTTATTTATTTATTTATTTATTTATTCTTGCACATCATCATTACATTACAGTGTTAACAAAATAGTATAAAAATTTTAAAAACTAAGACGATGTGCAGTGGCGAGATTATCACTATAAAGTGATTTCTTCCATCTAACCACGAATTTTACCAAAATTTATCAAAATAATTCGTATTCTAAAAATAAATCAATTATATTTCAGCTATCTATCGTAGGTTGTACCTTTTATTTATTCATTTATTTTACACAATCTTCATACATAGCTCCATCATCCAGTTTAATACACATAAAGCTATTGTTCCAATACCTTTCGATATGCCTACCTAGAGTGACTCGATAAAACTTTTATCGAGTCATTCTACATACCTAGAACGAATCGATAAAAACTTGGGTTAATTTTTGCAATCAAATAGAAACAAGCACTTTGAGGTTGCGACTTATGAAATATTTATTCGAAAGAAAAAAAATTAACCATTTCAAATAATTGAAGATTCCCGCAAAATTAACAATTGATATCGGTAATTTTTTTATGAAAATTAACTGAGATTCTTAAAATAATTTTATCTCGGAAAAAATGAGTAAAGGCTTAAATTTTTTTTTGTCAAATTCCATACCTACATGAAAAAAAAATTTGAGGTTAACCATGAATTTCATGACGGCCAAGGACCAAGCTGACATGTATTGTCTTCAATCTGAAATTCTAGGGTTCAATTTTTTTTTTTTATTTGAGAGACTTTTCGATCCCGTTGAATCTCCGGTAAGAAATAGATATTCTTCTGTTAGTTTTGGACTGTCCTGTTAAAGGAAGGTACTCTTAAAACATCGCAATTCAGACTTTTAACATATTGTGTTCAGCCGATAAGTCATGCCACCCATCCTGAATGTTTCAACACGAAGAGGACAACTTGTATGTTTGTTAGGTGTAGTTGATCCGCTGATGGCTACCTAACGTGAGATGTGTCCCTTTTGCAATTGGGTGTCGACAAAAAAAATAAATGTTAATATTATTCTTCTCAATAATAAGGTGACCATCCATTCTCCTTTTTGATATGTTAAAGCTAATCAAACAAATTTGTGAAATATCCTTTTAACACAACCGAGCACTTTAATTTAATATTTCTATACCCTTTCGAAAACTTGGCTACGGGGGGATAGAAATTTGAAACATACCTAAGACCTAAAAAGTCCTCAATTTTAAAAATTAAACTAAACCACCAAATTCTTGAGTGTCAAAAAACGTTATGTCACTAACAAGGAACGTCCTCCTTTTCATTGAAAATATTTCTAAAGAAAACCGAGGAGATTTAGAAATATTTTAAATTCGTTTACCAAATCTAGAAAATATCTCCATTTTTACTGTAAAATATTGGTCACATTATCAATAACATTATATTAAATAGAGGGTGAGCTATAATCAGAAATCAAATAGGTAGGTACTAATAGAAAGGGTGAAGTGACCGGTGGCTTGGGGATGATTGGGGAATCGAAAGATAAGATTGAATATAAAATGGTCAATTACCAATAAACTCTAACAATTCTTCTAGACATACTTTGAGAAAACAATATAGATATCTTTACTTATTTATCCAATTGATTTTTATCTACATATATTATTATACATACTTAGTCATTATTAATCGAAGACGTCTCTCCTGATTAAAATCTTTACTAGTTGAAAACATAGATTCATACAATTACTTCAATTTCTACGGGAAGGATAGCCAACGGGTGAACTGTAAACAATAAACATGCAAATCGTCCTCTTCGTGCCCATAAAACTTAAGATGTTCAGAGTTGACGATATTGTCTTACATGTATGGATGTTTTACGAATACCTGGTTTTTCCTGGAATACTGTTTTTTTCTGGACAGTAAAAAACTAACAGAAAAAAGCGAAGAATCTATTCATTGCCACAGACTACATGAAATGGGAAGATTTGTAAATTGACACATAAATATTTTAGCTCGTTCGTATATTTTCATATACGTTATGAATAGACGAATTGGGCAACACTTAAGAAAAATATGTTTAAGAAGGATGCAATACTCCATATTTTTAAATATAAAGATAAAAATCAAATCGATATTAGTAATAGAGACAGACTAGATACCATCCTGATATTTAATAAAGATAGGACAACCACCATGGCGAATGGTTTTATACATCAGGGAGTGCGGTGTTTTAATAGTTTGCCAAGAGAGTTGAGAGATCTTAAAACCTATGTCTTGTTTAAGAAAAGATTGAAAGAAAATTTTTCACATTAATAAATTGACTGTAAATATTAAAGGTAATTTTTTTTGTTTGTTATGAAATATGTTATATATTTTCTATTTAAGTTTAAAATATGTTAAATTTAGTTCTATATACTATTATTGTTATTTTAAATATTATATTTTGTATAGCTAGCTAGCAATATGCAGCTTCGCCGGGTGAGATCTAAATACAAATTAAGTATAAGAAATGTTATATGTAGATATCTTGTTTATTTTGTTTATATTTTATGGTTATTTCAATAAAAAAAAATAATAATAGATTCTGTACGAGGTCTCATCTTTAGATACTACGAACTAAAATATAAACTTAAATTTAGCCAATTTTTACCCTATATAGCAAGGTACCAACCAGTTTTTTTTTGCCAAAATACGACATTCATTTACGTATTTTTTTTAGGTACCTACTTGACATGATCGTGCAGGGTGTAAAAAATCATTTTTTACAGGGAAACAGGTTTTAGTACTTTGTTTCCACGTTAGTAACTACCTATTTAGTATGAGTCGTTTCAAGTCCTATTTGTCTCTTTTTTGTCTATTTTTCACCTCCTGTGATAAGCTAGTAATAAATAAAACAATTTGTAAAACAAAACATAAATTGTTTATTAATTGTATAAACAAAATACAATATTTATTTTGCATAATACCTATTAGGAAATAAAAGTATTGTTTTTACAATATTTACCTTAAATAAATTGTCTTGTGATTTCATTATTATTCAATACAAAAAATAGCCACCAGAAATATAAAATAATAAAAAATATAAAATTCAAACAATACCTAGAGTACGTAAATGAGTACATTTTTATAACACAGTTTTAGAAATAGTCGGGCCATATTGTAATAGTTAGGTAATTGGCCATGATCACCTTTTCATTCACATCCATATTTGAGTCGTTCAGTTTAACAAATGCCTAACTTTTCAGTTCTATCGTCGTTTGAACATCTCATACCACATATTTTGTAGTGCAATAAAAACCTTGCCAAATTCGCTACTATACCAAAGCTTATATATCTGTATTAAAAATTATTTCGTCCAATTATGAGAAATTTATCGAATTGCATAATTATTTTTGTAAGATAATTATGCAATTCGATTTTTATATTCGGTAGCCTGTTCGTCGTAGCCTGGAGGTAGAGTCTCGGCCTCGTGCACATGAGGTCCGTGGTTCGATCCCAGGTGCCGGCAAACTCCCCTTTCACGACACAAGCTTTTAGCTTACTATGAAAGGTGTATAAGGTTGTATTTGGGTTTATAACAAAAACCCAGATATATCTTTTAAATAAAAAAAAATATTGGTTATCTTTATTTTTTGTCAAAAATTTGTATTTATCGATTAAAATCAATGAAAAAAAACAATGATTTGTCAATGATTTTTATCCCTTCATATCTCAGAACAAACTTCAAGAGGGCTTGGACTTTGTTGCAATTATTTTAATTTCAATCAGCTCAAATATAATTTCACCACTTGGGAATACACGGTAGAAATAAATTATCAAAATAAATTTAGGACCTCCAATATGACTTTTCCACCAAATTCTTAATATTTTGATATAATAGGTCGGGGAAAAAGTTTCTTCGTATTTTATACCTATGGAAATTCAAGTCAATTTTTTTCAAAGTTAATTTACATTTATTTACAGTATATACTTATATGCCATTTTGTTCGTAGATTTTCTGCCATCTTGCAGGTAGAGACATGATCCCGTTGCTGTAGAAATTTTGGGACTTCTAATCAAAAAACCGCAACAAGTAGTTTTGGCAGTCCTCTCTTAATGTTAACCTGACACTACCTAAAAAATTCTAAAGAGACCGAAACAGATGGAAATCCGAAGGTGCAAGGTCAGGATTATATGGCGGATGCATTTACACCTCCCAGCTAAACTCTCTTAATTTTTGCTGAGTGGCTCAAGATGCATGTGGACTAGCGTTATCGTGATGAAAGACCACACAAGTTTTGCCACAGTCTGTGAAGTCTGACCGACCTTTGATCATGACCTTTTTTGCACGTTCTTGTCATACCTGATTTACATTTCATCACCAGTTATCAATCTCTTCAAAAACGGTTTGGTTTCATTACGTCTCAATAAAGAATTTCAAATGAGTAGACGGTTCATTAGGTTTCTTACAGTGATCTCGTGTGGCACCCAAATATCGAGCTTTTTTGTGTGCCCAGTTTTTTTTAAATGGGTCAAAACTGTTTTGTGGTCAATTCCCAGTTCTTCAGTTATGTCGTAACTACTGATATGCCGATCTTGCTCCACTTTTTATAAAAATAGCGTCCATTTTATCCGTAACAGGGCGACCAGAGCGAGGTGCATCTTTGACATCAAAATTCCTGGATTGAAAACGCTTAAACCAATTTTTACTACTCTTTCTGACACTGCATTAGGTCCATAAATGTCACACTTTTTTCGCGGCTGGCGTTGCATTTTTTCCTTTTTTGTAATAAAATGTTAAAATGTATCTAATTTCTTCATTCTATTCGCTCATTTTGACAGAAAGAAAAACAAATGAAAAATAGCGGGAAACAAATTTTTCCTAATTTGATTCTTTTTTTGAAATGTCACCTTTTAAATGTCATCAAAACCAGCCCGATACAAATAGTACAGCCAAAGATATTTCATTACAAGTTTATACATACTATATGCGAAAAGACTTTTTCCCCGACCTAATATTTATAATATCATCGTAACAACATGTTTTTGACCGACGCGACGATGACAAATTCATTACTTGTAAGTATTTGAACATAGAAAAGAGGTGCCGGCGAATACGTATATAACGACATAGCGATGTCATTTTCACTTGCTTTATACGATGCCATAGACTTGTACTATAAACCTATTTGGTTCGATTTTTACGCTACATTATGAAGTAGGTAAGTGAGCATGAAGTCACTTTATTGTAATAAATGTGTTTTTATCAGCAGTGTTATATCATAAGCAGCAGTGTAACATCAATTAATTTACCTACTTTATGGTACTGTAAAAACTCATACTCGCTGCACAGGTCAGTTTAGGATCTTTAAATATATTATGTAACTAGATTCTTATTTAATTTTGATGTCATTATGTAAATGATTATTCATTTATATTATTCTAAATAATATTCACTACTTAAGACGTATTCGGTGTAAACTGCGATATTTTGTGATAGAATTCTGAAGCTTCTTGGTTATAAGGATGCGATGGTGAAAAGGAATGTGGTTGATATGGCCAGTAAGGAGGTGGAAGTAGCGGTGGCCCTCCTGGAGGGGGTGGGGGAAGAGCTAACAGAGAGGCGTCACTTGTAGTCCCAGAGCCTCCAGCCGCCTGGGCTTGGCAGGCAGCCATGAGACCGTGGAAGTCGAACTTGTAGGCGTATCTTTTTCCATGAACTTTACTCATTATATTTTTGTCGTAGTAATATCTGTAAATGAAAAAAAAAAAAATATTAGACTTTGGTTCTTATTCTTCTTACATATTTTACTTCTACAAATGGTTTTAGTGTCGTACATAAGTATTACCAAAATTTCCTACTATAAAACGTAAGTGAACAAACATACTGAATAGCATTTACTTTATTTAAGGACATGAGAATAGATAGGTATTTTGATCTCACTTTGATATAAAAATTAGCTGAAAGTGTTTCGTTCTACTGTTGTTTCAATTGATACAATTAATGAATTTCACTAACACTATAAATAAAATAAAAATTAGCCTTACCGTAATGCACGACTGAGTTTATCATAGTTCATATTTGGCTTGGCTTTTCTTTCACCCCATCGTCTGGCAACTTCATCAGGATCTGCCAGTCTAAACTCTCCCTCACTCCCTTCCCATGCAATGCATCCTCCATTGGTGGAGTCTCCCAGAAGTTCTAGTAAGAATTGCCAAAGCTGTATTTGTCCTGATCCACTGGAAACTAGACGATGAGAAGCGGCATTCAGAACTTGATATGGATCTGTAACAAAAGTAATGTTTTGGTTTATAAATAACCCTCTTTTTACTTAAAAAAAAGTATTTTATTATTATTAAGTTCAACATGTAATTTTTTTAAGATGCTTTGAGTCTATTTCCGTTCCATGTCAACGTAATCTACTATTCTAATATGGACATTATCTAATATGAACCTTTGTATAAGAAGAAATTGTCACTAGCCAGCAAGCCCGCCAATCGTTTTTTTATTCAAAATAAAGATTTATTACTTATTAGGTACGTGCAAAAAGTGATATCCTTTTAATTCCACAAACAAAAAATTAAAAAAATTAATAAATTCTATTAGAAGCACATATTTGTTTTAAGTTTTCGGTAGACGGCTATATCGTTTCAAAACTTTAACGTGACATATCATGGAATATTATAATATTGAGTTGTTGGTTTAGGGCACTGGATGGTCGATTTGTAGTGGTGAATATCTTTCATATCGCCATATCAGAATTAATGCCTTATGCAAAAACCTTAAGCATATATTATTTTAACAAAAGTTTATATAGTAATGATAGTTCATTACCTACCAAAAAGCTGAACGTTCTCTCTATGGACATAGACAGCTCAATTCCTAACCGAAATGCTTTTCTATATTCGTATCCTGTATTTTTTCATGATTCACAAGTATTGAAAATAAAATCTAACCCATATTAAGAAAATGATACATGCATATTATATAAACAAGAAAAAACAAAAATAGTATGTTTTGACTCAATTAATAACATTTAAAAAAACACACAAGATAATTTATTGAAGATATTCAGAGGCGTCGTACTTATTTTGTCATATACACGGCGTCTAGACGCTATCTTTACAAAAACACAAAATAAAATTGATAAAGTTATGGCTCATTCACAGGAAAATGTCACTGAATAATAATAATGATGCTGATGATGAAAAAATACATTTGTGTCATGATATTTAAATAAATATACATGTTTATTATGTTTTGTCCTATTATTATACCCTTTGCAATCCCCGTAGAAACACAAATACTTACCATTAAAATAATATTATATGTATAACTTTTTAAACATTTTAGTTTATTTATTTACTTTATTCTTATATAAGTATTACGATAAGAAAGAT
The DNA here is from genome assembly GCA_947579605.1 of Athripsodes cinereus. Taxonomy (NCBI): domain Eukaryota; kingdom Metazoa; phylum Arthropoda; class Insecta; order Trichoptera; family Leptoceridae; genus Athripsodes; species Athripsodes cinereus. Next base: position 27,290,408 of record OX388312.1, read on the forward strand.
GATGGTCCTGGCTGAGTTTAGTTTAGGAAATTTTCGATGACAGTAGATTAAAAGAAATAGCTACTGTTTTTGTTCACAAATAGGTCAAAATGCATACATTCATAAAACATGACCCAACCAGTTTCTGAAATAAGTGTCCCGAGCTTATTTTGATTGCAAATTTTATTCTTTTATATTTTAAAAGAAAAGGCTAAAAATTACTACATATTTAAATTCAGTTACATAAATCAATATTGGTTCATATCACGATGAAATTATAAAATGATTTGGACTTATTAAATTTTATATCGAATGATTCAGGCATTGAGTAGATACCAAAGCCTAGCAAAAGTGTTATTACCTACTTATTATAAATCTTTTTTGCGAATTGCATTCCTAAAGTGACCGTTATAATTGTCGGTTTGTATCAGGGAGGCAGAACATTAGGTATAGGAGGAATTCATTGTATTGTATTGTAAGTCGACATTCATCTGGTCAAGAGAACAGGATAATGAGTCACAGCATAGATATTGTAGGAATTTGATACGAGTATCACTCATCACGACTTTGCACTACCGGTATCTGTAGCAGTGGCGGGACTAGGCTTTTCACATCGGGCATGCTTTGTACAAATATACTATTTTACTCGCAAACGAGTGGACGTCCTTGAGAATAATATAATATAGGTATATATATCGGAGACGGGACTAGGCTTTTCATGTTGGTCTTACATTCGTTATAATAATAAAAAAAAAAGATATCCAGAATGGTTGACATACCCCTTTGCTGAATTTAAAATATTAAATGGTTTATATTCGATGTCTATTAAAAGACACTTAAAAACTTTAGTGGGAGATCTATTGTTTGCCAAAGACTTCATGGGTCCTTAATATAAATAAATAAAATACAAGAAGTCTGCGATACAAATAAATACTATTTTTTAGTATGTAAGTAACTTTAAAGTTAAATGTCGTAATTTCTATACAATTTATTTTGTCTCGCGCATCCATCATAATATTAATCAATCCTTTATGAAGAACGTTTCAAATCTAAAAACTATTAGCGGTTGCACATAGTATCTACCTTCAAATTATTTTTAACTGCCTAGTACGTTACGCACGACTCACACAATCATCACACAACCAATACAAATAAAAACATACTCATATAGGTACATTATGCACCCAAACGTTCTTCGTGCAAGCTTGCTTATTTTGTCCTTAAGATTGCACACATACAACCAAACATACCCAATAATACACATGTATGGCGCGTCATTGCCTACTACGTATTCACACTAAAATTTAAGTGTGTGTTAGTGAGACAGAGGCTACGTATAAAGCAATAACTTACTATTCCATTAATTTAGCTATCACGGTAAATTATTGGATTTTATTAAAAAAAGTCAATATAACGTATCGATTTTACACGCACTTCAATACAAATAGTACGCGCTTTTGATAAAAACTCTAAAACTTACAAAAATTGTATATTTGCTGCGTATATTTTTGTAAATCATTCTCTTTGCAACGAAATGTTTGGCGGCAAATTCAAACTAGTTTTTGATGATTTCAATATTTTCTTCATAGATTCTATGGGCATGCTGTGCTTTTTTGCATGTATGGCAGGCACGCGACTGATCTGTAGGTATAATGTTATACTGATGTATTGTAAATATGAGACATACCTTTCTCACATTATGGTATGCGGATACTCATGTTTTCTCTTTTGACATAATTTAAGAACAATTAAATTGATCTTGAAATAGTCAATAAGATTTGTCTTAAAAATAGTTGTATTGAAATGTGAAACGAGTAAATAAAATAGCTTTTTATTTTTCATTCAAAAAAGTTAAAAAAAAATATTAATCATTTCCTAGTTAATTACTAAGTAATCATAGAATGGTTTACTAATAGATCATTTTTGTTTATACCATTACAGCATTTCTCACAAATTGGAAAATGAACATGCAGGATTTCCTCTCCGTATCAATAAAATTCAAGACATTCCAGTTGGGAGGCATACCTCATCGCTGAGTTGAAGATGTTAAACGTGATGTTTTATGAAAACATGCCTTTTACAGGACATTGAAAAATAACAGAGAAGATTGAGAGACATTATCTTTACCGGGAACTCTTCAGAATGTGGTTTTTAAAATTGCTTTTGTCAAAACGTTATCGTCAACATTGCCTTTGAGGCTTATTTTTAGGAAACTGTAAATAAATTTATTCTTCAATGTTCTTCCAATAGATAGTCCCTTGTCACACATTATTCCCGATAGGTACTCTTATATAAGTGTATCGCTATCATAAAATAACTGTAATAGGACTTTTTCAGGTAATCATAAACTTATTTGGAGAAAGACAATATATTTCTTTTTGGCCACTTATCATTGGATTTTTTGATCCCCGAGATAAAATCAATCAACATAGATAATTATTCACATACCTACATTAAAATCTACATCATAAAATTAAAAAATGTTTTATGTATTTCACTGATTTTGTTTTCACTAAATGAGTAAAACTCCATTATTAAATTTAAAAAATTTATAAGTAAATAAGGGTTATAGGCCCATATTCATACTGCCAAAACATATGTAACTGGTGAATTAAGAAATTTAAAACTCTAAAGTATTTTTTACTTATAATTTTTTTTAATTTTATGTATTTTTTTATATTTTATAGTACGTTAGTTTTAACATCAATCATGATAAACTGTCATAATAATATTATCACTTATACAATTTAATCCACAGAGGGTAAGTTTAACACCAAATTACGATATCTTCCAACTAACTATAAGTATTATTATGTGTCTTCCAACTTCTTTCTGAAAATATTTTGATTGTGTATACCGACATATAATATTATACTCGTATATTTCAATTACTTAAATATTCTAGATCTAGGAATTCCCAACATTGTGTTATCAAATTAGCATTTCTAGGGTTTTGTATCTGGACTTAGACACAGCACAGCGGGAAGCATTCGGACTATAAGCCATTCATAAAGAATGCGAGGGTTACATGGATTCGACCTCAATTAATACTAAGTAGTATTTTATTATATACCTACGTAGCTGATTGTTTAAACCATTATATTGTTGTAGATGTATATCTAAGTCGAAATAAGAACATAAAAGATTAATGACAATTTATACCGAGAATTAAAAGTTGCGGTTTATAAGCTTTTGAAAATGGCAATAAATATCCTGGTAGCACTTTATCAGAAACCACGTTATCTTAAATAATAATTTATAACACACCTTGCATCCTTTCAAAAGTTATTTGACTCATGAAAGTTTTTCGTTATTTTCAAAATTTTAGAATGATTGTTTTCCTTCAATATGGAATTTGATTTTTTTTTATGATAAGACGAGATTGTGGATAAAGAAATGGATAACAATGCATTATTTTTAATATAAAAATGAAAAATTGTTGTTTTAATAAAGAATTCATGTGTTTTTTTTTATTATTTATAAATAAATTCCTTCACTTAACGCATTATTAATTTTTTATCAAACTAGGGCTTGGACATTTTTACATATTACGCTCTACATAAATATGTACATATAAAAAATGATGTACATATTAATAACTCATTGTTATAGTTACAGACACGACAAAAAATATGTACCTTATCAGACGAAAGAATAAAAAGAAAATAAGATAACAATGCATCAACTTAATTATAATTTAGGTATTTTTTTAGTAACAAATAAATTAGACAGTAAAAAAGATATTTATTTTTTTCATCAGAAGCACAAACAGAAAGTTGACATTAAACCTCCAATTAAGTATTTCTACAGCGTATACATTAGTTAAACATTAATGTTAACAATAGAATAAGAAAAAAACATTGATCAAAGAAAAACAGTGTGCATTCACCCAATATAAACTGGACCCACACAAAACAAGCACCTATCACTTTTTGATTATTGTAAATATCACGTAATATAATGTAATAAGACAACTTTTTTTACAAAAATCCGTTTATAGAAATCATAAATATACATTACCATATAGGTGATGATGTGAAGGATGCAGTCGCCTTGCTGTGAGCCACAATCTACCTGACGTGTCTGTTCCAATCTGCATTGTCCTAATTTTATTTTATTTTATCTTTTATGTATCAAACTCTTTATAAAAGATACAATATTGACACTAAAGTAATGACTGATTATCAAAAAATTGTTTATCAATTCATAAAGGTATATTCCTTTTTTGCAATGTTAAAAAATATAACTTGGTTGATTAATTTAAAACAACTGAAATTGTTTTGCACTAAACTCAAACATACGATGCTGCAACTTTTCATTAAACTTCGTAAATAAATAAATAATAGTTTTTAGAGCTATGGAGCTTCCCAAATAGTAATAAACACACAAATAATTTATACTATGAGTTATATGAACTATTTTTTATTTATATTTGGTACCATCAATGATGTGATTGCGTTAAATTTTATGATAAAAATGGTACGTGTACTTTTGTCCAATATTAAAATTAATAGCAACCTAGGTTAATTAATTGTATTCTTAAGTTTAACAGGGATTGAATTTATTTTGATATCACTTTTTTTTTTAATCAAAATGAAATTCGTTAGTATATTAGTGAAATTTAATTCCTTTGTTTTTTTGTTGTGTTCGAATAATTTGAAGAGTAATTAAGGTATTGTGCTATATAAAAGTTATTAAGGTCGGAAACGGAAAACTTTCACCGCGGCGGGAACGTTTCCGGTTCACGGGGCGATACGTTGTGAAGGTGACGGAAGTTCCGGTGTAGAGGAATGTCCGGTCCCGCCTCTATCATCCCCCGCGCGTACCCTTTCATTCACTAGACGCACCCTAAAACCGATATAGGAGATACTGAGAAATGTTTCAATCGAGATTTTCGGAAAAATAATGAAAATAACTTCTGTTTGTAACATTCTGACACCAGATGTCCACTGTATCATTTTTTACAGGTGGGATTGAGAATGGATTCGATGTGTTATCATATTGGTCATCGAATACAGGAAAATGTTTGTCAATAATTTGAGTTTAAAGAAAATGAAATAAACAATAACCCTATTAAGCAAAAAATATATTTCACTCAATCCAAGGTATTGAAAATTCATAATAATCAAATTGGTTGAAGTTTTCACAAAACAAGCGATTAATGCATGATGATTGGTGCAATATTATAAATTTATTTGATTTCGATATAACATAACATAACATAACATAACATAACATAACATGTATAGACAATTCACACAGACCGAGCTAGTCCCAAACTAAGATGTGAATCTTGTATTATGGGTACTAACGCGACGATACACATATATACAATGCACTACACACATATACATGTAACACCCAGACCCAGGACAATCTGAAAAATGGGCAAACTTTTTTTATTGATTATATTGTTTGGTTTTTGTAATCCTCATCATTAAAAGCTCAAATCAAATTAAGTTACTGCACCGTGAAAGCCTGAACAATTAATTATATTAATGAATTTAGATTAATTTAATTCATTCAAATATCAAGCCTGTTGGAAAATTTAAGAAAAAATCAACAAACAGAATTCAAACATCGGTTCTTCAGATTCACTTTTAAGGCAACCACTAAGTTACAAAATATTATACAATAGAAATATTAAAAGATGTTCATACTGATAATACAAGGGGTGACTTTTCATGACCAACATCTCTAGAAAGTAGACGTAGGTATAAATTGTTCTATGGAGGGGATGAATTGGTACATTTTTGGAACCGCCCCTTGCTTAAATACTTGTATTTCTAGCAACAAAACATTTATATTCTTTTTAGTGGTAGATTTAGGCTTCATTTAGATGTTATATTTCAAGCAGTGATTTATTTATAAGTTTTAATTATTGTCAACTCCTACAAACATAGGTCAACATATTAAGAATTTCTAAGATTATATATTTTGGATATGGTCTGACAAATTTGTATCATACTAACGTTATTAGTGCATATAAATATGAATTCTAATAATAAATGCATTATTTTTTTAATTAATTTTAAAAATAATTAGGTATTAATTTTGTGACATTTTTATGTATTATTTTGTGTTTAATCGAGAATAAATATTCAAATTCTGTGTTTAAGAGAAAAAAATTGAAGAATAGAGAAGAAAAACTAATTAATAAAAAATCAATTTACAAATAATATTATCTAAAATGTACATTTACACACATGTTAAAATACATTTTATTAAATAAATTAAATTTATTAGTACAAGTATATTTTTTATGTTTTCTTTCAAAATAACTTACTCTAATAAAATTATGTGCAGTAAAAAATAAAAATAAAATGAATAAAAAAAAATGATCAATATATTTATTTCACGTGTTATATTCATCGGCAATAAAGTATCATTTTGTTGCGATATAGAGTTTGATTATAATCAGGAGTATAAAAACACTAATCTATCTATTCTCTAAACTCCGACATTCCGTTCTCTCTGCCTACTCCGTTGTGACATGGCCTCAGGTCTTTGAGGTGTACGAGACAGAAATATTTCAATCATTTTTTTAAATCAGATTGTGTGATTGCAAGTCATGTGGTGTTATTTTAATTAAAATAAAAGTAGATCGACAACTTTGTTCGAACTTAGAACATTTCATTTCAAAGTTCAGCGGCATTTCATCGTGAGATAATTGACACCATTCACGTAAATTAATATATATATAATTTACTTGTATAATAAAATAAATGGTTTCTTTCCTATTGAAGTGGTTGATAGTCTGATGGTAGAGTTTCAAACTTTCGATCGGTGGGTTCAAGGTGCAAATCTTCCCACGGCAGACTTGATACACCTTCACGACAGAATCATATTGCTTATACTGTAAGAGTTTTATAGTGTATTTTAGTAAATTGCAAACTCAGATTTTTATTTTTGATGTGGTAGGATCGGAGATGCCAACACTGGCATAGTGGTATTAGACTAGAGAGAGTTGAAATACAAATAAATTGTCACCTAAACGGATAAATTGGAGTCCTTGGACTCCTGAAATATCCGACAAATAGTTATTTCAACAATTTTATTTTTGATAATAAAAATTACAGTAGGTGAGGTATTTTTACACTACGATATTTTCAAAATATTGTGTTGTTTTTCTTTGCACATTAAGGGTATAGTTTCCAGAGTATATTTGTGCATAGGAGGGGGGAGGGGTTAATAGATGATAATATCCACCGGTGGATTATCTGAAGAGTCAATAACATGGAAATGTCCTGGCAGGGGGTTAATACGGGGCTATTTATTGCGAGGTGATCGCTGAATAGAACTAGTGTTCTAAAACTTCTCCAAACGAGCATTTATATTTTTTATTTTTCTTCTATAATAAGTGTAACAGTAACCAACGAGTGACATATTCAGAAAAACACATTTCTAAAATTCAAAATATGTGATTAAAAAAGTAGATTCTCCGGTAAAGAATAGATTTCCCACTCTTTTATGTTATCTTTCGATTATCCTTTAAAACGCAGACATTCGGAAAACATCACGTTTTAAGACATTTAACATCATCAGTATAGCGCTGAAGTTTGCCATCCATCCTGAATTTCATTTTTTTGTTGCCACGGAGATAGCAGCTTGCATGTTTGTTACATTCAACTGGTATTCGGGCTACTCTGCTTGTGGGATAAGTCGTGATGATATAGTAAGAGTAGTAGTAGATGAATTAGTGAATAATTTTATTTATGTGAATACGTTAAAATAAGATATGCAAGTGAAGGATAAATTTACCTAGGTTTCGTAATCCAATAACTGACATAAGGAGATTTCTCCAATATGGGAAAAATCTTTAATTTATTATTTCTAGTGCATTAATATTATAACATGCATTTAAGGAGAGGTTATACATACTCTGAACAAAACCATGGTAATTAAAATATGCATTTATGTCAACATGTCCAAACCATCGTAACTTGTTTACACGCATTCTATCCACAACACTCTTCTCACATCCCCTCATTCTCTTGATATCCTCATTCTTCTCTCTATCTCGCAACGTTTTACCAACCATTTTTCTCAGTGAATGCATCTCCACAGCATAATATAAAAATACCAAACTTGCAAAACTACGATTTCGAAATAAAAGACATTTCTGCTTGTCAATTTATGGAACTGAAGAGTCGATATTATCATCGAATCGCTATAGAAAGTTTGACTTACCTATACAAGTATACACCACTACGTATATAATATGTAATGTAGGTACATAATATTATACTGCAAACTGTATGTATGTATGTATATATGTATGTATGAGGTCGATAGGGGAGGTGAGGGTAAAAGTCATCACATGAAATATTCATGAGAGAGATCAGCCGAGATTTAATTAGGAAACAGTTTATTATGTAGGCGGAATGTACTCGTCTGAATCTCTAATAGATGCTTAGAATTTTTATTAAATAATAATAACAATCTATCTATCTAACTATACCATCACAGCGTCTTATGGCCGGTTTCAATAATCTATCTATCCGCTACTGTCGATTGAAATCTATTGTGTTCTATATTTATACATTTCAATCGACAGTCACGGATAGATAGGTTATTGAAACCGGCCATTACAGAAGTGGGGTAAACAGTAGATAAACAACATGTAATGAACATGCAAAATATAACATTCAAGATGTGTGGCATACATCATCGCTAAATTGAAGATATTAAATTTATTACTATATAGTTATACTCCGTAGAGCCCCAGTAACGAATAGATCTCTCACTCCTTTCTGTAAGTTTTCGAGTGTCCTGTAAAAGGCGGGCGTTCATAAAACCTCACGAAAAATACAATTTACATCTCAATTCAGCAATTAGGCATTATGTAATAAGTCTACTGGCTGCCCCACTTGTGGGATATGCTGTGATGGTATAGATAGATTATTTTCCTTTTATTTTGGGATCGATCTATTTGTTAACTACTATCACAGAATCTTTCAATTATCGTCCCTCTTCTGACTAACTGTCGTATCTGACATTTTTGGCGAAATCGAGTTGTGATCACCAATGTGTATTTATATGTGCCCTGCATGTTCTCACTGAAGATCACACCTGTAACTGTTACCGTTATCCTGGAAAAACTTTCTCATTTATTGTCGTATTTACGAATTACTCTAAATAAAATATGTTGTATCTACTAATTCCTCCAAATTTCATCACAAAAATGATTCTGAGATATATAAGAATAGGTACAAATAAAAAAATGTAATATATCTATTTACACTGTATCATATTCATATAACTAGGAGATACGAAAATATGCACGGCAAAACACTAAAAACGCTCTCTTGAACAATTCACATTTAGGCAGATACGACTGTTAGTCAGAAGAGGGACGTTATGGGACAGCTAGTACGCCAACTACATGTAACGAACTTGGAGGTATTTTCTCCTTGCAACTTGAAATCAACACAATCAAAATGGATGGCATTTCTCATCGCTGCGTTGTAGATGTTCAATTTCATATACGTACCTAATTATTATTATTATTATTATTTGCTCGCTAATAAATGATGAACTTGAAACAACCAAATAGAAGCCATTTTTATTGACCTGAAATTATTATTGTAAAATACATCAAATAATAAACAACCAGTAGGACGTACTAAAAATATATGATGTGTCATTCGAAATAATCATAATATAACAATATTATACAGAACATCCTCTTCACAGTATAATAATATTTGAGTCGGACACCATTCGACTACATTTTTTTCGTGTATTCATACACGATGAGCAGTCCTACCCCTCCCTCTCTCCTTCCGCAGCATGTGTCGCTTTGCATTTCGCTCACAGATAAGTAATAACGTTATTAGGTACCTAACTAATCTGTTTTTTTTTTCTTGTATGATATTATTAAGATGTATTTTAGTTTCTATTTATATGTTTGTATTATTTATTTATAGTGGGTCAATTGGAAGATATATCGCACCTCTACGATTAAGTCACCCATAGTGCATTTTTTTTTAGTATATAACATGTTGCAATTCTTTTGCTGCTTATTTTTTTATATTTTGTAAAATAAAGTTCACCATTATCTACTTTTGTAAATTCTCAAATATTCTAGCAATTTATACACATTATACGGGTATCTTGGATTAGTTGGAAGATATCGCGCTTCTGCGATAAACACTCCCATTGCACAAATTTATTTGTCTGGTTTAAATTCCGCAATGTTTGTTTTTTGTGCATTATTTTCTTTTTTAAATTATTATTATCTTCATTAAACCATACAAAATATCTCAGCGCGTCAATTTGTCCTAAGGTTTGTTTCCACTATTTGCGGCATTTTCTACTGTTAGGAATACCAGTTGACTATTTATAATAAGCATACTATCGTTCACTTTGTGCTATAAAAATCCACAGACAGATAAACAAATCTCTGACGATTAAATTGCTTAGTATAAATAGAATATCTAGATTGTTAGATTCTAATCATCAAATCTTATCTCTCAAATGTGAAAAGCGTCTAATGCTTATTGTAAGGTGGGCGGTCCATATTGAGAGAGGCGTGTTTATAGTAACACCAGCCCATGCTCCCCCCTCTCTCTCAGTCTCTTAACAAGTCCCTCCCACCCAACCTTTTGTATTCCGGGAAGGTTACAGTGAGAACATTATTTTGCGGTTAGCGCCTATTAATAAACAGCTTGGAAAATTATGTCAAACAGGGATGTCAAAAATTTTCTAGACTCATAAAGCTTTTAGAGTCTCGGATTTTCAATCGAAATATCCTGAGTTGGAATTGTCCCGCAACCGACCTACTTCGCCATCACCATAAAGCATATTATTTAATGTGACAATATTTGGTTTGTGATTATGAAAATATATGGTGCTAGCTACGATATGATTTATTGAGCATACTCCTGAAATACTATGCTTAAATATAAAATAAATTACTGAAAAATATGCATATTGAGATCATTTACAGTATTTCGAATTTCAATTCAGTAAATAAATATAATATTTTTTTTATTCACTAAATATATTGAATAAAGTATTTTTAAGTGTTGATTTTTATAAATTCCATATAAAAATTAAAAATACGAAATTCGAGCTTTACCAATACATACTTTATGAAAGAAACATGGTAAATCTTTGGTCTTTTGACAGTTAGGTCTTTGTTAGTTTCAAGTTTTGACAAAAACATTACGTGTCCAAAACTTACATGTGTAAAACTAATAAAGCATTGTTGAAACTTAAATACCGTTTTTTTTATTTTTTTATTTATAATCAAAAGATTTATAAAACAAATACATAGGTACCTATCAGCAGCTTAATATAAAAAAAATGTTTTTTTTAAGGGACTGGCACATAGAATCATCGCACACTTAAAATCATATATAAATTTACGTTGTAGCTAGAATGAGTTACGAAATTTCGTTAAAAGGCTTTTAAAGTTTTCAAATGTATTTCTTTCAATAAAATTTACAATATATGACAAGTCAAGTGAAAGATTTAAGACAGATGCAAACAAAATTAACATTTTATCAGAGTAAAATCTAAAACTGAAATTCCAGCCAAATTTTATTAATAACGACCCTGCAAACGACAAAAAAGAATAATATGGCAACGAACCACGACAACTCAATAAAAATTTACATCGGCATAGACAAGCTTCAAGAAAATTCATTTTCTCGTTCTCCGAAAAAAAGGTTCATGGGTCATTGTTCTGGCTGCTGCCTCAATTAATAAGAAAATTGTTAAAGAAATTGACAACCCTGATTGTAATGAATGATACTGGCATATGTCAGAGCGATATATAAATGGAAAAGAATTATGCATGAATTGGTTTAATACCTAAGGACTTGTCTTGTTATATTAAATAATCGCAGTGGCGGGTCTAGACTTTTTAAATTAGTCATGCTTTCGAAATTAATATTTTTCTTTTATTCTCAGCTCTTACATACCGATACAATTTTTTTAAGAAAATTACTTTACCATCACGGGTAGCCAGCAGACCAAATGCATTTCATAAACATGCAAACTGTCCTCTCCGTGCCAATATAAAATCAAGACATTCAGGTTGGGTGGCAAACCTCATCGCTAAATTTAAAGTGTAAAATGTCTTAATTTTTCGAACACGTGCCTTTTACAGGACACTCGAAAACTTACGGAAATGAGTGCGAGACCAATTCAATTGATTATAAACAATGCCAAAGAATTATTTGAATTTTTACAGCACACCCTTGCATTTATACTTATCTCGTATTATCCCATGTAAATTGTAATCATACATGCGATCAAACATACAAACTACAAAACCACCTATTATTGTAATATTTGAACATGTATAAGAAGAATTTGTTATTGTTTTAATATCTTAATCTAGGTAATTAGATATATACTGTAGAATTCTCAGGCCGTATATTGATTGATTACTTATATATAAATTAATTGTCATAAAAAAGCGTTCAAATTTTGCATGGATGAAATGAAAGGCACGCAGGCATTCGGTTTTTTTTCTGCACGTACGGAAAACACATCACTGATCATTTATAGTACAGAATGTACTACATATCTTTATAAACATTGTATATGCAACTATTAGAAGCAGAATGGCAAATAAACCATATAGGCTGTATAGCTAATTCGCCTTTCTGCTTATAATAGTGTCAGATATACGTACTAATAACACCTACGTAAACATATAGACAGTGTCTCGTGTCGTTATAGAACTGTTAAGTGTTATATTATGTAATATTATAGATAGGTATACATTTAAGAGCTATTCTCAGAATCAATAAAACAAATGGACAGTGCAAATATATACTTATATTTCACTGTTATATGATTATATATGTATTCCATCTTGACATATTCCAGAAGTGAAGTATAATAATATACTGGACTTATGCAGTATCTATATAACATTATGTGAAGTCTCTACCTTTGTATCTTTCCATTCTTTACTATTGCGGTGGATTCCACAAGAAGTGTAGACTATCTCAAAAAGCCACAGGTCGCCCTCTCTGTGTCGTAAAAATAAAACATTCGAGATGAGTGATACATACAGGCATTATTGAATGAAGATATAAAATGTCGTGCAATTAATGATGTATTACGAAAATTGTCTTTTGGAGCACACACACGAAACTTACAGAAAAAAAATGTGCGAAATCTAATGAAAAGGAGTATTCTGGGTACGACTATATGGTATCAATTCGATTTGCATTCTGTAGAAAGTGTAGATATTGATTCTGTAAAATACATTAGTAAATTTCTTTCACGACACAAGCTTTTAGTAGCTTACTGTGAAAGGTGTATAAGGTTGTATTTGGGTTTATAACAAACAAAACCCAGATATATCTTTTTAAAAAAAAAAAAAATTAATTAATTAATTAAGCCACGAGACGTCATTGTTTAATATATATAACTATCCAAAGTTTTATTTATTTATTAACATAATACACGGCCAAAACAGCCTTTACAGTACAGTAAATTAAATTAAACACGCTTGAATCAAACAAATCAACATGACAACGAATACAAAAGTATTTCAATAGAAAAGACATAGGATTCTCATGGAAAGGACGTACCTTCGAACAAACCCGCTCACAGCACATTTCCTCACGGTGGCGGTGTACAATACTACATTTTTTTTCTGAAATGTTTGTCACCGAATAACTGTCGAAAATTATTGCGGATGATTAGTTTTAACCGTATATCCGACTTTTTTTTAAATTGACATGATATGTAAGAATGTCGTTGATGCTTTACTTTGTCAAAAAAATACATCATTTATAACTTATCAATATAGCAAAAAATAACATATCATGTGTAAATTATACAAATTATGATAATATTCGACATGTAAAAAGCAAACATCGTGAATTATTGTAAATAAATTAATAAATAACAAAGACTACAAAATTATGTTCATAGGTCACTTTGACCAAAATTCGACTTAGTGCAGTTTCGTTTGCTCATACAGATTTATTAAAAGCTAAGTTGTGGCAAAATGAAAATATTGTAGAATAATTTTCACATTTCTCACAGTCATAAAAATACTAGTGAAGCTCTAATGCCACCACTTGGAACAATCATAACCAAGATATTGTATAAGACTATAAGAGTGCTACAATTTCTAAATTGGACTTTATTTTTATGTACCTGCAAACTTTTATTTTTTTTATTTCTTTGTGGACTTATCTATAAAGATTAGGTCTCCCACTCTTTTTAGTAAGTCCAGGTTAGTTGGAAGACATCGCATTCTAGCGATAAACTCGCCCTCTGCACATTGATTAACTGATATTTTTATAATACTTTGTATTGATTTAATATAATGTAACCAATGTACAGTGAAGAATAAAATAAATAAATAAATAAGTTTTCTGGTGTCTCATAAAATCTAGGTGTACGTAAAACTTCAAGTATAAGAAAATAATATCCACATCTACGATTTAGTAATAAGACATATGCCACCCTTCTTGAATGTATAATTTTTTTATTGGCATAGAGAGGACAATCTGCATGTTTATTAATTGCAGTCAGCCCGCTGGCCACCCCACTTTAGAGATACGCCGTAATGGTGTAGTAGCTTTTTTCACGATGAATTTATTAATTTAAACATATTTTTTACACGTACCTACTCGTAGTGTTGTGGGATTCTCATGAAATAATTTTTGGAGAAATTTACCGAGAAATTTCTCGGTAAATTTCTCGAAGTAGAGAATTTTCCGAGAATTTTTTTTATTTTTTATTTAACAGAATAATAATAATAAAAACTTTATTCAATCAATCAATAACAATGTACAAATGTTGAGACAATTTATCACCAATTAATTATGGAAACAAAAAAATGTTAGGTACCTACATAGAAAAAGTGCTAATAACTGATGTAAAACCTTGATGTTTGACACCCCATATGCCCATATTTAAGTTAAAAAAAAATTGCAGGTACGTACATGGAAAAAAGTGTTAAAAACCCCTGATTTGGGCCTTATTCAGCCCCACAAATTTTGGATCAATCAGGTTGGCTACGAAAAGTACTGGGCGAAAGATCATAATATTACTAAGAAAAATTATGGAGAGAAATTTCTCTTCCATCAGAGGAGAAATTCTCGGAGAAATTTCTTTGGAGAATTTTCTCTTCTCACATCACTACCTACTCGTAAAAGGCCCATGCTGTATATCATAGTTAAATAAATAAATATATAAATAAATATTGTTATCACTACATATTTATAGTATTTCATACGATTCACAAAAAAATATATATCCCTCTATACTATCACAGCATCTCCCACAATAATGGAATAGCCAGTAGACTAACTAAATGTAATGAACATATAGATTGTCCTCCCTGTATCTTAAAAAAACATTTCAGGTATGTGACATATTTAATTGCTGAGTTAAATATATTATTGAATGTATTACGAATAAAGTATTTTTTTTATGAATCTGGATTTGACATAAGCCCAAATACCTTGCAAATATTCTCGAAGTAAGCAAAGAAGCGTGGTTAGATGGAAGAAATGACTATATATAGTGATAATCTCGCCACTGCATATCATCACATTTTTTCTTGTGTAAACTGATTTGTTAATTTTGTTATGTGAATGATGATGTGCAAGAATAATAAAATAAATAAATAAATTGTCGGCCGGTGTGGCGTGGAGGTAACGCTCTTGCCTTTGAGTCACGAGGTCCCGGGTTCGATTCCCGGCCAGGGCAAAGTGAAGAATGACCTTTTTCAAATTGTCCTGGGTCTGGGTGTTACATGTATGTATATATGTGTAGTGCATTGTATATGTGTGTATCGTCGCGTTAGTACCCATAATACAAGATTCATCTTACATAGTTTGGGACTAGCTCGATCTGTGTGAATTGTCTATTTATGTTATGTTAAATATTTTTCTTGCGTTGTGAAGGTGGAGTAAGTCGGCAACGAGAAAAATAGTCGAATCCGGGATTTTTAGATTGAAAGTCCATAACGCAATGTTTTTGTAAGGTTTTCATTTATTATATTAAAATGTTATCAAAAACGTAGCTGCAACTACAAGTGAAAAGTATCCGAATTTCTGCGTAGCATTGATTTTGTACAGAACTTTAGTACTTGTAAATAGTACCTGGTGTCTAGAAGATTCTTTGAAAGAAGGGAGAATGAGGTGGCACCAACAGTGAGTAATGGAGTAATGAGCCTATTCCGAGTCAAAGGGCTTAAGGTTCAAGTCTCCCGCTGTGACGAGATATTTCTCATTCTGCACCTACGCCTATAATAGCTGGGAGACTGTTTACTTGCTTTTTCGCTGAAATTTCATTGGTTTCTTTAAAGGTTTTTTTTTAAAAAAAAAAAAGATATATCTGGGTTTTGTTATAAACCTTTCACACTAAGCTAAAAGCTTGTGCCGTGAAAGGGGAGTCGGCACCCGGCAGTTTTGACTTTAAAGATGTTTACTCGAATACCTAATATATTTATCTATCGGTTAGCAGAAAGGTAAAATCGTCAATTTGATCTGTCTCTACACAAAACAGATCCCTTTTAAGTCACGTAGATGTACTAAATATCATTTTTTGTATATGTACTAAATATTATCACAAAGCACACCTCGCGATAATGTTGGGTTGCGGGTTCAGATCAGTTTGATTGTTTTTTTTTCTGTGTTTCGACGTGATAAATAAATACCAAATTGAGAATTTGGCGACGGGGGATAGAGGTTTGAAAAGTTGGATTATATGATTTTTCAAAGTAGAAGGAGTAGTGAAAATAATTAACTTTATTACAAATTCGAGACTACTATAAAAAGTCTAGTTCCGCCACTGGGTAAATACGTAATATACTGGGTATTACAAATATATGAATAAGAAAATGTGTTTAAAATGTGTGTCTATTTTTGGAATTATCTTGTCAAAAACACAGACTACCACTAACAATAAAATGATGATGATGATGTTATAATTAAAAAAAAACGGCGCCGACATCTGTTTCCTGGTTTCTGGTGTAGCCGGTGAATCACAGTAACACAATCACTACGAAAGAAAATATCATGTACCTCGATATAAAAAATGATTGTACAATATACCTAAATTACTCAATACGCTATGGAAGATGTTATTATGAGTTGTTGTAAATGTATTATTCACCAAATATAAAAAAAACGGACATTAAGTTCGCAATGTGTTCTTCATAGGTACCTACGCTTACAATGATACCAATTCATAATTAGATAAAGTCTGGGGTGGACTCCAAAAATCTATGAATAGTATTAATAATAAGTAGTCAACTATTTTTAAATGCGCCGTTTTGTGGAAAAATCACCGCAAGGGCCCATTCAAGAATCACAACACCTCCTGAACAATAATAATAATATAAAACTTTATTGCAGAAAAAATCAACATAAGAAAATATTCAATTTAAACTACACAAATAAATTTTGTGCAATGGGCGAGTTTATCGCGGAAGCGCGATATCTTTCGACTAACCCATAGGGTTTTTAATCTCGCTTTGAACACCTCCACATTCTCGGAATGTAGGAGCATTATTCCTTTAAATATTCTATGTGCTTTATTATACTGTTATTTTTTCAAAAATACAATATGGTTGGAACGTACGGTGGAAATCGTATTATTTTTTTAATTGGCTCCGAATTGCATAAAGCATCGAAATTCTTAAATATTACGAAATATGTAACAAATATCGTCGTTTAATCCATTCATAAAATAAATACATCAGCCAGTAAAGATTCCACGGATTACTAAAGCATTTACTTATTTTGTCACTAATGGTAAAAAAAAACATGCAATAGCATATAGAACTTAGTAATAAGATATTATAAAAAATAATTCAATTTAAATTAAGTACACAATAACGCTAAAATTATTTAATTATTCCATAGTGATACACACAATAAACATGATTTTGATCAAACATGACAAAAGTTTTAAATGGACGAGAACAGATGGAGAGTGGAATGAATATTAACCTAAACATAATCAAAAGGTGTGTGTCCACCGGTAAAAACAAACCAAAATTATTTGCAAGCTATAAACAGCAACTAAAATTTAATATCAATATCATTTATAATTAATTTATTTTTTAAAGCCAGCCAATCCGTCTCAGCCTATGACTACCCACGTAGATCTTACATTACCTAGGAGTATGTATTATTGAAATATAAAAAAAAACTTGCTCAACTCACGAGGCGCAGGTACCTACTTATACATACAATGTGCCAAACTCACATCAAAATAATACCATATATAGAAATACATCTGATACCCTCTGTACCAATGTTATAGGCTAAATGAGATTATAAACATATTAGTAAAAAGCCTAGGCTAATTTTGATATGAACGATGTCTAATTGTTTATTACAATCTTATTTGTTTACATCGTATATATTTAGAAATTCGTTGCATTGCTCTATTTATGTAAATCTTTATAAGACGATCGACTTTCAAAAACGTACGTCATAATGCATCGTGGTTCTATTTAGAGTTTTTATACATAAAATTAACTTTTCCGTATTAAAACATAAAACCGTCGTAATAATGGAATTATAAAACAAATGTTTTCTTCTACTATAATGTTTTATTGCCGAGAGAGACGTCTTTCGTTTGATAAGGATATTGTCAATCATATAGTTGAGTTCCTGAAGGTAGAGTCTCGGCCTCACATACATGAGGTTCACGAGTTCACGACACAAGCTTTTAGCCTACTGCGAAAGGTGTATACGGAAGTATTTGGGTTTATAACAAAAACCCAGATTCATCGATAAAAAAAGTAGTAGAAAATATTTCCTTTTTTTAATTTCGCTATGGAATTCTACTACCTAAACACCGACACAGTGAATAGAATGAATTGAAGTCGTAATATTTTTTTTACTCCGCGGCTATATTTATTTACAACAGTTTTTCTTTCTAGTTCAGCCGGTATTAAAGTATACTCATATACACCGACTGATATCGGCTAAATACATTATGGTTAATCTATGGATGAAAAAACTATAGTCAAGCTAAAACTTTCAGAGAGAAATGATCACAATAAATGTCAAGGAAGTATCAGAGTGTTCTGACTTCCAACTGCTCCCTCAAAGTAACGAAGTGAGAGGGAAGATATTTAAGTTAAAATAGCAATGCCGAATGACTTTAATTTGCCTCTGTTAGCTAGACTATTTCCAAACATATACAATATTCCAATTAGCCTACAACGTACATCATCTTACTTAGTAATGACTAGTTATACAGCTTTAACCATTTCCTTTCTTCTAGGAATATGACCAAATATGGTCGCCAACAAAGTCTGTTTATTCTACATACTAAGGACTAGGTAATCTAGTCTAATCAATGAAATATTTGTGTCTGTTCTTATATATGTATGTTTATATGTACTTCATAAACATCTTTATTAGGAAATATAGATATAAAATGATAAACTATATTCGAGGTCTCATCCTTTGGGCAGGTTTTAGGCTAAAGATATTATAAATATCTTCTGTATTGACAAAGATATTATAATTTATAATATGACACCATTTCATTAGTTTTGTAGGTACTGGAATCGAGTATAATTGTTCTGCATATTTTGTCAAAACACAACAATTTTATTTAAATTTGTTGAAAATCAAGATTCCCCAATTTTTTAACATTTCTCAGGAAGGTACCTACCTACATATTATAATATTGTATGTACCTACCTAAGTGTTAATTTGAATTTTGTATCCGTGGAGAATCCGGCAAAGAATTGGTCTCAATGTCTTTTCCGCAACTCATCAAGTGCGTCCTGTAAAAGGGAGATGTTTAAAAGAAAAGACGTTTTACATCTTAAATTCAACGATGATGCTTGCTAACCATCCTAAATGTATTAATTTGGATGGCAAAGAGAGAACAGCTTACATGTTTATTAGATACAGCTGGTCTGCTGGCCAACCCACTTGTGGGATAATTATGCGATAAACAAAAAACATAAACTTTTTTATTGTGATCGAGTTGGGCGCCAAAAATCAACAATTAAATAGATACCTACATGTATACCTAATCAACAAATTCAAATCAAAAATCTGATTTTATTTAATGCATGATTATTCATATGCCTTAGAATTAGCATATGTAAATATTTTGATATCAATATTTCCATATAAGGTGATGATGTTGTCTCATAATATAGACCTACTATTAAAATAGTACATAGTCACTACATATTATTTTAATACTAGATGTTATCTTACCCGCACTTACCCAGGAAATAAACATCAAATTACAACTACAACTGCTACTACTATATTTATTATCACGGAATACCCCACAAGTTATATTTATGTCTTTCATCTGTTGTGTACCATGTGAATAAATAAATAAATAAATAAATAAAGTTGGGCACTCAGCAGACCAGATGCATGTTAAAAAATATAATCCGACCTCTCCGTTTTAACAAATAATTAAAACATTAAGGATGGGTGGCAAACCTCATCACTGAATTTAATCTGTAAAAGGTCTTCATTTTTTTTATCGAACATCACCCGTTTACAGGACCCTCAAAAATTTACCTTACAAGAGACCAATTCTTTGCCGGGTGCTCCACGGTAGAGTACATGGAAAAAGCAAAAAACCTAGGTTTTTGAAAAATTTCTAGTTGTTGACCAATGAAACTGGTTGATCGATATAATAAGTTATCGTGGTAGGTACCTTATATTAATCGTTAAACGAAGTTTTCGCAATTATCTGGATTTTTACACCTGCGAGAGTGAAGATATTAAGAATATTACCTAACAGACACCTCATCCGCACAACCAATAGACTGTGCAAACTCCCTTTTGTATGAAACAGGAAAGGTGTTCCGATGCTTACGAATCGGCTTAGGCTGGTTTAAGTGCACTTTACCCTTGGTACGTTCACCAATCCCACCAATTCCTATTTCAAACTTCCATATTCGATATCTGTTAAAAAGGAGGTTTGCACAGTCTGTTGGTTACGCGGATGAGATGTCTGTTGAGGAATATTCTAAAATTAGTCGTTTCGATAATGAACTATTGATTTGGGTTGAAATATTAGTTAAAGTTCATAGTATACTACATAAAGAAAACACGAAAACATCCCCAGCAGGGCTACTCTTGACAAAACTAAACACGATCTTAATCTAGTCTTGATCTTGATCATACGACGCACGAAGTGACTATTGGCCAAAAATACACGCAAACCGATCGCGCGTTAGCGGCAGTGCGGTGTTTTTGACCATAGTCCCTTCGTGCGTCGTATGATCAAGATCAAGACTAGATTAAGATTGTGTTTAGTCTTGTCAAGAGTAACCCTGCTGACTTGATACAGTGTTACAGTGATCGATATTATTATATAGAGTAAGTACATCATATATTAAAGTAGATAATGGTATTCACCCCAACACCCTTACACATCCATAACGTACCTACATACTGCAATCGGAACAGGGGTTGAAGGGTAAATAACAATAATAATATGGACATCAGGACATCACAGTCAAGATGGAAAATGATAAGTGATGTTACAGTATAAAGCTTACGATATTTCTGAACATTGAGTATTTATTAAAAAGGCTCATATTTATTTATTTATTTATATCAACAGACGGCATGAGCTTTTTTTTTACATGTTAATGAGATAGTTCACAAACACACACACAAACATAATTATCACAAATACATAAGTTTTTTTTTTTAATTTTGAATAATTTAAGTAATAATAAACAGTCAATAAAACAGTGTCGAATAGAAAAGTCAAATGGATACTAATAGGTAAATTTTATTGAAATGATGTCAATTTAATATGTCATAGAAATAAAGTAATCAAAAAAAGTACTCCATTTATACTTATTCTATTTTTAATACCTTTTTTTTATTTCAATTAAAATCACAAAATCAGAAAACAAGCAAAATAACAACTATCGGAATAACTGGATATAATGAACTACTTCAAGTCCTTCCGTCCATGCTATAAAAATGAGAAGTTCGGTATATGGGGCATGCCTTATCGTTGAATTGAAGATGTAAAAAAAATATTTGAAGTGTGTTACGAATACCTGGCTACTTCAGCTGAATTACTCATGGCACGATCTAATTACGATCTTAATCTTGTCTTAATCTATAATCTACGAAAATTGCATTCCAATGCCGCAGAAGCTAAGGATATATGTTTTCAACAAAAAGCATGTAATTTAATTATTGATTATTTAATAAACATATTTGATATCAATAAAACACTGTTTACTTTTCACTATTGATTCATTAATACTCAAGCGCTTTCGTCAAGCTAACTTGAGTATTAATGAATCAATAGTGAAAAGTAAACAGTGTTTTATTGATATCAAATATGTTTAAAATGTCTTTTCACAATGTGAACACACAAACTCTAGATTATTTAATAAAGTTAAATTAAATTAATAAATCCTAAGATGATTTTCATTTCAAGTATCAGGGAATTTCTTCATGAAATGAAAAGGATCCTCGTCTATTTTCTAACTATGTGCGTACATTTTGAGAAGCGTTCCATAATTTAAGACCGGGATTTTCATAGTTTCGGATGTCCCGTTGAGTGGTAAGCCCCGCGAGCGAGGCTACGCCCCAGGGGACCGTTACACCGCTACTCCGCCCCTGTAATTGACTATCATCATAATATTATACAATTATTATTGTTATTTATCATTCGTAGCTATTAATAATATTACACTCCATATTTCATCCCTCAATAAACACCTATTTCCCTACACAAGAGTAGAAGTAACAATCACAAAATAAACCTGTTATTTCTATGATTGTGTACCTACTTACTATATAAATATATACCTAGTAATAAATTATAGTGATTCCAAATTATTTGAAATTAGAATTCCATAGAAAATTGACAATGAATGATAAGACGTTGTTTAATAATGAATGTACATTTTTTTACTATGTACTCTGTTTTTACATTTTTTTGTTTTTTTTTTTAATATAAATATTGTATTAAATTCATCACGACACTTCCCATGAGTAAAGTAAATTGTATGGTTTTTATTTTTCCAAAGTACTAAAATTCATGAATATAGGCACACATAGGTAAATACTTTAACAACAATTGTAATGAAACTATATTAAAAGCACAGTTTATTTATTACACACATAAACCTATCACAAAAAAAATACAATGGATCAAACGTTATTTATTTAATAACAAAATCACAGTTTGTACCGATGATTTTTTTTTCACAGTTTCTTTTATTTTAAAGTAAGGTGCTAACATATCACAGGGACATAACAAATGTGATATTATTATGCATCAGAAGTTATCTCGTCAAAACAAAACAATATCGGTCTATGCGTATCTTTCGTCTATTGTTTCCAAACCATAAAACAAAACAATCAGTGGTATTATTATTATTATTATTATTATTACGAATGTCAAATAAATAATCGCGAAACCGCAACACAGAGGAAATATTCGAGGACATTGCATTAAATAAATATTTGAGTACCTACCTACTTTTATAAGTTTGTATGGTTGTTTATAATATATTCTAACGGACGCCCAGTATGTACCCAGAAGGATATTCGCACCAAACTTCTAACTTGCATTTAAGATTTAGTACCTACATTTCCACAAAATTTAAATGTTTTTTTGATCTGTTTGATATTTATGTGAGCGAATTTCGTTTCAATTAGTCTTAGTACCACAAGGCAAGTTAGAGTACTGAAGTTTAAAAGCAAGTTAGAAGTTTGGTGTGAATATCCTTCTGGTGTCCTATTCTTTAAAGCTGCCTTTACCATACATACAACAGGGGAACTGATGTCATATATATATATATATAAAAAATATTGCAGATAATATCGTTGAATTTAGTCTAGTTTACGGTTTTGCATTCCATGGAGTAGGTACACGGCAATGAATAGAACTCCCGTTCTTTGTTGCAAATTTTCGAGTTTCTTGTAAAAGGCATGTGTTCGTAAAACATCACGTATAAGACATTAAACATCTACAATTTAGCGATGTGTGATAGATCATCGATCTGTTGTTTCGGAAGTGATTCCCTCTTGTGACCCTGAGGACCAACTATCTTTCCATCTTTTTGGTGGTCTTCCTCGTGAACGTGAGCCAGCCGGTATATTCTTTGCAGCAATGTGGGCGATTCTGTTTTCAGCCATCCAGTCTATATGGTCTCTCCAGAATCGTCTCCTATCCAAATGTATCATATCCGAATATCCGAATGTCTTATTATTGATGCAAACAGGAAAACCTGGATGTTAAGTACCTACATGTAATGTAAAAAGCAAATTAACTTAGGTATTGCCTCAGAACAGGCTTAGGTCTAGTGAGGCAATATATTCAAGTAGGTACAAATTATTTTTATTTTAGTGTTTAAGTTGAATTTTTAAGTTAACTAATATTAATTCTGTATTACACATTGTAACTTTGTTGCAAATAAAAAAAAAATAATAGTGAAAAAAATATAGTTAGTCTACTGACCACCCCACGTGGTGTAGATAGATACCTATACCTACATATATACCTAGTAAATTTTTACTTCCTGAGTGAAGTCTAGTTTACAGCTAGTAAATAGGTAATTTAATAAAATCTATGATGATTTACGTATTTATCAAGTAACGGGGAATCCCATCATGAAAATATAAGGATCATTATTACTTGAGTATTGTTTTTATTTAAAGTAATATTAGTTATTATTAGTCAATTGATAGAAATTTTCGACCTTACTCGTTTGGGAAAAATTATAAGTTGATAACAGGAAAAAATAAAAAAATAACAAGGAAGATATTTGAATAGTCGACTAAATCCTTGAAGAACGTTTTTTTATAAAGGTATATATTAAATACTTCACATAGCTATAAATACCTAATTTGATATAATCACATATTATACACTCTATCTCGTGGAGCACCCAGTAAAGAATTGGTCTCCCATTCATCTCCGTAAGTTTTTGAGTGTCCTGTAAAAGGCAGGTGTTCGAAAAAATTAAGACATTATATATTTTAAATTCAGCGACAAGGTTTGCCACCCATCTTGAATGTCTTGATTTTATATAAGCACAGTGAGGACTGCTTATACATGTGTATTATATGCAGCTGGTCTACTGGCTACCCCGCTTGTGGGATATGCCGTGATGGTATAATAATAATAATTTTTATATAATAATAAGTAAGTATACATTTAACAACTTTCAGGCTGTTTGAAATGAATTACTTATTACGATTCCATTATTCCCTTCGCTGATACAGTCAAAAATTTAGGTATATACTTTGATAATGGGTTGTCCTAGTGGAGTCAGTAAAAGGGTATTTGCTTCTTTACATTCGCTTAAAAGCCTTCAAAACTTTCTTCCTATTGACACAAAAAAACTTCTCGTTCAATCCTTAATTCATCCTATATTTGACTATGCAGATGTATGCTACTTAGATCTCTCAGTTGAGGCGCTGAATAAGCTGGAACGTCTTCAGAATTCATGTATTCGGTATATCTTTGGTCTAAAAAAGCGTGATCACATTTCTGAATTCCGGCAGCGCCTTGGCTGGAAGACAATAGCCCAGCGTAGAGATGTTCATATTCTCTCTCTTCTTTTTAAAATTCTCTTCGATCCAGTCACACCCTCTTATCTAAAGGAATTCCTTTAGATTTGTCTTCTTACAATCACACGGTTTGTCACTTCGTTCAGCTACAAATAATCTTCTATCCATCCCACCTCATCATTCTAGTTTTTATACGGATTCATTTACTGTTCATGGTGCGAGGCTTTGGAACAGACTCCCACATAAGGTTCGTACTACTTCAACATTATATTCATTTCGTAAACAAATTAATTGTCTCTAGTCTTCATACAAATTTTTCGATTTATTTTTTTTACTTTTTTAAACTTTCGCGTAATTATTACGCCGAGCAGATCCTCTCTTTTTCCCCTTTCCCCTTCCCTTCCTATTCTTGTTGTATGTGTGCTTTTTATATTTTATCTTGTTTTTATTATATATTTCATTTGTAGTTTTTTTTAGCATCTTGTTTTTATATACTTTTATCTATATGTTTTTTCTATTGTTTTATTTTTATTTATTTATTATTTTATTTTTTCGGGTTGGCTGGAAGAAATCGCATATGCGATAAGCCCACCTTTTGGTAGTTTATTGGAACAAAAACATGTACACATTATGTATTGATGCCAATAAAGCTTTATTTATTTATTTATGATTTATTACTTATGCAAATGATTTACTTGTCCACTTATCTAAAGGTTTTATAAAAAACGGTAAATATTATCCAAAGATAAAATAAGTACACCTCACGTCATACGTAGGTACTGCAGACAAACAAGACAGTAATGACTGAGTAACACATATCTACATCTGACGTTAAGATCATTGGCGACTTAGGTTCCACATTATATTATCGTGCGGAAAATATATAATTATTTATTTACCTATAATAATTACAAACTGGATCAAACAACGATAGTATCAATTTTAGATTTATAGCAATAATCTATATAAAGTCGCATGTTATCATTAGTCATGATCAAGAGCTTTGATTCACCTAATCAGCTGAGCTGCCGTCGCCACAGTAGATTGTAAAGTACACTACACGCAACTCTGTAGCGCAAGCGGATGTATCTGTAAAGCAAACGCCAACTAATCAAAAATACATTACTACGAGAACAAATTGTAAACATAGTGTTATATTGTTGAATTAATGTGTTTACACGGTGCCCACGCGAATGAGTGTGACGTAAGCGTCGCTTTTCGCGGGAAATTAGATGCGTCATATACAAGTTTACAATATAATGGAGGCCGCCATGATGATTGCGTTTTGGCGGGAAAGTATTTATTATTGCCGCGTCATCGTGGCGTCGTTGTTCATTCATTCATGAATATTACAATATCGTAGTAAAAAGTAGACATATTATATACCGCAATGAAATAAGTCATTACTCACAAGTAAGTAGTTTGAGTTCACAAAATATACCACAAGGCATATAATGTATAAGACGGCCTTGCAAGATTGTTGGTGCGGAGAGTCACGAAGTACCGACTTATTGAGATTTGGAGCTGACGGTAATTTATTGATTTCCCTACATTTTTTTTAAACAAATATGAAGTTATGTGATTGATACATAATATAAATAAGTCTAACACAGTATACTCGTATGTATTTTAAGATGCTTGGTTTGTTCATTTACGAGAATGTTAATTGGTGTTGGATGTTTTTATACAAACTAAATACTATGTCATTATGTATTCAGTTTATTCGGTGGTAACCTTTTGAAAGTTAATTTTTATTGATTTAGTTAAAACACTGTAACTTCCACTGTGTAAATTATATTTTGTCAGAGGCCTTTCGGGCTTAGTCCGTCTTTAGTGCCATTAACTTAGAAACTAAAACAACCCCACCCTCCTCACACTTCCCCCTCACCCTACTTAGTACCTATCTTAAGTCTGTTTTTTTGTTTTAGTTTCTAAGTTAATAGCACTAAAGATGGACTTAGTCCCGCCAAAAGGGCTCCACCAAAATTTAATTTATACAGTGAAAGTTACAGTGTTTTAACTAAATCATTTTAATATCAAAAATATGTAAAAAGAAGGTAGATAGGTGTCTTGAAAATCATACAAACTTCAAGATTATGAGAATCAGCGATGAGGTATGCCAGCCATCCTGAATTTCTTATTTTTTATAGCACTGTGAGAAAAACCGTGATGGTATCAATAGTTAAATTATAAAAAAATCCTTTTTTATTATGGCTGACATTTCTTGCGTGTAGTTTTTCTAAGCACTAAAAAAGCAAGACCTGAGTCATGACAAGTTTTTATCCAAAAAATAGTAAGTGAAATGAAATCACTTTGGCTTCTTTGAACATGGACTAGCACCACTATCACTACCACACTTGTGAGGTAATATTGACGTCATTTAACTTACTTTGTAGTAGACATAGTTTCCAAGAACTCCACGGGAGTATAGGAACTGACGATACTGCTATATTATTATCGTCAGATATTTCTTGTATTGTGATTCGGAACAAAACTATCGTGTTGTGTCATACAGTTTCTCATAACGTATTGATCAATTTTATTTATTACACTAAGTACCTACAGCAATGTATCATACAATAAAAATATCCAATTGATTGACTCAAATTTTGCCAACTATGTATCACTCACATGAATCACACCAATCAAATATAAATACTATTAAAATTCGTTTGCATAATCATGAGCAAATACGAGTATAACAATAACAAGATGTAATCGGCAGTCTCTCATAGCCTTAAGTTTGGGACAGAAGTGGTAAGCGCAAACATTCACTTGGCTATCATCATTAGTACCATATCCAATAGAAGATCTGCCTGTATTTTCACTTCGTAGGAAAATATGTTTACAATAATTAATCGTATGAGATGTGATGTAAGCTGTAGGTACTGTTTCTAATGGGGATGGATTGATCCAAAGGCGCGCACCTGTAAAATGACCCAAATTATCGACCATCTCGACGGTCCCTACGTATATGTGCGTAAGTGACATTTTTGACAAAATCGTTTTTTTTACACTAAGTATCTTAAAATATCGTAAATATTCATTGATGAAATAATTGGGTCAAAATTTTGGATATTTGACCCTTTTTTTGAAACGTATATGTGCGTAAGTGCACCAAATAATTTAAAGACGCCGGCGTATATCTGAGTAACGGGCTGTTTCACCACCTCTGGATAAAGTTCTAGATAACAATCCTTAGGATAAATTAATCTACAAGATAAACTGAAGCGAGCGTTTCACCACCTACAGATTTCTTACGGATTGCTATCCGCCAGATAGCAGTGGCAACGTTGTAATTTCATGCGTTTTTTGAATGAATGTATGCACGTAGGTAGGAATATATCGTTCGTTGCCTAGGAATATATCTAGGCAACGCACATGTAAACAAATTTTGACAGTTTAACACTATCTAAGACTTATCGGCCGGATTACTTATCTGGAACTTAATCTATAGGATAGCGCTGTCAGGGAGTCGTGAAACGCATTTTTCGTTTTATCCGTTAGATTTGTGCTGGATTGGCTATCTGGCACTTTATCCAGAGGTGGTGAAACAGCCCGTAAGTGACTTTAAACCGATATACGTCGGACATTCTGACGCATTGTTTGGTGTAAACCAGCGCATGTGCCATACATATATAAAATATTATATACATTGTATGATTTACATACATAAAATATAAAGATGAATGTACCTTAATTCCTCTAACCGTAATAACAATAATTAGTATTTCATCATAAATAATGCCAATGTTATTGCAACAGACAAAATAATATTGGTATAGTATACATATTATATATTGAAAGGTATTTATTTTCACTGATTGATAAGACGAAATTGTTATTTTTCTAGAAGTCTTGTTATTAATAAAACATTGTACTTTTATCCGTGTTTGAAAAAATGTTTCATTATTTTGATCTAACTTTCCTTAGTGAAAAGAATCTGCTAAATATTACTTTGTTATTAAACAAAATCCAATTTCATACACAAAACAAAGGAAGATAACTAGTAATACAGTAATATTACACAAGTGCACAATGCCCACGAAAAGTATAAATTTAATATGAGTAGGTACCCATTTGATTTTATTATTACAAATTACATTTATTTTCTTTCTTATCTTAATATCTGCACATACATATTTTATTCACTAAATTGCTAGTGTATGTCACTTACTCACATATATGTCGGACCAAATAAAGGTTTATGAAAATACTAACAAGGAAGAAACTACGTTAATTCTGAGTCCAGAAATAACAACCATTCTTGGTTTATTATAAAATAAGTTATCGTATTGTCATTAAATATAAATATTTTAAGTAAATAGTTAGAACCATGTCAATATATGCCTTAAAAACACAATAGTATTATCCCGGCGTATAACAACTCAAGTGGTAGTTAAGCTGGTAGATGTTGTTTTGTTTCCGACGTATATGTGAGTAAGTGCTAATTTTCTAAAAATATTGCATTTGTAAAGAAATGAAATACGCAGTATTATAACACACATTAATTGAATAATACCTGCCAATTTTCAAGTAAATATGTCGAATAGAAAAAAAGTTATGTCAAAAAAACTACATAGAAACTTTAAATCGCTCTGGTGTAAAATTTAGGTTTGTGAACTTACGCACATATACGTAGGGAGCGTCGATCTAATAGATGAGTGTCCCATACACGCATTCCAAGGAGAACTTTAGGACTTACACGCTCTTACGTGGCTTCTAAAGTGGCTGTGGTGTTTGGAGATGAAATTGTGAGCGACCAGGAAGAAAAAGAATTTCATTACATATATTTTTTCATTGAAGCTTCTGATTCCTGTGATTTTTTCCAAGCCATGTGTATTTTTGTATAAATTTTGTTTATAATTCAGTCCCAAATCATTCTCTTCGAATCATTACAATAGAACATCATCACATTCACCTATCTTATCCTAGATGTTCGGAGAGAAAGCTCGACGATACGTGTGTCCTGCCAGTGCAGTCTAGAAACCAAAACGCATGACACTTGCCCCTAAAAATAAATTTGAAATGATCCATGGAAATAAAAATGCTGGTTATTAGCTTGAATGATATAGTGAGGCATGAAAACGAAGGTTGTTGAAATTATTAACAAAATCTCAGAACTAAAAAGGCAATGGCTTTACCACAAAGTAAAAATAGTATAGCAGATGAATGCTTAGAATTCATAAGTGGAGACCATGAGATAACAGAAGAAACATCAGAGATAATAAAAATAGATTAGAAGATGGGTACAAATTTGATAGCTTGAGGCGGAAAAAAAAGATGTTTTTTTTTTTAGAAGTAGCCTATATTGAGTGGTCAAGTGTTGAAGGCTGGTAATATTAGTTTCAGATAATCGTTTGAAAATGGTGGACGCCTCCGTGAAAAACTTGGTTTAATGTTTTTTGACTGAATGAAATTAAACATAGTACTCTAAAATGATAAACAAATATAATTATATTCAAGACTTCCTACCAGGATAAGTAATACAAACGAAATATCCCGTCTGACATTCTTTGAAGTCAAAGAGAAAGAAATCACTAATTTAGTTGTAATTTCTCTAAAAGCCTCTTAATAATATAACGAGGCCACACATCTCCCAAAAATTTCATGGCAATCTGTAATCATTATTTTATTCATAAGTCATATTATGTTCCAATAACCATGTATCGTACATAGAATCAACTAGCTTATTAGAACACTCTTGGAATAATCATACAACATAGTGAGTGAGTGAGTGAGTACCTCTATGAATATACATAATATTATACACGTAAAAATGATAAGATATAAAATTTTGTTAATATGTGTTAGTGTAATTTAAATGCCAAATATTATTAGTAACCATCATGGTTTAGAATGTTATTGTAGAAGTGGTTCGGCGATTCCAAGAAATGAAGTATTGAAATCATCTTAAAACAGCCAGCCGCCTAGCTTGAGTTTATATACATACATACATATTATTATTATTTTAGATGAAATGTATTTGGGACCTTATATTATGTAAAGTGTCACGAATTGAACAGCATTCTGATAATAAAGTGTTAATCGAAATTGTTGAACCAATGAAAATAATAAACATGTTAGTTTTTCAGTATTTTTGTATTGCATGTAAACTTGATTGAGAGAAAATAAATATAAAAAAACTGTTCATTTATATAAAAAAAAGTTTAATCTTATCAAACTTCCTGTTTAGAATTTATAAAAAGAAAAAGTGCATTTTAGGCTCCAAACCCTACGGATTACAAAATTAAAAAAAAGATATCAGATCCAAACACAACACTAGGTACAACTAGCGGAGGACTCTGAGAGAATATCGAAAGATTAGGTATGTTACAAAATGATGGACCTCTTTCGCAAATCTTAGTTCCAAATACAATATTACGACATCAAATTGTTATAAGACAAAAAGAAAATTCATTAAGTATTCCATCATATCAAATATGCATCATTACTAGCACATGGCGATTGGTTATTGTAACATCCAATTCCGTCTATACCAGAAGAGCACACGAGGCTTCGAAATACTGACGTATTTGCCTAGACCATACAATTTTATTTTTTTTAGCTTTTAATCTCAAATATTCTTTAACAAAAACAAGGAGAACTTGAAATGCATCAAATTCCTATAAAACCAATTTGAAAATTGACCAAATTGACGGAGGTGTGTAGAAATTTTGAGAGCAAACTGACTTTTAAATTTGGGAAAATGGGACCTAAAAAATAAAGTCTCAACTTTTGCGAAATTTACTAAAAATATCAAATCTAAGATTCGTGACCACATTATTTAACAAAACCGAGGAGATCGTCCAACATTTCAAATTCCTGTACCTTTTCAAAAAATTGGCGACGAGGGAGCAGAAATTTTGAGCGTAAGCCAAATTATTAAATATCGAGGCTGTGAATTAACTGCGCCATCCATAGTCCATACCTCCACTGTGCCAAGGTACCCCAGCATGCTCAAAGACGGCCCTGATAGCATCGCAATCAAAACAGGTAGATCGCATCTTACTAGAAACGATTATATGAATTCGTGGGATGCCAGATGATAGTAAAGTTAATAGACAATGTGGATTATTATACTCGTAAGTAAAATTTATTTGACCACCCAATCACTTATAGATTGTAGAATTTTTTCGTTGTAACTGAACAATAAAATTTACGATGTCGTTATCGGCTGTTTTTTTAGAAGAAAACCCGTACCTCCATCTATATCTCTGTATTATCGCGGCAACTCTCATTAGAAGAATTCCCGCAGAATTAGTCGGATATAACGAACAGGCATGTCGCCCTCTTTATGTCATAATTATAAAACATTCAAAACGGGTTGCATACATAATTGCTGGATTTAATAATTTAAATATTTCATACGTTCATACGTAAGTACACTTAGAAATAAAATTGAAAAACAAGTAACTAAATCTGAATAATAATAATAATCTTTACGACACAAAATTTGTATACAAAGAATTAAAAAAAAAAACATGACAACATTATCACTGAATACATAATTTTGCGCAATGGGCGAGTTTATCGCTGAAGCGCAATATCTTCCAACTAACCCATTAAAAAAAAACAATTATAAAAATAATAATAATATATAAATAAATAGAACAAAATAAAACAATTTAAGATATATAGGTAAATAAATAAATACATAGGTATACCAAAATAAATTTTCACAGAATAAGCCCCTATATACTCTTTTCTGTGAGTACAGGGGGTGGCCAAATTAATGA
Organism: Athripsodes cinereus; assembly: GCA_947579605.1. Lineage (NCBI taxonomy): Eukaryota > Metazoa > Arthropoda > Insecta > Trichoptera > Leptoceridae > Athripsodes > Athripsodes cinereus. The sequence continues at coordinate 27,323,613 of OX388312.1, forward strand.
ACTCACATAAAAAAATCTAATATAGGCACATATTTCTTGCAGCACTTGTGATATTTTAAGTAATATCGATCTTTTTTAATGTTTTGAGTATTCCACAATGCACTTCCGTTACTTAATTATATCGCGATCAATATCGAAGTGCATTGTGGAATACTCAAAACATTCAAAATGTCTCGAAACTATTACATAGTTAATCCTTTTAATATAAATGATATATCGACCTGTTTCTTTCTGTACTTCACTACGTATGAATTATGGCGTTGCCACTAGTAAAAAAAATGAAAAATACTGCCAGTAATACCAAAACTACAGCAAGGAAAAAGTATGTAGAGAAATCAGATTTTTAATGGGTGTATATTGGTTTGGCTCTATGATAAAGGTTTCCGAACACTTAACCGAGTAGGCACCTCACGGCAACTCAGGGCAATCCGACAAATATTTTATGTGCAATAAGTATACTGAGTACCCTACTTGTATGAGAGACTGCGATAATAGGTATAGGTCACGGTATCTCACACATCTTGTCAAGATGCACGGTACCAGCGACCAGCCCACGCAACCACGCCCCCTTTATAATATTATGGATTCAAATTATTAAGGATGATTTCTTTTGGTGCCGATTATGTGTCGTTAGGCCATCAAGATGATCTTGATGGCCTAACGACACATAATCGGCACCAAAAGAAATCATCCTTAATAATTTGAATCCATAATATTATAAAGGGGGCGTGGTTGCGTGGGCTGGTCGCTGGTACCGTGCAGCTTTAAGATGCGCAGATTTTCTGAACACGGCTACAATGTGACAAATATTGATAATATTTTGGTCCCATTATTATCATAGATATTTTTTATGAATTTCAGTAAGTATTCAAATAAGTTAATCGATTACACCGAAATAATTTAAGGCTATATTTACTAATATCTAATTGTACAATCGCATAACAATCTAAAAACACTCATGGAACAATAAAAATAACATAACATACATAGACAATTCACACAAATCGAGCTAGTCCCAAACTAAGATGAATCTTGTATTATGGGTATTAACGTGACGATGCACTCAAATACAAAGCACTAAACACACATATAAGTAACATCCAAACCCAGGACAATTCGAAAAAGGTCATTCTTCACTTTGCTCTGGCCGGGAATCGAACCCGGGACCTCGTGACTCAAAAGCAAGAGCGTTAACTCCGCGCCACACCGGCTGACTAAATGAAAAAAGGTTTTCTGCTGAATTTCTACGTGAGATGTCATGTATAAATAAATCATTTCAAACAACAACATTTAAATAATACCTACTCATTGCAGTTTAAATTCAAACTGTTTTCCTCAAATAATTGGCATTATTTCTAAATACAGTGAAGTATCTACAGTGAATTTGGTTTTTCCCTGATTAGTAGAAATAAATGCCTTCACTCTTCTCGGTTTCATACGCTGTTTTTAATGACTATACAATGAATTCATACACTTAACACGTTTCAATGTTTATTTCATGATTTTGTATGCACGACTGCACAATATCAAAATGGCTTTCTGATCTTTTATTATTTAACCGTCTAATGACGATAAATCCATAAATTTTGCCAAAGTAAACATATAAAAAATACAAATGTTTTTTCCGCTATATGGATTCTTATTGAGAGAGATGTCTTTATTCTTTCAACGACATTGTCAATCTCAAAAGAAAGACGTTTCATACATACATACATACCATCACGCCGCTTTCCTCGCGGGGTAGGCAGAAACGATCGAGCGCCATTTCCTTCTATCCTTGCATACCCTGCTCTCCTGTTCATTGTGCTCAACACGTGACCGTCCTGTAGGATTTGATTTAAATTATCTTGCCATTTGATACTGCAGGGCTACTCTTGACACAATCTAAATACGATCTTAATCTAGTCTTGATCTTGATCATACGACGCACGAAGTGACTATTGGACAAAAATACACGCAAAACGATCGCGCGTTAGCGGTAGCGCGGTATTTTTGATCATAGTCCCTTCGTGCGTCGTACGATCAGTGTTAGTTTTGTCAAGAGTAACCCTGCTGGACGTCCACATCTCCGACGTCCAGCTCTCAGTCAAATATGTCTTCTTAGTCATTCTGTCCTCATTCATTCTTTCCACATGCCCAAACCATTATTATTTATTTACATTCATCCTTGTTATTACACCAACTTTCATTCCATATTTTTGTTTATTCCATATTTTTGTTTATTTTTGTTATTGTTTAACATGATAAATTTATTGTTTCTCTGCCACGACACAGCCTTATGGCTAGTGTGGCTGTCATATTATTATGTATCTTTCATTGTCTTTTGTTGTAAATTTATGTAATTGTAAACATATTATTTGAATAAAGAATTATTATTATTATTATATTCCTATATAGTGGAAATAAACATTTGTTTTTTTAATTTCTATATGGAATTCTACTACCTATACACTGACACAGTGAATACACAAATAAAGAGTTTTCATATTCATCAGTAACTTTATGTTCACATCAGTTTCTTGAAGAACCCTTGATTAGCTTTAGCTTTCTATTGCTTTCAACGCGGTCTTAATATTTGATCTTAACCATAATATTATGTTTGAAATGTTTTATTTTATTTATTAGCCAAGCAAAACATACAGTCATTATTCGGTACATATTACAAATAAATATATTAAATCAATATTTGACCAGTGAAGTTTGCGGATATTACTAATAAATCAGTATGTTTACAAATCATGTATTGAGTTAATCATATTCACTCTACATAACATTCTAAAAACAGAAAAAGAACATGAACATATATGGCCGGTTTCAATAACCTATCTATCCGTGACTGTGGATATAGAACATAGAACACAATAGATTTCAATCGATAGTAGCGGATAGATAGATTATTGAAACCGGCTTATAGTGGGCCATTGGCAAAAACAAAAAAATATAATATGTAATTAACATGCAAGTCGTCCTATTAGGTCCTACCGATAAGATTTAAGACATTCAGGATGGTTGGCATCCAAAATAACGTGATTATTTTGGAATTCCTGCCTTTTACAGAACACTCTAAACCCAACAGAAAATAGTTGATGACCTATTCTTTGCCAGGGACTGGACGGGAGAATTTTATATGCGTTGCCTAATAAGATTGTATTAAATAGTGTGAACAATCGGAATGTATCTGGTTACTACTTTGGAGTGCGCATTCTACCACACACACACACGCACACAACACAACACACCCGTCTATATTGTATGGCGATAGTAGATACATTCCTATAAAGATACTTACACCCGCATTTATGCTATATGCGGAGCATGGATCGAGAAACCTTTTTAAACAAAAATATGTAAGATACACAAAAAATCTTCAATTGGATATAAGGTATTTAAGTTCCATTTCCGAAATGTTCACCCTTAACTAGCTTACTTGGATTTCCCACTTTTTTCTCTTAGTTTTGTAAGAGATAGGTATTCGTAAAACATCATTTTTAAGACATTTAACATCTTCAGTTATTCAACGGGAAGGTGAGTCGCCCACCCCGAATGCTTTAACTTTTATTGCCACCGAGAAGAAACTTGCATATTTATTACATATAATTGATCCGCTGGCTACCTACTGTATGTAGATATTGTAGATATGAATGAACAAGATTACAAGTATTTTATTTTTAATTTATTAATATAGTACAAACAAAAAGATTTTACAGATTATATTTATAGTATAACTTAAATATTGAAAAGTTTACAAGCCAGTGAGGTTTGACATTATAAAATTTCTAATTATTCGATACTGCATTTGTTTGTATTTTCAGCTAAACTTTACTTTATTTCCTCTACACACAGTTGTATAAAAATACGTAGAAAATAGGTACCTACTGAGTTAGAAGACTTTTTTCGTTAACTAAAAGTTTAAAACATTGAACGATTGTGGAGCCCTATGTAAAGAAGTAAGATTATTCCAATTCTATGAAAATAATAAATTTATTATCATAAGTTCCGCTATGTTCCAGAAAATGGATTTATTTATCACCGAGTATTTCATTATTGGTGCCAATGGTTGAAGACACACCAAGAGTAAATTTTCGGAATTCTTCAACAGGTTTAAGTAGGATGCTGGCCACCTATATAAGCTAAGTACAAAACATAAATACCATACAGATTTGGGATATATATTTTTATTGCACGCAAATTTAAAAAAAAAACTCCTCTTTTTTAATTTGTAATAATATCTACATACAATATCGGATTAGCTGTATGTAATGAACATATTATAATATCGTTCTGTGTGCTTTTAAAACATAAGACAATATTATCAATTAACAAGAGAGGTATTTTTCCCCCCAATTCTCCGCACAATCTAGTTCTCAGTATATTCTAATAAACAGAATCAAATGCTATAAGCAATTTACTTTGTGACTTGACCGATTGTATCTCTATAGAAATTTCAGGTAATAAGTAATGACCAATTAGTTCTTCTTATTTTTAAACTAATTTTTATGTTTGTTAACATGTAAAAAGCGTAAACCTTGAATGTGCTAAATATATTTACATTTTTCTAAACTTTTTACATTTTTAACATTTTCGCATTTTTTTACATTTTTTACATTTTTGTATGTCTGTGTTTTAACATTTTTAAGTCGTTCTGTATCTTTTTATTTAATAATTATCTCAAATTTATGTTTATTAATTGGTATGAAGGGATCTGAATTGGTTTGCTCATTGTTATTTTTGATTGTTTATATTTATTGTTTGATCCATATAAAATAAATAGATATTTATAAAAGGTTTATTTTAAAATAATTGGAAGAACAAATAGTTACAACAATAATTATCACAATTGAATATAAAACAATGAGTGAACCAATTAAGATCCCATCCTTACCACCTAGTGAGAAATATTTTGACTTTTTGTTTTTAATTTAACTACTAGGTACTACTACTACTATAACATCACGGCATATCCCACAGGTGGGGTAGTCAGCAGACCAGTCGCATATAATAAACATGCAAGCTGTCCTCTCCGTGCAAAATATAAAATCAAGACATTCAGGATGGGCGGTAAACCTCATCACTGAATTTAAGATGTAAAATGTCTTAATTTTTTCGAACACCTGCCTTTTACAGGACGCTCGAAAACTTAAGGAGAAGAGTGAGAGACCAATTCTATATGCTGGGTGCTCAACAGGATATTAATTTAACGAACCATATTAAATTTCATATTGTTATTATATTCCTATAAAACTTATATGTATACATATTATAACTGAAATTATAACTGAACCTGCCTGAAAATATGAAATAAGTATTGAAAACCTACGCACATATAAATAGTTTATAATATCTACAAAATGCTGTAATCACAATCTGTATTACGAGTACATTTTATGTAGATATAAGACTAATGTTATGAAGCATGTGCTCATTGAAGGAAAATCCGTTATTTGATATAGTATATGCTCACAAAAAGAGCGGAAGAAGGAAAGAAAATGAGTAAGACAATGTGGAATATAAGGTTTACACTTATCGTAAGGATCTAATAATCGGATACATTATTCATACTAAATAATATAATATGTGACCATGAAATGTTATTATTATGCAACTAAGTATTAGACACTTTCGTAGTCATACAAATTCTAAGAAACTCTAAAAAATTATACAAGTCGATGGTCAAATATGACAGAGTATGACAAATAGAAACATATGATTGGGATTTTTTTCAAATATATTCAAGGCAACCGTAACGCATATAAATAATTAAGTATTTACATTACAAATAGATTTTTAAATGACTCTCTTGCTCTGTGAAAAGTATTATTCAAATAATATTCCCAACTTTCCTAGGGATGTTTTAATAACGTTCACGTGTCATCTAATTGAGTATTTGATGCAAATTCCAATAAAACAGTTATATAGATGTGCACAAATTAAGAACTTTGCAGAATGCTTTTAGTTTCCTATCTAACATATAGATAAGTATTAACTCAACTACCTAGTCTTGCTGTATGGAAGGGTTAAAACTGTTTTACGTACATGAAGTTCTGTTGGTTAATTAACGCAATCCAAATAATTAATCATCATTCGCGTCTCACACAGTTTTAAACTAACTTAACTACATTTTATTATTTACTTATGATAATCACATCGAAATATAATTTTCACGAGTGTCACCACGTACAAAAAATACGTTTATTCAAGATGAATTTGAATTTATGAAACAAATACCTACATCCTCAAGAACTTTATACAATATAACCTTAGAACTATTTGATAATGATTGCATTATTGTAGGTAGTGATGTGAGAAGAGAAAATTCTCCAAAGAAATTTCTCCGAGAATTTCTCCTCTGATGGAAGAGAAATTTCTCTCCATAATTTTTCTTAGTGGTAATATGACCTTTCGCCCAGTACACTTCGCAGCCAACCTGATTGATTCAAAAATTTGTGGGGCCGATTAAGGCCCAAATCAGAGGCCCAAACACTTTTTTCTATGTACGTACCTGCAATTTTTTTTAACTTAAATATGGGCATGTGGGGTGTCGAAAATCAAGATTTTTCATCAGTTATTAGCACTTTTTTCTATGTAGGTACCTAACATTTTTATCCATAGTTAACTGTAGCCATATAGGTGATAAATTGTCTCAACATTTGTACATTGTTATTGATTGATTGAATAAAGTATTTATTATTATTATTATACTATTAAATAAAAAATTCTCCGAAAATTCTCTACTTCTAGAAATTTACCGAGAAATTTCTCGGTAAATATCTCGAAAATATTTTCTTGAGAATTCCACAACACTAATTGTATACTAATTGTAGGTACGAACTGCTGAAAAAAATTAATTAATTTCCTACCTTTTGGTTTAGATGCTTCCTCATCATCACTCTCACTGTCAGACTCCGACGGAGGTTTCCCCGTTGCTGACAGTCGTAACAGCTGTAAATGCTTCCTAAGCAGCCGTGCCGATTTACGAGATCCAGCTGCCTCTTCCAGTTCTGTGCCTTTCAGCTGCAACAATTTGGTTCCAGTGTCTGGAAACCTTGAAGGGTCAGGTTTCGGTTTTAGCCTCCATTGTTTACAAGACCATTTCAGCCAGGTTCCAATGTCGTCAGACTTCCATTCCGTGGGATCTGTGATCAAACATAAATAAATATAATTACTACTAAGTTATTTAGAACATGTTTATGTGAATTGGATGAGCATGGCATAAGAAAGGAGAATATGAAAAGAAATATAGAAGACCTTCGTCCAAGAGTTAATGGAAATAGACGGAAAAGAAGAATGAAAGTTTTAAATAAAATGTAAAGGGGAACAATCTGTATGTTTTCGATTTATTTTTTACTATTAATGATTTTGATTTTTAATTAAGGGCCCCGTTTAGCAAAAATAGTAAAATATTCAATTTTCAAAAAATTTTATAGGAAAACTGCCAAAACTTGTTGACCGTAGAGAACATTGATTTAATAAAATAAAAAAACAAATATTTATTACCAATATTAGTTTTTTACTAAAAAATAAATAAATCGCAGACTGACGAGATTTATTTAGGTACTCTTTGTTATATCAAAATGCAGATTATTTGTAAAATATATATATTTTTTATTCATCCTATCAAGCATATAAATACCATAGATTTTAGCAAACTTTTTTAGTATCCAAAAAATCGAGTTCATGTGGTGATTTTTGGTTTCAAAATATGAGAAATTTTATCAAAAAAAAAATTTTTTTAAATCGGTCAATATCCATGAAAAAAACAAAAAATTTTTTTTTTTTGTTCTATAATTGTAATAACTATCTAAGTATTCGTATTATTAAAAAAATATATGAAAATTCGTAGGGTTCTCGTGCATTTGTGTACCAAACACTTCCCCGAATTCGATTTTTAGAAATATGCTTTTTTATAAACGAATATTATGAAGCTAAAATCAAGTTTTTTTAAAGTTTAAGTTTGATATTGGTAATTAATATTTGTTTTCATATTTTATCAAATCAAAATGTTCGTAGGTTCAACAAGTTTTGAGAGTTTGTGTACCAAACTTGTTGAAAATTGAATGTTTTATCGTTTTTGCTAAAGGTGCCCTTTTAGTGCATAATTTTTCAGTTGATCTCCTTTTATTCAATAACTAATAATTAAACGTACGCATTTGTTTACATAATAAATGGGGTACGTATCTGTAAAAAGTTAAGAGCATTATCTTTGTCTTCTACTCTGTTCTGCAAATTTTCAAGTGTCCTGTAAAAGAAAGATATTCATGAAACGTTTCACCATGTCACCTATTCTGAAAGTATTTTTTGTAACACGAATAGGATCAGCATTTTCACTATACGCAATTGTTCTGATGGATGCCCAACTCGTGGGAAATGCCGTGATGATATAGATAGGTAAAAAGAAAAAGAATCATAAGACGAATTAGGTATCGATTTTAAACAATAACTTGAAACTGAAAACTACATATGGGTATTATACTTTTATCCTTTATATTATTGATTTATGGCTCATTATGATATTCAAAATCATGGAATAGGTATTACGACTATCTTTACATATTTTTTAATTGTTTCTTAAGCAAGTGCCTATTTAAACTTTAAACGCTTTAAACTTTTGTCTACCGACGGGAGCCTTATCGTAGCTGACTGTACCTAAATATTTCACCCCTTATGTGTCCAATAATTAAGACCTTAGCAAATTACGCAGATTGTTTTCTTCCTATCCCCAAGGACTCAAATGAAATTATAATTTTACAGAAATTATGACCGAATCTATTCATTACTTTATATTATTTATTTATGTTTAGCAAAATTTAATATGTGTCAAGATTTTAACAAGACTTAAATTATGCTTTTTAAAAGACAAATATAATTGAAGATTTTCAGGCCCCTAATACCAGCTCTAAACGCTGTCTGGGGACAAAATTTTGTAATTTTTAGTACCATTTCAAATATCATTTTCACGAATTATATTTGATTTGTTATCTTGTACTATTTTGATGAATAAATTTTATTATTATTATTATATTACATTTGGGCTACAGAGATTTATGTATTTTGGTTTACAAATAAAAAACTAAAAATCAATATACGACAATACTCACTTGATGGTACCATAATTCTGTTACCCGTCTCATCATCCGAACTGCTGCTATCCTCTGAATCTTTAGTATCCTCTGATATTAGTCTTTTCTTTGCGCTCTGTGAAGGACCCGGTAGAGGTTCACTAGTCCTTCCAGAATCTACACTACCTGGAGGATCCGTTATGTCTACACTACCAATCGGCTCAACACTGCATCGAGAAGAACTCGCACTTCTCTGACTATGATGATATTCTACACTTGCAGGACGCTCTGTACTACATCTAGATGAACTAGCACTTCGAGGATAGTTTTGGATATCAACACTCGCTGGACGATCAATGCTGCATCTTGAGGAACTACGTGGATAAGGAGGTGGGTCAATACTAGACCTCGAGTAACTTCTGGGATAAAATGGAAGTTCAATGCTGGATCGTGAAGAACTCCGTGTATAGGGCGGAGGTTCTGTAGATGAACTAATACTACGATGATAAACAGGAGGATCTATTTGTAAAATAGGTTCTACACTACACCTGGATGAATTAGCACTTCTGGATATTTCTGTTGTACATGAACTTAAACTCACTATAGAATCTGTTGGGCTTGTTGCACAGGTAAGTCCCGGAAGCGTTACACTTACCATCAAGGGAATGTTTTGTACACTACCGGGCCTTTCAATAAATTCGTAAAAAGTATCACACTCTCTGTACCCAGGTTCCACTACATTACTACTATACACTTCACTAGTTGCAGTGGTTTGTTCTACAACTTTGCACTCCCGTGCACTGATATCTGTAATAGTTTTTACCCTAGATTTTGCACTATACCTCGTATGATGAGGCAGGTTTATCACTACTTCCGACGCACTACTTCCATAAGTTGAATATTGTTCAATTGTTCTTGGCACATCAGGGATATAAATATCACTATGTTGTTGTGTAGTCAGTCTTCTAAATCCAATTGGTTCATTCCTAGAGGTGGATGGTTCAGGACTGATATGATGTACTCCTTCTCCGAAGATGTCCTGTTCTGTGAGGGCGGGTAGTAGCGCCGGAGCGCCTCCCGCCCCCCAGACTCTCTGTAGTAGCATCATCTCCTCGTCGTCTCTGTCATCGATCGTCTGTTCTCCCTCCCATGCGCCATCCTGGTCTCCCATCCTTCCATGACTGCCGGGCAAGAAATTCTAGGTGCTATACCAGAACTCTTATTGAAAAAATTCCTCCTATCAATTCAATTCAAGAAACTTTCTGAACAGACGGGACAAGTTGAATAGATGTATTGAATTTGTGTGAGATTTTTGGATGAAATTGCAATGCTTTAATTGGGAATAAATTATTTGCAATGTTGTTCTCTCAACATCCCAGATTATAATGACCACTTTGCTGAGATGAATCTTCTCACTATCTACAGAGAATGTGAAATGAATCATTGATCTCAATATGTACAGAAAAAGTGTAGTTATTCATCATCATCATCACAGCTTACAGAGTCGTATTGACTTCTTCTATCACTAGGTTATAATGTGGTGACGCATCGTGGTGTAAATGCATGATAATAAACGGAAGTTTCCTCATTGTGTCTATCAGAATCTTGAATGAAATTTCAACCTCACAATTACTACTTACTTCATATCTTACGACCATAGTGAATCGCGTCGCGACGGATTTGCAACGGACAGCTACATGCGATGTGTCATTGGAATAAACACTGACTCTGCTATTTGATTCTTTGTAAATATGCAAATCACAATTATATTAAAATGCAATACACAATAGAATAATGATTTAATTTATTTCGGGATTTTCATTTACACTATTACCAGAAAAAAATACATTCACAGACCACGTAGAATTTGCACAAATAAACCAAGTGTTTTCAATTGAAAAATAACTATTTAATAAACAACTAATTAGCTACCATAAAGATAATAAAATTTTTAAAAAATATAACAATTTTCAAATAACAAATAAAGTCAAATCTTTTCAATAGGTATGTAAATTACACAACATTTCAACCGAAACTTTCAAATTTCATCATCCATAGCGCTTGAGTTACATTTTCAAAAACTTTCTGTTGAATTAATTTGAAACTTGTTATAAAAAAATATATTTATTTATATCAAAACAAAACTATTTATTTTTGATAAGAACAACATAATGTTTATTTTGTCACATTCACAATTAGTAAAAGTATAAAAATTTCAGGCCGTTACAATTAAGAATTAAAAATTCAGCTTTTCACGTTCGAGATTTTCATTTGTTTTTCAGTTACGACCGTTTCCGACGGGTGCCGAAGTTTTCCGGCTAGTACTAATGATAATCAAAGTGATGATGATAACTCATGCGAGTGACCCATCGCGAAGTTGTGAGATGCAAACACTAACTAAAGTAATCTAGTGCTGGGCTGATCACAGTTTGTACGCTCACCATACTTTACTGTGACTCATGATGGACTTGAGTCAGCCCAATACACCTGTATTATTTTATTATATTACTATACTTGCTGTACTACTCTATATAATATTATAACAATATATACTAAGTATAGTGTATTTCATTCATAAACACACCATGCTTATACCTATTTACCGTATTTTATGATATTACATACATAGTAACGTAATATGCATTGCACTCATAAACACCTTACTTTTGTTATATAATTTACGATATCTTAATTTTAATAACAAATGTACTGATAACTGGGGTAGTAAATTAGTATAACTGTCAATAGGCGGCTAGTAGGCATAATATTTTTTTGTATTTTTTTTTTGAAATGCGCATAGACAATAATTACGACAAGTACATAAAATTTTAATAAAAATGATCGAATTCAGTAAATTTGAGGTCGGAAAAGACAAATATGTCAGTTAAAAAATTTTAAGTACCTAAACTATGGAGAATTTCCAAAAATAAAACCCAAAATTTTTGACGTTTGTCAAAACACTCTAAACAGCTGATGACGTCACGGAGTCCCGTGAATCATAGTAACTTTCGCAACCACAGATTATAATCTCATACACACATGGGACTCTCTGACGTCACAGCGCCGCCATATCGTTTTTGATCATTCCGAGAAAGTCTAATAACTAAGAAAATAGTCCAAGAAAAAATAAAATAAATTGTGGTTGTGTTTCTTTCATTTTATGGAAATAAACGCAAACGGTTTATGTTTTACAGTAACCTGGTTACGACTAACAAATTCATTGTCAAATTCCAAACCTATTATAACTCAAACAGTTTGTGTTAATTTGCATAAATGAAGTCGTATGTTTTATATAAAATCCCGCGGAATCCCCTGTCAAGAATAGGTCTCCTTCTTTTTTCTGCTAGATTTCGAGTGTCCTGTTGGAGACAGTTATTTACAAAATATCACATTTAAGATATTTAACATCTTCAGTTCAGTGATGGGGTTTGCCACCCATCCTTAATGTCTTTCCTTCAATTGGCATAGAGAAGACAACTTGCATGTTTTTTACATGCAGGAGCACCCAGCAAAGATTGATCTCTCACTCTTTTCTGTAACTTTTCGAGTCTTCTGTAAAAGGAAAATGTTTGAAAAAATAATGTCATTTTACGTCTTGAATTCAGAGATTCGGACAAAATTCTCAGAGACAGAATAAGAAATACTGAGATTAGGAACATATGCAACAAGAAGGACATCGTAAGATGGAGTAGGAAAAGGAGACGATTCTGGAGGGACCATGTGGATCGGATGGCTGAAAACAGGATCTTACATATAGCTGCAAAGGAAACACCAGTCGTTTCATGGTCCCGAGGAAGACCACCAAAAAAATTAAAAGATAACTGGGGCCGTAGTCAAAACACATTTTAGCGTTGCTTTTTCGTTTCGTTTTTGTCCGAATGTAGACCAAGTTGCGAGATAAGGTCAATTATCTTATCTAAAATACACAAGTAGCTAAAATACACAAGTAAAATACACAAGTACTTGTGTTTTTAGCTACAAAAATTGACACTTTCTCGCAACTTGGTCTACATTCGGACAAAAACGAAACGAAAACGTAACGCTCTTATGTATTTTGACTACGGGCCCTGGTCTTCAGCATCACAAGAGGCATCAACTTCCGAACTAACAGATCGATGATCTACAAGACAAAAAAGTAGAAAAAGAAGTTTAAGAAACGATGTAAATTTCAAAGATGAAATTTGAAATCCATCCTAAATGTCTCAATATTGAGAGGGAGGCTTGCATGTTTATTACGTGCAGATGGATGGTTTTCTAGCTAATCCACTCGTTGGATATGCCATGTTGGTATAGTAGCAGTAGTAAAACTGATATTGTACAAATTTCAAATACCTAGTTAAATGTTTCCAATCACTATGAAGACAGATAGGAAAGTATTAATTTCATTCAATAATATTAATCATCCTTATATCTTATAAGAATGATTTTTGAATTTCCATACTAACGGAAGACCGGGCTATACTCTCCCATTTCAAGGAATTTGCGTTCCATTGACCTGACCATTACAAGATGAGGTATCTATGTGAAATAAAAACCCACTAAATGCCGTACTTTCTTTTTGAGGAGCGAGAAAAACAGCAAAAAAGAGTGTAAAAAAAAAGTGTGAATGAGATAAAAAATACGTTTTTTACGTCAGTTTGAAAGGGTAAGAAAATATTCTTTACCGCCAAAATTGTGTACTCTATTATATTGCCATACTAAAATTAATTAAGAAAATATCGATAATTTATTTCGAGTAAATGTATCATTATAAATGTACGTTACATAAAATAGTTTAATTTGTGTTTTTTTAATACTTTTCAACATGTTTTACGCGAATTAACCAATATTTAAATAATTTGAACGTGTTACATGAAGATTCAAGAAACGAAAAAACATTATTTTTTGTTAACGGCAACATCGTTTTATAAATATTCTACGTCGGCCAATCACGTCGCTCGATAATTTGACATATTGGAAACGACGCCATTTATATTTTGACAAAATAAAGACGCGATATTTATGTCTATTTTGTAAATTCTGCGTTCCGTACAGAATTATTTGTTTAACTACTACATTTTATAAAATAATAAACTTCATAGTATGATAATAAAATATGGTACATTATATTATGTACAAATGTGAGTGGTGCCTTTCGCACAATATTATGTACAGAGTGAGTAAAGCAAAGTGAACACTATAACAAATATTTTTGGACTAAATGAAAGGTAATAATAATGTTTATGTACACATTCATATAAAATCAATAGATAAAATGAACTAAGTAATATGATACGTTAGTTTCTACGAAGAAATGTTTGAGGTTATGCCTTAAAAACACAAGTAAATATAACATTTGTTACAGGAGTCAGTTTTGTTTATAAACAACTCAAATTATAAACTGACATTACACAATTACATTCTGAAGTATTTTACTATTTATGTTGGAGCTAGCTATTCGAAAACCGTGGTATTATTTAATTGATATTGATAATATTAAGTTTGTTGATGCGACATTATAAAAACGACATTATGATTTGAGGTTATGTTTTCAAAACACAATAAAGTATAACATTTTTGTTACATATTGTGTCAGTTTTATTTTAAAACATTACTTGAAATATGAAGTACTCACAAACTGAAATTATATAATTAATTATTCTGAAGTGATGTGTTTTTTTATTTTGAAGCTAGACATTCAAAATACCATGATATTTATTGATATTAAAAATATTAAGTTTGTAGATGCGACATTAGTGAGTAATTTATAAAAAGATACTTAGATATTTAGTATCGAACTAAATACTAAAACTATGTTTGTTTTTACCTTTTTACAGAAATAATACAAAGTGCACAACAATAAACTATTGATAAGAACGTTTTTGATGTTAAAGAAATCATAAATAGTACGACAACTACCTATTTTCATTTCCATGATAAGGACATTTGAGGGCTAGGAAAAGGAATCTGGTTTCTGCCTTGTGCTTCTATGAGAATATTGAGAGAATTGTATCATTTTAATAAAGGTTATAGTTTATTTATTTGTTAATTGAAATACAACAGCACATAATACATACCTATATAAGTAACTTAAATCATAGAAGAAAAAAAAATAAGGCCAAATACCATTACAGTGTTTTATTCAAACTTAATTTATAAGGCACTTAATACATACATTTCATCCATATTTATATCTATATATAACAAGAAAATAAAACCAGTTAATAGGAATAAATAATTATGAATCCTTTTGGATTATATTTTAATAATCTAATAAAATGTACCAAGATTGTTATAAGTATCACTAAACGAACAATAATTTTCATAAAATCTGTATTAGAGAGTTATCTAAAATGTATTTTATAATATATAATATTCTTTTACAGATGTGACTGATTATTTATTTCAATGACAAAATTAATGAATTACAATATTATCTGTGTAATAAGTGATGTTAGCAGAAGATGGACAAATCTAACATCTGAGACTGGACAAATATCCAAGAAGTGGAGATAGGGAAGTATTTGTTTAAGTAAGTGCTTGCAATTGGGGAACTTAAGATAGTACAGAAAGAAGAATCTTTATTATTAAACTCAATAAAAACTCGGAGATGTGGAAGGCCGAGGATCAAATGGCAAGATCATCTAAAGCAAAATTACAGGACGGCCATGTGTTGAGTACATTGAAAAGGAGAACATGCATGAGGAATTTTATAACACTAACAAAAGTGAAAGATATGCAAGAATAGAAGGAAGTGGCGTTCAATTCTTTCTGCCTACCCCGCAAAGAAGTGGCATGATGGTGTGTATGTGTAAGTGTGTATAAATCATATGTGTTAATTAAATGTTTCTTTTTTTTAAGAGATATAAATATATCCAATTATTGGAAGAACTAGCAACGTGTCAAACGTGACAAAATTGCTTGTGCACAATACCATTCTGATTGCAAACATTGAAAATATTATTATCATATTGTTGTAAAGAAGGTTTATATGTAGAACAAATGGATGCAGAAACAGCTTTTTTAAATGGAAAAGTAACGTCAGAGGTTTATGTTAAACAACCAAAAGGATATGGAGATGGTACAGATAGAGTGTGTAGACTGTACAAAGCATTGTATGGATTGAGAGAAAGTCCAAGAGCATGGTATGATTGTTTTAATGAATTTATAAATACTTTAGAGTTTAAAAGAAGTGAACATGATTATTGTTTATATGTTAAGATAGATGGTGATGACAAGATTTATCTTATTTTGTTTGTTGATGATTTGTTAATATGTTGTAAGAATAAAGATAAAATAGATTATGTTAAGAGTTTGTTAGCTAATAGATTTAAGATGAAGGACTTAGGTCAGGTTAAAAATTATGTTGGAATTGTAATTGATTATGATAATGTAAACAAAGAAATACTACTAAGTCAAACTAATTATATAGAATCTCTTGCAAAGAAATATAATATAGAGAATGCAAAATGGATTACTACCCCTATGGAAATAAATTTAAAATTAGAAGTAAGTGACAATAGTAGTGTTAATGATATTAAGTATAGAAATTTAATTGGTTCATTATTGTATATAAGTTGTGGAACTAGACCAGATATTAGTTTTAGCGTTAATTACTTAAGCAGATTTCAAAATTGTTGTAATGAAACTCATTTCAAATATGCCTTAAGAATTTTGAAATATTTGTATTGTACTAAGAATTTAAAGTTAATCTATAAGAGTAAAGAAAATGTTGAAATATTAGATTGTTTTGTAGATGCAGATTGGGCAGGTGATAATATTGATAGAAAGTCTACTACGGGTTATATTACAAGATTGTATGGTAATGTTATATATTGGAAATCTAAGAAACAAAGTAGTGTTACAAAATCTTCTACATTTGCTGAATATGTAGCGTTGTCCGAGGCAGTTAGTGAAATAAAATTTATAAAGAGTTTGTTGCCAATATTTGATATTAATATAGAAAAACCAATTAATATATATGAAGATAATTTAGGAGCTTTAGCTATAGCAAAATATGGAAATTTTACTAAGAACTCAAAACATATTGAGGTACATTATCACTTTGTAAATGAATGTTATGTTGATGGAATTATTGATGTGATTAAAGTAAATACTGATGAAAATATTGCAGATATATTTACAAAAGCTTTGGGTAAAAGTAAGTTTATGAAGTTTAGAGAAATGATGAACATTGTTTGAATTATTGTTATGTATTTTGGAATTTAAATTAAATAGTTGTTATAAGCTAAGATATGGTATTGTAGAATAAAGAATATAAATTTAAGGAGGCGTGTTGGTAATATTATGTAAATTTATATTATTGTCTTTGGATTATGTATTGTTGCAATTGTGTAAAAGGAACAACTTTCTTCATCATGTAAAATATTGTTGTGTTACTAAACTGTTGTTGCACCAGTTTGTGTGTCTCTATCTTTCTTCCCAAAAATATAACAGATTATAATTATTTATTGATTGAGTTTATTGTGTAAAACTCCCTATTGATTAAGGTAAATAAACAAACTAATTGGAGGTTTACTGTATTTAATAATATATGTAGTAACCTGGTTTCGACTAACTTAGTCAAGAGTTTGACAATGACTTATAATTATTTCTACATTGATTCACTTGATTTGCTATTTTACACATTGTTTTTTTTTATAATATTTTGTATTGACATCATAATATGAACAGAATATGATAACATTATTCGTAAGAAAAAGTTGTTTCAAGCTGATATGTGAATCATTTATAATGTATGAACTCATGTGTTATATATTTTCTTTGGCATATTTTTTTGTTTTGTTGTAAATGTTTTTTACTATATTTGTTGTGTATAAAAATGAGGTATATTTTGATATTTTTATTTTATTTCACTTAACAGACATGAAATTTAAAGGTTTTAAAAATAAATAAATAATAAATTATTCTCTCAGTCTCTAGAGGAATAGCTATTTGAATATGTTAGAAAGGTTCTGTTTATTTATCATTATTTGTTAATAAGTACTTCTACTACTACTGTTATACAATCACGGCATATCCCACACGTAGGGTAGCTAGCAAATCAGCTGCATGTAATAAACATGCAACCGTCTTCTCCGTGCCAACAAAAAAGAAAGACATTCAGGATGGATGGCAAACCTCATCGTTTAGCTTAAGATGTAAAAGTCTTAATTTTTTTGAACTCCTGCCTTTTACAGAACACTCGAAAGAGTGGAACTTACTGAAAAGAGTGGAAGACCAATTCTTTCGATAAAGTAACACGTAAAACTTTAAATTATTTTTTTATTTGTTACTAATAGATCTAAATATGATTTTTGTTTTGAAAGAACAAACGTAAAATGGTAATAAAAAGGTATGGATATTTTAAATGAAGAACATTCATCTTCGCATGATTATGTGTATATTGAATAAATTTATTGGCATTTTCTGTTAGTTTAACATTTGCATAATTTTTATAAATTACATAATTAATCATAAGTTCTTATTGCTATGGTATAAGTTGTACTTAAAATATGATATGTGGTAAGTTTATCATTGCAAATAAATAGGAATATTAGAAAACCATTAGTAAAATAATGTTTATATTTTGTAAATATAATAAATAAATTAGTTTTTAACATTTTGTGTTATTATTTTATCCCTTATTGAGAAATTTAGTTTATTTGTTTTGCAGTTATTTCCTAATTATTGTACAAACATATTTTTTTATAAATATGTTTTTTTTTTAAATATGTATTATACATTGACAAGGAGGTGTTAGAGCAAGTTGACGAATGTGTGTACTTCAGTAGTTTGTTCACGAGAGATGGGAAGTGTGAAAGCGATATTGAAAGGAGAAAAATTGCTGGCAATGAGGTAAATGGTGCAATCCGACCAATTGCAAATAGAAACATATCTACTACAGCTAAAAGGGTGGTGCACTCTGCTATCTTAGTGCCAACACTCGTGTATGCAAGTGAGACGTGGACCCATGTCAACAATCTCATTTCTACTGCATTTATGCCATTCTCATCCTTCTTTAACCATTTATGAAGGATGAAAGTGGCATAAATGCAGTAGAAATAAAATTGTTGAGAAGGATGTGTGGTAATATTCTGAGAAATTGTGTGCTGAGATGACATACAAAAGGAATGTGGAATGAAAGTTGGTATAGTAACAAGGATGAATTTAAATAAGTAACGATGGTTTGGGCATGTAGAAAGAATGAATGAGGACGGAACGACCAAGAAGATATATTTGGCTGAGAGGAATGGTGCTCGGAGACGTGGACGTCTGAAGATCAAATGGCAAGATTATTTAAATCAAATCCTACAGGACGGTCACGTGTTGAGTAAGTTGAACAGGAGAGCATGCATTAGAAATTGTATGACAGTGACGGAAGCGAAAGATGTATGCAAGGACAGAAGGAAGTGGCACTCGATCCTTTCTGCCTACCCCGCGAAGGAAGCGGCGTGATGTTTGTATGTAATTTAGGTACATTGTCATAATTATATATATACTGTTTAGTCATTCTTACATATTCTATTATCTGTTTCCTACTTTAATGTTACTCTGTGTATAAAGTTGATACATTAAAATATTGCTGCCTAAATAAAA
Source organism: Athripsodes cinereus (assembly GCA_947579605.1). Lineage (NCBI taxonomy): Eukaryota > Metazoa > Arthropoda > Insecta > Trichoptera > Leptoceridae > Athripsodes > Athripsodes cinereus. Next base: position 27,343,247 of record OX388312.1, read on the forward strand.
TAATTTTTAATTACACATACTTACTGTTTTTTCAATTTTATACATGATTCCCATGCAACGCAGGGTATTTAAGCTAGTATTATTATATAAGTATTATGATGCAACACATACATAGTCATAATGAACTGACTTGTGTGAAATGCTGGTGTACCTACCTATTTAGTATTAGTAAACGTTGGAAAAACCCTCGTCCATGTATTATCAAGTATGTACCTAAAGCCGATGTGGTCAGAATTACTAATTTGTTAAACGTACATACAATATATTTCACTCACTTCCTAAACATTACAATATATTTTGAACTATGATTGATAGTTCGGTATGATAGATATGATACGATAGATAGATATGAATGATGATGTGCAAGAAGAATAAAATAAATAAATAAATAAAAAATAGTTCTTAAAAAAAAGTTTACCATAATAATACCTAATAAAGTTCCTGATTTTAAAATTTGTATACCGTGGAGTTGATTTTAATGAGAGAGTCTTTCTAAAACTCTAACAGATGTGGGCTAAAAACATAAAAAAACTAAAGCACAATTTGTTTTAGTTTTACTCAAAAGATTTTATTGAGTAGTGACCTGGTGTCGAGTAATGAAGTCATTGACAAACTAAAACCAATTGTGTTTTTTTTTTTCTATATATCTAAACATGGAGTTTTACAAAATTAACGTCGACTCAATGAATAAGAAAAATGAAAATCTATTAACTTTATTTCATAGTGAATTCAACATAATATGTTTTATTAATGTGCTATATAAATCGTACTTTATTTAACTGATAGGTAATGTCTTTAAAGACGAAAGACACCTCTCTCGAATTAAAAACTCATTTGTACATACATTTATCTATCTCACTCACACTCGTTAAATCACCTACAGCATAGCCAGAGAAGACTATAGAATACCAAATCAACTTGTTTTTGACACTACTTTCTCTTCCTCCAGCAAGCCGAGTTCTTATACTCAACACTTAACCGATTTAAAAAAAAACAGAACCAAACCACGTCATTTTTGGATATCCACTCTTCAGAGCTTTGATATACCTATTTTCTTTGTCACACTTTCATCATTCATTCGCTGTATGAATATATGTAAGGGTGCTAACACAAAGAAAGCGGGTTACCTGCTTTTAGATGCCTGCGTCTACCAGCGCCGAGAATGTTTACATGCATTTCAATGGACACGAACATAGTAAAAGCAGGAACGCCGATTGCGATTTACTTTGCCAGCGCTTACCAGCACTTATCGGCGCTGGCAACCTGCTTTCTTTGTGTTTGCACACTTACTCTGGACCGCCTTATTTTATCACTTCATTCGGATGTAAAAATTCTGGAAAACAATGTAACAGTAGTCCATATAGTATGTATATTTGTATAAAATTTGCTATATATTATGGACAGCCGTCTGCGCATCTACCAGGAACACATAACACTACGAGGATAATATTTACCAAGTTTTTCCTTATACCAGTCGATGTTGTGTGCATTGTTTCTACATACAGTCAAACCCTTACATAATAACCTATCACTTAAGTTATCGCGAGAATAGGTAGATTATTAAAATTTATTAGAACATCCATTGAAATAAAATAAGTTACTTCTAAAATGTCGTAATTTACCAATGGTTCCCTTTAATGGACAAAAAAGTATCCAATTAGTCAAAAATAGTATAGCAGAAAATAAAAATAGTACCTACTCAAGTGAAGAAAAACAACACAGAAATAGGCAGTTGCTTTTTCTCTCAATTCAGTGAGACATTTAACATCTTTGATTCAGCGATGAGGTTTACCACCCATCTAGAATATCTTATTTTTTTAATTATCACAAAGAGGACAACTTGCGTGTTGTAAGATTTTCTATTATTTGGCGATATTTTCCCGGGAATATCATGGAGGGACCACATCTTAAATGATGAAGCTCTTAACAGAATCGAAGGAAGAAAGCACCTGCTCGTTAGGAAAGCATTTTACAAGAAATAATGGGAGGGATTGTGGAGGGGACAAATCATAGGGGCCGCCCACGCCAAAATACCTCGACAATCTGTATGAGAATATAAGCTGCGGATAGTACGAAGAGCTGAAGAATGTCACACAGGATAGAGCACAATGGAATAAAAGATGCAAGACTTCACTTCAAACAGGATTGAAACCAGAAAGACAGAATAAATTTTAATGTTACTTTTATAATTTGTTAAAAATACTTTCATAACTTTCAAGCTGCCTCTGTGTCTGCGAGAGGAGGCGAATGGAGAGAGTTTTAAAAGAGGACTGAAGACACACCTTTTTGCTGGGGGTTTCGGGTGATGGATACGATATACGGCGCCCTTGAGGTCATGTTATGAGTAAACGGCGCTTTACAAATTGTCCATACATATATATATATATATATATGAATGACTGTGTGATCAAATTTTCATCGGAAATGCATGTGCAACATGCATTCCATTAATGAAAGATCACTTGATTTTACGCAGGAGATAGTATGAGGTGAAGGTTTTACTCCATTTCACTGCGTACAGTCGGGCAGAGACTTGGCTCTTGCCTTTGCATATGGGACGAGACACGGCCCGTCACCGGAATATGCAGATTGGATTTGCAGAATAGGTGTTGTGTTTCTGCATTGTGTATACATGTGCTTCCTCAGGACCATCTCGCAGAATGGCCGACACAACATTAAATCCAGTATGCGGGGAGTATCGCATATTATGAATGACTGTGTGATCAAATTTTCATCGGAAATGCATGTGCAACATGCATTCCATTAATGAAAGATCACTTGATTTTACGCAGGAGATAGTATGAGGTGAAGGTTTTACTCCATTTCACTGCGTACAGTCGGGCAGAGACTTGGCTCTTGCCTTTGCATATGGGACGAGACACGGCCCGTCACCGGAATATGCAGATTGGATTTGCAGAATAGGTGTTGTGTTTCTGCATTGTGTATACATGTGCTTCCTCAGGACCATCTCGCAGAATGGCCGACACAACATTAAATCCAGTATGCGGGGAGTATCGCATATTATGAATGACTGTGTGATCAAATTTTCATCGGAAATGCATGTGCAACATGCATTCCATTAATGAAAGATCACTTGATTTTACGCAGGAGATAGTATGAGGTGAAGGTTTTACTCCATTTCACTGCGTACAGTCGGGCAGAGACTTGGCTCTTGCCTTTGCATATGGGACGAGACACGGCCCGTCACCGGAATATGCAGATTGGATTTGCAGAAAAGGTGTTGTGTTTCTGCATTGTGTATACATGTGCTTCCTCAGGACCATCTCGCAGAATGGCCGACACAACATTAAATCCAGTATGCGGGGAGTATCGCATATTATGAATGACTGTGTGATCAAATTTTCATCGGAAATGCATGTGCAACATGCATTCCATTAATGAAAGATCACTTGATTTTACGCAGGAGATAGTATGAGGTGAAGGTTTTACTCCATTTCACTGCGTACAGTCGGGCAGAGACTTGGCTCTTGCCTTTGCATATGGGACGAGACACGGCCCGTCACCGGAATATGCAGATTGGATTTGCAGAATAGGTGTTATGTTTCTGCATTGTGTATACATGTGCTTCCTCAGGACCATCTCGCAGAAAGGGTGACGGGCCGTGTCTCGTCCCATATGCAAAGGCAAGAGCCAAGTCTCTGCCCGACTGTACGCAGTGAAATGGAGTATAAATTGATAAAATACATGAAGATGAACACGAATTGAGAAGCGATTAAAGCTTATTATTCAACTTTTTATGTGAGTTGTGACGTCCATGTGATACATTGAATAATTTTAATTTTCATATATGAAAATGAGTAAACACATTTGACAAAAATTACTTGACACATTGAATAATTCTAAGTTGTGACTTCTCAATTCATTTAAAAAAGAAACGTTGTGTCTTATGAACATATAGATACCTATCGTAAATCGAAATCTCGTTGCGTAGTAGTTTGATTGTAAATGAGATTAAATATATTACATAATAATATGTTGTAAAATATATAATATGCAGGCAGGTACATTTAGATAGCCTTTCCTACTACTACTACCTACTAGGTACATATACCCAATTATAATAACTGGAACTGCGGTCTGCCTCTGTCTGTGGGATTTACCGTACCTATCCTGAGGGGAGATATATAAGCAAGTAGAAGATGTACAACAGGTGGCGAAAGTAAAGGGGAAGCCATTCCAAAAACACTGTACCGTAACGTTTCGGATTAAATCATGTTTTAGAAATGATTATGTATGTATAGTGTTGTGTGGGTTATTGGTAATAATTATTTACAAAATTTTATTTTCAACCACCATTTTTATTTTAGCAGGTACCTAGCACTTGTAATGGGTAAAGAAGAAAATTGAGAAAATACACATTTTTACAACATTCACTTTAGTTTATGCATAAATAGTAAAATTCTTTTTTGTGTGTAATTTTTTTAAAAAAAAATCTACTGTGTAACAGCTTTAATCTAGAAAGATCTCCATTTAAATCACTAAACTGAGATTAAGAAGTTAAAAGACATAGGTATTAATACCTGCCTTTAACAGGACACTCGAAAATTTACAGAAAAGAGTGAGGGGAGATCTATTCTTTACCGGAAACTCCACGGGGTAAAAGCCATATATTTTGATTAATCTGTAATTACATAGAATTAAAACATTTGTTTTTGTTTACAAAAAAATTCTTATAATCCTGAAAATATTTATTAATTGCTAACTGACTCTCAAAGTATTTCGTGGTGAACTTTAGATAAATAAGAAACATCTAAAAGCTTCAAGTTATAGCTGAGCACATACTAAGTTAAAAAAAAATAGCATGAATTTTCACCAAGTAAGTGCCATCGGTCAACAGTATGTTTTATGTACCAACCTAATCTAATGTTTAATTCCTATCTGTGGTATGTTAATAATGGTTTTACTGAAACGATTCTATAAATTCTAAACCAATAGTGGCAAATTGTCATGAAAATATTGAGTTCTAAAAGTATAAATTTTACTGTGACACTTTCTAAGACTCGACTTGTTATGAGACAATAATAATCCTTCTACAAAGTATCTGTATTAAAATTAATTGATTCGCTAGAAATCGCAATTATATAACCTATCTATCTATCAGAGGCGTACCTTCCATACACGCAAAAAAGCACAGCATGTATTAACAATTGCATGCATAACTACAAAATTTTTTGAATATATTTTTCAACAAAAATCATAAGACGAAGAAGGGGTGGAAATTTGAAGTCGGGTATTTTCTTAAATTTATTGCTTGTTAAGTTGAATTAATAAATATTTTTATCACAAAAGCATGATGACCAATGCAAAAAGACTAACCCTGCCACTGCTATCTTTAATTTACTCCTAAGTTTATCAAACAATATTATATCGATAAACAGAGACGTAAAAAAGAACAATCGATTGATACATCGATAAAAACTTCGGGATTTTTGTTACGACTCGTACCTTTTTTTAAAGTTGAATCTGTTTTTAAATTAAGGCCAAAAATATCCCAGACATTCTCATAGCACACAATATATTTTTGTCATGAAGGTTGAGTAATTCGGCAGCCGTTGGAATCGAACCCGGGACTCACGATTGAGAATTACTCGACGGACTACTGACTGACGACTACTTACCTCATATCGATTCAACGATTACAACTATATTAACAGTTAAAGACCTAAGGTTCTTTTCATTGTTTTCCTGATCTTTTTGTCTTTATAAATATAAAAATAATTTTATTACACTAGCAAATTTTTCCTACACTAGCATTTTTTACAAAATGTCACGTAAAAACAGTAAACAAACCTTTTCTTCTACGAGTATAAGTTCGAGATTTTAGCCTGACTTCTATGACCACTTACTGATCCACCATCAACAATTCGCTAATTTCGAACGGTCGTTAATTTCGTATCTCGTGGCGTATCGAAAACAATTTGTAAGTAGGTACTTTTTCGATGTAGGTACGAATAATTTTCCATCTCTTATGATGATGTGTTTTAATATATTATTATACCTATTACCCACTTTTAGATTTTGTGGTCTTCTTGTGGGGAAAATAAATCTTTGTAGATATTTTTTTTATAGGAATGCTTTTAAAAATGAAAAAATATACATACTCCCATCTGCATGAATTAATTTTTCATTGGTGCACACTATTCACAAAAAGTTAACAGTTTTTCTATGAACTCTTGTATTTACCTTGTGCGTCCTGCTTCCCTTGGTGGAGCGAGTAGCATTGGATGGGCCTCCTATGAGAGGCCCATCTCACTGTCAATTTTTTCTGAACATTATCTCTGGCATCTGTACCAATTCTATAAAATATGTACCTATAATTAAGAAAATGTTTACTTCTAAGTGAATTTTTGATTTTTAGAATTTATTTTGTTATTCTTGTCACATCCAATTTCATTTCATTATATTTTGTCCCATATACTTAGGTGAATTATTATTTTTTTCTTACAATATTCCTTTTTTCTTTCAGTATTTTCGTTTTAATTAGAACAAATGAAAGAAGATGGACCTATGTATGTTTACAGGCTTAGTTGGAAGATATCGAATTCTAACAATAAACTCACCCTTTGTGCATTTAATTATAGGTATAACTAATTATTTTATGACACTTTTTAATAATAGATGCTGTAAACAATTTACAGTCAAGAATAAATAAATTAATGAAATAAATAAATAAATGTGTAATAAATAAGCAAATCGACAAGTAAATAAAAACTAATAATTATTGTGCCCATTTCCTAACAGTTTTCAATAGACTATACCGGCTTTAAATAAGCATCAGGACATCATTTCTGCTTCCTACTGAAGGAAGATTGCACATCAATCTATTGGTTGCTTAGATGAAGTGTAGATATGTTGAGATATATTCTTAAAACTATACCGATCTACATATTTTGTACATATAAATGTACCGACTAACATTCTACAAGAATGTATGTTTGTTCTGTTGAAAAATTAGCGCTCTTTTCAAACGATCGACCATTAAAAAATTACTTCAGAGGATGACCAATCACAAAACGGACACTCCTATTTCTAGGATTAGACCTGCCTCCAATATATTACATAATATACTCAATATTACATAGCACATTATATAGGTACCTAACTACTTTAATTGTATCATGCGGTGTTATGTTTTATTATTTTTAGCAAAAGATAATATATTTCGTTTAATCCACTCGGCATTCAAGACTATATCCAGTGATAATCAACATATTGTAGATAACAAACACAACGCTCGTCATATTCATTATAATATACATATGCTTAATCATGAAATTCTGTTTTAGAAAAGATTGGCTGGAAGAAATTACCGTAACATTTTTTTGACTATGTACCAATTGATTCAGCCTTTCAAAAAGACACTCGCCAAAAATTAGATCATAATTATATTACTGATGTCATGACTCGCATAACGATAGGATAATAGGGAAGGGAGGAAAATCTATGAATTTTAAAACCCAGTCAACATGGCGGTCAAACTGGGTGACCACCTGGAGGCTCGCACTTTTTAATACATCTAGAAAATATTAGTTTTAAAATATTTCTACCATTTATTTGTTAAAATTCCTGTACAAAATTGAAGAGATCGTAAATTTTCTCAAACTGCTATACCGAATTGAAAATTTGGCGACGAGAGGGTAGAAATCCCTACGCTTATTTGTCTCGGATGTCCTGCACAATTATTTTTGCCTGGTGCCCCTCGAAAACCAGGACCGCCACTAGTGGGTCATACCGATACCCGAGTTCCATAAGTGATCAACTCAATATTCTTATATTCCAAGTTATGTCACGTCCGGCAAACTCCCCTTTCACGACACAAGCTTTTAGTAGCTTACTGTGAAAGGTGTATAAGGTTTTATTTGGGTTTATAACAAAACCCAGATATATCCTTTTAAAAAAAAAAAAAAAAAGTTTTGGAGCGATATGGTGGTCTTCTGAATAGTAAAAATATCACTTTCTACGTGGAAAACACGTAGTAATCCAAAAACCTACACTTTGAAATTTTCTCATCATTTCCCTATGGAACTGGGTGATCGAATTACATTGAACATATTTTCAGTAAAGCAACAATATACAATATATGCCTCCCCCCCCTCCCCCCAAGTGTCATTTTATATGACAAGAGGCTATTTGTATGTTTGACACATACAAATAGTCCACTGGTTACGTCATTTCTGGGATATGCCGTACTTATAAATAGATCATTTCATCAATTAATTTTCATGGAGAGGTTGTCTAATAGAATCAGATATTTTTTTATCTATCCTACCCTACATGTGGGAAAACCAGCGAGTGCATTGTTTAAAAGATCAATACAAAATAATTGTGTCTTCTACTTTTTACGCCTACACAACCGAATGAATACAAAAAATCACAATGTATAGACAAGATGTAAGTACCTATTATAATATAATCATATAGTAAGGTACACTAAAAGTGAAAATCACCTACACACTATTAGGTTCAAATTACTCGTACCATGCAAATGAATAAATGTTCAACCAATTGATTTTGCATCATGATAAAATAAATCAGATTATGTATAGAAAACCTACTATTTCATTTCTCGTCCTTCAACAACTATTTCAGGAGCACTGGTGGAGGCAAGGAACCTCAATTCAAGCATTCTTAAAACACTTAGAGAATGTGTTTTTTTTTCTCACAAACGGCTCCAACCATGATTTTATTGGGTAACAAATTTTAGTTCCATATCAAGGGAGGGGTTCCCACCACTTAACCCTGGATGTTTCAAGAACATCAGTTCTCATGTCATCCAGTCAGTCGAGAGTCTAGAGCAAAAGTTTTTTTTTATCAAAAAGTAGGCTCGAGGTTGACCTTTTGAGCTTCTCTCTGTAAAACTCACCCGAAAATTAATACATATCTTTTCTTAAGTCTATCTTACAGCTACGTACGAATACGTACTAAGGACTTAAACTATTACAAAATTTATGCGTGCCTACATATGGCTACAAAATATATTTAAGCAAGTGCACACGTTGTATGCTCACCGAGGCCAGCAAGGAATAAAAACTCACCTCCTGTATGGAGAATATTAAGTTCTAAAGCTGTATCTTTTTAAGTATTTACATATTATATCGAAAACAACAATAAGTTAGTGTTGAATTACTTTATGGTAGAAAATGTACTATCACCATTGAAATATTGAATAATACACCATTGAATTTGCTTATTATCTAATATAAAGTGATATATTAAATATATAGTGATTCGATATTTTCCAAAATGTTACGATATTTAACATAATTAATGCTCTTTAAATATCTGAAATTGTGTACTATTATCTTAATGCTCAGAACTATTTTTTAGACTACATCGTTGTTTTTCTCTTAATATGTGCTTACATATTATGCTAAATATTAGCCATAAAAAAATGTTGAATTCTTAAATGGCAGTAAACCTATTTGCAATATTAGGTATAACCAATATTCCAATACTGAATAAATATACCTACTATCAGTTCAATATTTTACTTTCATAAAGTTGAATGTTTGTATGTTGTATAAATCTGTGTTTGGGACATGATCAATAAAATATATAATAACATAACATAATTATGTACCTAAATATTTTTCTTTCTGTCCTAGTTACATTAGAGATACCTATATTACGCCTAAATAAATTATTTCAGAAACCGCTTCTAGATTTTCTGGCCAATTTTGTCAGATTTTCTGGACTGACGAATCAACTAAATATTCAAATAAATAAGAAAAAATCACTAAGTATAGATTAGTGTCGTTGAATATATACTTTAATCAAATGTGCCTCAAGAAAAAAGTGTTTCCTAAATACGTTAACATAAAAACTAATAATAAAACACAGTCTATAGAAAATTAGCTTCACTTGAAACGTTAGAAATAAATAAAAATATTAATTCTAATAAAAATATAGTTAATAAAATTATAAATTCATATAAATCCCCCCTCCTGTCTTCATTTACACTTCCACAATCACCATCCCAACCTACCATTCCACTATAGCCCCACCCTCTCCTGACAATATTATATTATTTATTTCCCATCCCATACGCCTAATCCCATCCATATCCAAAAAACAACCCCCTCCCACCTTACTACACAACCCCTCCCCCTATATTTTTACTATACTTATTTGTTTTCATGCTTGCGACTTAGTTTTAGATTAACGCTCGTTAATGGTGGACGCTCCACCGAAATCGCGGTAGCAAATAAAAAGCTCAAAAAATAACAATTAGTACATAATAATCTAAAAAATCATATCAAGAAAAAATCAGTTCGACGAACAAGTTCGCAATTCTACCATCACTTCACCAGCTGCCTGGAATCATTCATATTATTCAAAAGAGAAGAGTAAATAAACTTGGTACACCTCATATTGTACTTTAGGAATGTTGCCACATTGGCAAATAAATATGGATATTGTAATATTCCACAAATCTATTATTATTATTTCTTATATTTTATTCTTCACTGTTCATTGGTTACATTATTTCAAATCAATACAAAGTATCATAAAAATATCAGTTATACAATTCAATGTACACAGAGGCCGAGTTTATAGCTAAGATGCGATGTCTTCCAACTAACCCGGTAATAAAATTAAAATGAAAGATCCTTAAAAACCTTACGATGTCAAACTCAAGTGCTGCAATGGACTGGCGAAAAACGCAATCTAGGGCTTCTTGTGATTTATCGGAGATTCTACACTTAACAAATCTTGTCTACATCAGAGGTCATAGTGGGTAGGCTGTAGGGCTGGTCAGCCAAAATACACCCATGTCTGAGGCTTTTTGACAACACTCATTCAAAATCCCTCTAATAATAATAATAATTCTAATACGGTGTTGGGTAGCAGTGCTAGTATGTTTTTCTTATAATGTGTGCATAATTACAATGTTACATTTCTTGGAAATCGACTCACACTCAGAAGATATTAGACGCCATTCATCATTGTACAGGCGCCGGCTGTTTTAATAGTAATTGTTACTATCAGATACCAATCTTTACGTACTAATACAATATTAAATTAAATTTTAATTCATGACTTAAAACAGGCATATCAACCTCTTAGAATTGACATTCTTTATTAGTGTAACTGCTTAAAAGTAACAAGAAATCGTAGTTACTGTCGTGATAAACTCGCCTGCTATGATTATTTTGCCTCTTGCTTATGTAACGATTAAGTAATACTATCGAATGAGAAAAAAAATGTACAATATTATTTCAATATTATTTATTTATTCGTCACGTGTTTGTGGGATTGACATTGAGGATCTTATGGCATAATGACTATTCTTATATATTAGGTGCTCGTGTTTTCTTTTCTTCCATTGCGTTCGTGTAGAGATAATAGTTATTGCCAAAGTTCCATTATTAACTTCAGACCAATAAATTATAAAACCGAGTTTACTTAACTTTTTTTAAATGATGTATCTGGGTTTTTGTTACCTATAAACCCAAATACAACCGTATATGTCTTTGACAGTAAGATAAAAATTGTGTCGTGTTGTGGAGTCTTCCGGCACCTGAGACTCTACCGACGAATTCTTGTATTAGGATTCTTCACTAAAATGTTTGTGATATTATCATAAAGACTTCCTGATCACCAAAAGGATCTTTGAATATTTTTTATAGTTTCCTTTTCATTTAATAGCACAGTGAAAATTGTGTGTACTTGCCTCAATACGTAGAGATAAAGGGAAGAAATCAATTTTTATATTCCTTTGGATATTTCTTCATAAAATTCTAAAGGGTTAAACAAAAATAATACTCAAGGCTGTCAAAAATAATGATTAAGTACATTGTTCAAATCATGAACAATACATACCTACTTCCGAAATACTTCCTCTCTTTGAACTCTCCTTCCTAGAAAACTCTAATTGGAACCTTTGCAGCGCGGCGTACCCCAGGGCACGTATTCGGGTCCATTATTGTTACATCTTGTTCCCTAGAATTTTGCGGTTTTATCCAATTCGAAAGAATTAATCGAAAATCTTTTTACATTTAAATATAGTTATTTCGGTCGATCAAGCTAAATAATTAATATTTTGGAAAATTTGACTTGTCATGTGGTCATTGGCCGACTGGAGTCATCGTCCGAATAATTACAAAATTGAAGGTTTAGTCAGATCTTTTAAAAGAGTTGAAGAGAAAAATGTAGGAATTTTTATTTTGATCCATTATGTATTTAAAATCCTATAAAAGTTAAACATAAATCATAGAAATTCACTCAAATAAAACAATAATACGTTTAATATTTGATGGATAATGTTTGATTTATTTATTTCTTACAGTAAACTGTATTTTAATCTAAACTATGCGTTTTGCGTACAACCGAACCATTTTTTTTTTATTTAATGTTTGAACAATAAGAAAAACATTATTTAATCTCACTGTTCCCAAATTTAAGGCATTTTGGTTAAAGCTTATACGTTTGCGATGTATCCATTTTTCAACTTTGGCTCCAGATGTATCGAATCGGCATTGCGTAGTAAGTACCTAAATAAATATTAATTGAACAAAACACTGTATTTAACGCAGGTGCACATGAATTTCATCATTTAAAATAAGCAGGACATGGTGTAGTAATTGTCACAAGTTTAGAGCTTTAGGCTACAGCTACTCTGCCGTGATATCGTTAATCGTTTACCTCATATATGGTTAAAATAGCTAAGAGATTCGTCATTATGAACAGTTTAGGGAAAATGCAATAGTTTACACGCTTTATGCATCATCCATGCAATTAAATCTTTATTTGCTTGTGCATATCTTACCTTTAGATTCTTCTAAAGCGAATGGTACCTGCTAGATTTATTGCATAGATAAATTTATATGAACATTTCCTTATAAGATTTCTAACGAGGTGATCGGTAGCTGATAGCAGCTTTAGACTTTGAATCAAGAGATTCCAGGTTCGATTTCATCGGCTGTCAACTTACTCTACCTTTACAACATAAGCATACCATTTCCTTTGAGAAGTATTAATTGTGTGTGTGGGTTTAATCTAATATCTTCAAAAAAAATATAAATAAGAAAGTTAATCAGATATTTCCAATAGGAGAATTGAGGGGTTGACATTCAAAGGCACATCGATCATAGAATATTGAAACTGAGAAAACAGCACATTTCTATTCCTTTTTGAAGTTTTTTTAATCAGTTTTTAAAAATTGTTTACTAGAGGATGTAGGCGGATTTTCATTGTAACAATCAACTACAGTCAGCGGAAATTCGAATGGATCGATGTAACTTTGCATGTCAACTAATTAAAGTAAAAAATTAACAAAAAAAAATTGGTCATGATATTAAACAAAAATCGAAGTGATATTATATTATTTACTCTTTGTTATCGGATTTGCGATTTCTTCCAGCCAACCCGAAAAACAAAACAAAATAAAGAAAAAATAGAACAAAATAAATACTTAATCAGGTAAAAAAATAACACGTGAAATACATAATACGAGTATTATAGATATTTAATATGCACATAGCACAGACCATAAATATTTTTTTAATAGTAGATAATATTATTTTCTGTTTTGACTTCAACAACTATATCCCTTCCTACCTATAGATATATTATGAATGAATCATTAATAATATAGTAAGTATAGTTATTAATTAAATATGATATTGAATCCTCATCTCATCTACCTATGATAGTGAGGTACTGTACTATACCTTCAGATAACAGATAACGCATTGCTCTACAAGTCTATAACGACCCTCCGAATGTAAATGTAACTCAAATAACTACTATATATTTTAATATGTAAATGAGTATAGCTGGCCACAGTTAATCAAAAAATTAACATCGTTATTCCTTAATCCGTTAATGAAAAAATTGACCAAGAATTTTGTTACTTGAATAAAAGATAACGAATCTAAAATTTAAGTAATAAATAAATAGTTATTCAGGTCAATAAAAAAAATGTTTAGAAATTGTTACATAGTCTCTCAGATACGTGGAAAAAATCATTACTCGCTAATCCGTCATTTTTAATATAATGCAAGTTTCACCTTGCAAGTTTATTGTATAGAGATATAATTTTAAGTTTTTCAAGTGTATGTAAATAAAATCAAGGGTAGCAATAACTAAATATGAGATTAACTAAAAAGTTAATATTCTTGCATTAGTTTATGGGATTAATGCAGGTATTTGGGTGAAAATGTTATCATAAGTCATGCCTTTGCACACTGTACAAGACTTGACGACGGGCCATGTGTATAATTATATTATAAGTTAAGTGGTTTTTTGCTATTCAATAAAGGGCTTAAACCAACCTAAACCGATTCCTAAGCATCGGAACACCTAATACTCTCTTCTCTACCCTGCGAGTGATTCATATCTTGCAACTGAACCGCACTTATCATTGCATAATATAAATAGTGGGCTACAATCCATTGGATTGATCTGCAACGAGTTTTGATTTTCTTCTCCATTCCTCCCTCGTTTCGGCAGTAGGTACATATACTAAAATTGGAACGATTAAGAGAAGATTAGGATAGCCCCTGCACGTATAATATATGACAACATAAAAAATACGTCATCCAGGATGGGCGGCATACCTACCTCATCACTGAACTGAAGATATCACACATCTTACACGTGTCTTTTCTTATTTAACTTCATTAATTGATAATTAACGAATTAACGAGTTAATAATGTTCAAGTCTGGAGGTAAATAAGGCCACTACGGTTGTGATTCATGTAATAGGGAATGTCAGGTATTCATATTGGAATGTTCCCACGCGTGGAGATGATTGCGGTGTTATATTGTTACTGTAGGTAGGTACATATTAATATTATGACTACTTACATGTCGACCGTAGAATAAAGAAGATTCGGTAAATTTAACCCTAAAAATCACTGATATAGGTATGAATAGGGAACATGCATGTGTGAGGAATATGAATAAATGTTATCAATTCATATTAATAAATATACGCTGACCACGAATATCCTAATACGAAACCAAAAAATAAAACTTTTCATTCATTATTTTCATTTTAAAAATCCATATTTTCTGTAATTGAATTAGTCCGGTGTGACGTCGCTAGTCGCTATTTTGTATTGCCACAAATTTCACTCTTAGTACTGTTTGTAGCGCCTGATATTGTCAAAAACTGCTCCGCCACGAGTGAACCTTTTTGCGGCGAAGTGCGAAAATTGCTTTTTTAAATGGTGATAAAAACCTTAAAAATGCACATTTAAAAATATAAAAAGCACCATAATTTTTCTTATTTTCTGTACTATTTTTTGGGTTGAAAATTTTTTTTTGTGAATGTTCCCTATTATCTACATTGTGAGAGTTTTTGTTTAATTCTTTAAATTTTGCAATTTTCACCATTTACGACGATCATTTTATCAGATTAATGAAGGTAAAGAATAGCTTTACAAGTTTTCATCGCACATATGTGTTTGGGAAGGCAAAAAAATCAAATAAGATTCCTACCTATATTTACTTATTTACTTTTTGCATAACTACATACATTTAATGCAGTGAGTTCGCTTGATTCGTGGGGGTTCCATTTGCCGTATTGATTATAGAGACATCTAGTAAAATTTAATAGTATAAGTATTGTATTTTTCTATATTTTTATATAGAAGTATATTATATGTTGACGATGCACTCAAACAAAGCAAACTAAGAATAATTGGGCAGCAACAGAAAAAGGAGAAAAGTATTGAATTATAAATGTATTTGAATTGAAATATGTAAATTAGGTAGAATTGAAAAGACTGGTAGAAGACAGGGAGGAACGGAGAAGAAAAACCAAGCTTGTTGCTTGTAATTCAATGGATTGTAATCACTACCACCTATAAATATTATAGATCGCAGTGATTATCTCAAGCCGTGGAGCACCCGGCAAAGAATTGGTCTCTCACTCTTGTCCGCAAGTTTTCGATTGTTCCGTAAAAAGCAGGTGATCGAAAAAATAAAGAAATTTTACATCTCAAATTCAGCGATGAGGTGTGCCACCCACCCTGAATGTCTTATTTTTTGTTGGCACAGGGAGACGGCTTGCATGCTTATTACATGCAGCTGGTCTGCTGATGGCTACCCTACTTGTGGGATATGCCGTGATGGTGTAGTAGTTATCTCAAAAGATGAAATTTATATAAACGAGCAGTTATGGGTTAATACAATTATAATATTAGGGATCGTACCAATAATATTCAGAAGCGCACGGTATCCATACTGGACGGATAATTATTTATGATTAAACTTAAATTATATTACAGCGATATGTGGTAACACCCCCAAACATTCTTTCACAACTCAGCCAAACATTCATTCATTCCATGGTCGCTACATAGCCATCTACCTTATTACCTGCCTTGTATGTTATCTATACCAATTGAACATGGAGAGGATATTAAAAAAATGAGCATTAGTAACATTTTTTTTAATATCAGTTTGAGTCAAAGATCAAGTTACTCTATCTACATACTCACTTGCTCTTTGATTTGAGTATTTCTTTTATATTAGCTTGAAGATATCGTAATTTAGCGTAAATCATCCTTAGTAGATAAATTGTTCATATTTTAAACTATTTTTTATCCTTTCCCATCACAGCTTATTTCACAAATGAGGTATTGAGTAGACTAACAGCTGTAAGCACATTATGTATGTAATTAGATACACTTGGATGTTAGTGTAAAAGTTTGCGTGCTTGTAGGTACTTTGTAGAATCCTCAGAGAAAGAGTGTTATTTAGAAGACAGCAACCACAGTTGTTAAAAACCACAATAACAGCGTCTCATGTAGGTTTTGTTTAGAGATAACAAGTATGGGTATTGTATGCTGGGTGCGTCCAATATTGTAGTTAAATATAATAACACCTATCAGTACATAATTTGAATTCGAAGGAAAACTCAAACTTTAATTTTCTCCATAGAATAGTGATCCACCCTACTGTACAATCAGAAAAGCATTCATCTAGAATTGAATAAATATATTATAATAATGAATTGTCATTACAAATTCATATTATTCACTCCACTTTCTTCTAACTCTTTCACGGCAATCATGGCGTGTATGTATCTAGGTAACGTGTAGAAATGACTTCTCCTTATCAAGAGAGAACATCTTCCACAAAGCTTTCTATACTACTGTCTCCTCTTTCTTCTTCCCTAATATCTCTTATCTTCTATCTTATCATCTCGTATAACTACGAACTTACCTTTGTATCAGTGGCGGGACTAGACATTTTATAGAGGTTATGCTATCATGAAGATTTTTTTATTCATACCATTATTTGGTCCAAAAATTTATAAAAAACACTCAATTTTTCAAATTTCTATCCTTAATTTTTATATTCTTCATATATCACTTGTTAACGGTAGATATGTGTCTTTTACATGTTTAACATATAACAAAAACAAAAACAATTTAACAGTCAAAAAGTTGTATGAAAAGCTGCAGGTACAAATCTATTAAAATAAATAATAAGATGTAAAATAAAATTAGTAATTGTGTTGCACAAAAAAAGCAGTACTAATAAAATAAAACGATAATAATAAATTTCAAAGAGATTGGGTGAAATTGTCATTGGACTTAAACAATGAATAACATTAAATTTAGTTTGGTTATTAAATTTATTTTAACCAACCATCTAATATGATATAGGAGTTTGAGATATTTCACGATCTCTATTTTATAAGACAGTCCTGTCCTCAATTCTCAGCTTTTATTTTGTAGGCATGTCGTGGTTTTTTTGCTTATATGTTGTCTTCTAATTCCCGATTTAGGGAAGGACAGAACTGTCTTGTGGAATCTTCGAATGATGGTTAGTAATTTTTGTTCATATATTTAAATAAATAATGTGAATAAGCTTTTATGTTGTGAAAGGAACGGTGTAGATATTATGTAAGAATGTTAATATTCGTAGTTAACCCGCAGGCTACCCCAATTGCGAGAGATGCCTTTATTAAAAAAAAATTTTGGAGATTAAATAATAATAACTACAACTTCTATACCATCATTATAAAATATTCCACATGTGGGGTAGCCAGAAGACCAACAACGTGCAACAATCACGCAAACTGTCCTCTCTGTGCCATCAAAAAATTAGACACTTTAGTTGTAAAGCGTCATCTCTCTATTTAAGATGAAAAATGTGTTTTTTCGAAATACCAGCCTTTTACAGGAAAAGAGTGGGAAATATCGATGTTTTAAAGCACAGAAGACACATGTCCACTTTTTAGGTAAAATGAGTTAATACATGTACAAGATCGGTTGCAACGCCATCTATATCCTGATTAAATATTACCAACAATCTTAATATCATTATTGAAATATTTAGTAAAAACCAAATGTCACATGTCCACAAATTCACTTTGTTTTGTGCACGCAGATGTAACATGTCACATTGAAGGACCCACCGTCCACCCGGATACCGCAGAAGTCTGGGGACTTCCATTTATCCGAAATTCTACACTTAACAAATCTTGTCCACACCGGAGGCGCCATAGTGGGCAGCCTGAAGGGCTGGCCGGCCAAACCATCAAACCGCCAAAACCTCCGTGTGAAATCTTTTGACTAAACTCCTTCGATGTACCTTTATACGAGAGAAGCAAACATAGTAATAATACATATATCTATACAAAAAAAAGGAATCAAATAAACAAGTTATCTTAACCTAGGTTACAAAAGTTACAAAATAATAATAAGTAAAAGTGCGTAATATAGTTACAAAATAATTGCATAATATTTTGGAACAAAAGCTGAGTTGAGGTGTCCAGAGACTTTTCCTAGGTTATTCAGGCCGGCGAACCCGAGGGTCGCCGTTACCGGGGTTGTTGCAGAGACGCTTCCCTCCCCAAGGGACATCCCAACCAGACCTAATACTCTCCACCAAGGGAGACAGGACAACACAAAGACGAAAAAAAAAACGAGTTCGCCCGCGACAGCCACAATCACACAAGGCAAAATCAACCATCAAGCTCTCCTAAGCGAGCCTGGCTCACGCAGGAGATCCCACCGAGATACCCAGACATCTACAAACCTCAAAAAGGCCCTGAAATTCCCAGGACAAGTCATCAACTCCGCAGACCAGAAGGGTCTAGGAGTGTCATCACTCATACTATCAATCATCACGTTTCTTGCATCCATCATCAATGGGCACTCCCACAGGATGTGCCCCGCAGACTGAGCTCCCGTCCCACAAGCACACCACGGGTCGTCCGCAAGCCCAAGCTCAAAGAGCTTGGCTTTTAGCTCCCCGTGGCCCGTCACCAACTGAACAGAAAAGTGGTCAAAGGACAGGAAACGCCTTTTAATCCTCTCTCTCACATCCGGGAGAAAACCGTAGACAAGCCTAGCGGTTCTCCCCCGGTCCCATCTTTCTTGCCACACTTCCAACGTTCTCTCTCTAATTTGGCTGAATGCCCTACTTATTCCCCTAATTCCGGGTTCCGCTTGAACGGAAATACCGAGATGCTCTACTCTACCATCCGCCTTGATCCTACGTCTGGCCACACTGTCTAAGACTTCTAAATCGGCAGGCAGTACGCCAGCAATGACTGGAAGGCCATCGCTAGCGGCTGTACGATACGCACCAGTGACGGTGAGCAGCGGGAGTCTTTGTCCCCTCAAGACCGCCGTCGACACAGAGCCCACCAAGAGTCTGTGCGACCAAACACGGACAGCATACGTGACTTGCGCCACGTACGTCGCCCGATATATGGCTCTCACAGTCCCCGACCTCAGGCCCCATGTACCACGACTCAGTCTGCGAAGAGTAAAAAACAGTACTTTCGCTCTATCGGCAGTCGCTCTCACGTGCGGAAGAAAGGAAAAGCCTCTGTCCAGGACAACACCCAGATATCGGACTTCATCGACCACCCTGACGGGTGTTCCACTCATCCGAAGGACCGGGTTTCTGCCCCTTCCAAGCGTACTCTTCAACCACATCGCGGAGGTCTTGCTCGGTGAGAAGACAAGCCTATTCACACTGCCCCACGTCACGACGCGCTCGATCGCGGTTTTAAATTTGTCCTCGATCGCTCTTCTCGTGCTGCCAGACAGCAGGAGGAGAGCATCGTCGGCATAAACAAAGATTGTGCAGCCAGCCGGAAGATCCATTCTCAAAAGGTCATCGAAGAGAACGTTCCACAGGAATGGTCCGAGAACCGAACCCTGCGGACATCAGCCCATATCCACACCTCTTTCAACCATGTGTCCTGCGTGAGTGATCACCACCGACCTGTCACTGAAGTAGCTGCTGATGACTTCAAACAGCCAGCGGGGGCAACCCCGTATCTTCAGTTTGACCAGGATGAGTGGCCACCACGCATTATCAAAGGCCCCAGCTATGTCAAGAAAGACACCCAGTACATTCTTCTCTTCTCTATCATCCCTCCACATCTAACATGTCACATAAGATATGAAGATTCTAAAAAACACATGTCCATTTAGGACGGACATGTGTCATCTGTGCACGCATAAACGCATCCCAAAAGTCGCCGTGAGTGGCACTTCCATCACACTTCCAAACACATGTCCATGACCATCATCTAAAAATGCGTATTCTTGGCTTTCTGGTTAAAAATACAGTAAAAAATAAGTAATAAATGACATTAAAAAAGAACAAAGATTATGATTTTCAACACCTTCTGCATTAATTTGAAGTTAGTGAATTAATTAGGGATCTTAAAATCCTCTTCGTATTAAAATAAAATTAAATAATAAGACATCAAGATTATGAGTGTGCGTGCTTCGTTGCTGAATTTAAAATATTAATATTTCATACGTGATATTTTACGAAAACCTGTACACTACAGAACTTTCAAAACTGCAAAAACTTACAGAGAGGAGCAGGAGACTTGTTTTATTCCAGCAACCCGATAGTTGATAGTAATATCTACGAACCTAATTACATAATATTAATAAAATGTTCCATCCTCAAAAACATCATCTTTGATCCAAAAAAAACACTTACGTATAATACTTACCTATTAATGTGATAACATTAATTAGGATCATCTTCGAAATGACCCATAAGGTGTGTTGTTATATTTTTTCATTATTTTAATAATACATACATGCAAATAATGTTCTATCTATTATTAATCCCACTTCCGTAAGATAAAAATATTATCCCGAGGCGTATCGTGATCTTAATGTGCCTACCTACCAAATAATATCATAAATAATACAGTATTCCTATATAACAATAACAATTAAGATTATCTTTTCCCAGCGTATACGTGTAATGATGTATCTGCCTACATGTCTGAGAAGATAGAATTTTTGGAATACCTATCTCATATTTTTGAAAAACAACATTAGGTACTTAAATAAACTACTTTTTGTATATATAGTTTTTTTCATATCCGCTTGTTAATCAGTCAAGCCCTAGAACGATATATTTCACATAAATAGCTTCGTTTAGCGGCATTATCAGTGGTTTTAGAACGCTTAGAAAAAAATATGAACTCTGATTACAAACAGTTCAAAAATGACATCTAGTTACATTTCAGATCACTCTGTTGGCTGCACTAAATTGTTTTCTCAATTGGCGTCTTGTAATTCTGTCATTAAACAAATTTGACGTTTCATGCGTCACATTTTGCTTGTCAAAAATATTTTAAATCTATAATTTGTAGTTTTCTCAAAGAAAACAGTGTATTTCAAGAAAACAATGATATTATAAGTTATTTTCAATTCATTCCTAAGACATTCTTTCATAAATCATGGTTATTTATGGAGTTTACATAGTGAGTAAGTCAGGTGGGCTGATCTTCAACCATGATCACAATGTTCCCAAGATAGAGACTGAGAAGACGTTTAGTTATCCTCTTGATATTCAACTGCAATATGAGAATAAGAAAGTAGTCGTGGCGTTTGGACAAAGAGATGGAATCAATGGTAAATCTCTCAAACATTAAACTGTGTAACAAACTGACTTGATAAAAATTATAGGTTGTGCAAATTCTCTATACCACTTTACTTGTGGTATATTTACCAATTCTTATTTAAAATTGTTATTTAGGAAATCTATTGAGTATGTAAATCAATCTATTCTTCGAATAAGGGGGTCCTTGGTTCGATCCCAGGTGCCAGCAAACTCCCCTTTCACGACACAAGCTTACTGTGAAAGGTATATAAGGTTGTACATGTTCAACAAAACCCAGATATATCTTCAAAAAGAAAAAAAAATGCATTTTTAAAGTTAACAATAATTTAACATTTCCTAATTTTACACTATTTTCATTCAGGCTCAATGAATTTGTCTGTATCATGTCATATAATTTCATTTCTTATTCTAGTTGGGCATGTTTTACTTTCCGTAAATGGCTCTCCAGTAACTGGCAGAACTACTGAAGATGGCCGAGATGTCTTTGAGATTATAGAAAAGAAAGAAAGTTTCCCACTCAACCTAAAGTTTGGCAGATTAAAGATGACGACAAATGAAAAGATATTCCTCGCCAGTATGTTCTACCCTCTATTTGCACTTGCTAGTCAACTCAGCCCCGAACCAAGAAGCTCTGGTATTGAGAGTCTCGAAGCTGATACATTTAAACTTTACTGCTTTCAAACATTAACTGGTAAGTTTTTAGGAACATATTACATCTAAGTATTTAATGGACACATATAATAGCTCTCCTTGACAACTATGTAGGTGGAATACTCATTAAAAACTCATTTTTCATCCTAATAGATTGGATGAAATTTCCTGTTCAATGCATATATTATTGTTATTGCTATATTTATGTTTGCTGACCTTGCTTCACTTGTTGAGACTCAATAGTAATTGTGATATATTCAAATTTGGCTTGATCGTAGATTTAACTATCATTTTAAAAAATTACAAACATATTCACTTTGATTCTAATCATTACTCTTGTTTATGACAATTTTATTTATCTAATTTCATCCTTTCAGGTGTTAAGTTTATAGTAGTAACAGAACCTAACCAAGCGGGTGTAGATGTAATTCTCCGTAGAATATATGAACTATATTCAGACTTTGCACTGAAGAATCCATTCTACTCATTGGAGATGCCAATCAGATGTGAACTCTTCGAGTCCAACCTACAGAATCTACTGGACACAGTAGAGAAATCGGGAATAGCTGCACTCTAAGATAATTTTAAATTAATGATATTAATCTGTTATGTACTATAATAATATAATTTTTCTTTATCACACCCTATTTGAATTATAATTTTACAGTTACAGTGATTCGCTCCTCACTTAAAATTTTCTCTTTCCTTCACAAAGTTAGTGTATGCTAAATAAAATCTGCTGAACACCCTAAATAATAAATTGGAGCAGTGCCACAATGAGATTTCTGGAATTTTTCATAAAAGAAAAAGATGTGTTTAAACATAGGTGGACATCACCACAATAGGTCAGATACTGTCTTCCCTAGTCTACAGAAAAATGCTGAGGTCAGAAGATGATGATGCAGAGTGATTATACATCATAGAGCTATTACTTAGTGTATAGAGAGCATGCTTCCACTTTTGTATAGAAAATGTATTGAAACACTGAGAATACTTCTCACCAGCTACAGCAGTGATAGCATTTTCATACATAAGTGGCATCACACTAGCTACTTGTAATCCAGTGACATCGTTAATTCAAAGATGAAATTTATACCAAAAACATTGAATGTGTAATAGGGTTCTCTGGAAACTTTTGTGTGGCAACAAGTCTACTCTTGGGTCACATTTGCCAACTTTGTTTTCTCTAATAGTATTTTTATACTTACTTTCTGTCCCATAAAGATTTATTTATGCAACATCACATATCTTTTTGGATAAATGGATGTAAAAATAAAGTGCACAATTCGCCCAAAACAACTTTTTATTGCATTACATACAAAAATCATAATATGATGGACTTTTTTTACATTATCACTATGTTTAATATTAAACTCATAATTGTTTAAAACTAGATATTTATAATATTATGCATAAGTATCATTATAATATTTTACACTATAATATAAATATTTAATGTTCTGTAATAATTGTGAGTCAGGCTGCTTTCATGAAACAATAATTTATAAACTGCGAACAATGTGACAATTTATTAAAAACCATACCACACTGCTTTGCAAAAAGAATAGCATGCGTCGTATTTAGTGTAATTATTCAGTTCCTCAATTTTCGTAAAAGCATATGACAAAACAGTCGATATTTTAAATTAAATAAGGCCAGCGATTATATTACGTTTCTTATGATAAACGGACCAATAGTATTAGTATCTGAAGTTGTTTTAAACATAAATAGGTGATGTATAAGAAAAAATGGGTGCTAAAATGATAAATTATAATGAGTTTTCATGTTAGCATAAGTAAAAATGGCTAAAATAATGACATAGACACACTAATCCGTAAATTGACAAGTTATCCGAAGTACCAACGGATTAACAATATTTGAAGTACATTGCGTGGTTGATATTTACGCAATGTTTTTTTTAATAAACCATAGATAAAGTAGGTTTAAAATAGAGAAGAAATAAAAAAATACTTAATAACAATCTGTAAAATGTGTTGAAATATTTATATATGAAGTTACGCAAAAAACGGCCAGTAAATGTAAATTTGAAAACACAGCTTCTTAAATTAAATATAATAGAAGCTGTATGTATAATCATAAAAAAAGGATACTGGCTAAATTATGAAGAACTACATAAAATTTTGTTATTTAGTATTAAGACATAGTAATACATAAAATTTAGTAATTTAATATTAAGACATCAGTCCATACTTATAATGTTAAAATATTGTCGCGAGTAGAATTTTTTAATTTTATCATAGTAAATAAAATAATAAAATGTCCACATGCAAATCAAAGCAAAACCATGTCTCCATAACTGTTACTCAATATGTAGTTTTTATCATAAAAAAATTGATTCCCAGTTGAAATGTAATTGCATCCAACCAAAATTGACAGATCAACAATACCACTTACTTTACGTTTGATCATAAAAAATCCCATTCAAACATTACCACCAGCAATACTCTTATGTTAGATTACACAAGGCTACACAATCGAAATATTTATATACCAATCCTATAATAAGTGAAATGAAATCTGTAGTTTACTCGGAATCAAAAGAAACGTTACACTCGAGTCGTAACATTTCACAAACAATAAGGCCTTGTCTTACAATACCTCTGCACTTTCCAGACTTCGTAAATCACACAGAACTCTGTATAAGTGGTAGGATATCAATTACTGAAAATGAAACACCCAAAATGTTTCACTATCCTCAGGTTTGATCGAATATATTACAGATTTCAATCCTACGTCGCTAACTAATATGCATGAAGCTTTATTCACAAACACACTTAAACATTATCCAATTTTTTTTATTATAAATTGACATGTTTTTAATTGTGTAAATACTTCAAATTAGAAGGGATATTTGGATATATTTTCTCTACGGAGTCCCCTGCAAAAATAGGTCTATGACTATCTTCAAATATTCATGAAACATCACCGGAAACTCTTAAAACATTTCTACTTACTTTTTATTGGCATGGAGGGACAACCTGCGTGCTTATTACATGTAGCAATGTAAAAAAGGTAATTTGAGTTTATTCCACTCAAATTTATGTATTTGACTTCTTTCAAAGTGTATTTTTATCAATTTTGAAACAGTCTTCACTTCAGACTAAGGTAATTGTAATTATGAAATATCCCCACAATAAAAACATTCTCATTTTACAACATAACCTTATCCAACACCTTACCTAAATAAAACATAATGTACATGCATAATAATAATAATATTTTATAATTTAAATATCTTTTAAATAAAAATCACCACAATATTAATGTACAGATAACTTGATTTTGTTTATTGCTGTGCAGCTTGGAGAATAAAAATTTCACATCACAATTCAATTCATATCTCTGGTTGAAAAGAAAAAAGTTATTAATTTTTTATAACAAATATGCACTTTAAATGTGAGTGTATTTGAAATTCGTATTTTGTACGATATCATTATTCTTATTCAATCTTATTAAACTTACAGAGTTCTAAATGATGTATCAGCTCATGAAGAGTTGAATTATTGCTTTTATGTTTGATTATACACTGATTACAGGTAATTAATGCTTTATTTTATTGTGAGTACACAATTAGTTATTACAAACAGATGGTGCTTCAAGTTTCATAATAAAATATGTTGTCACTCTCAATTAGTAACATCTGGGATACTTCCTCACGCAGTTGCAAGAGAAAGGAATCGGAGACAGCATGCCAAGTTGATAGTCGGAGAAGGAAACTAGATGGATACAGAATTCAGGAAACTTTGAAGCAAAAGACAAAATAATATAATTATAATCAGACATTACTAATTTAACTCAACAACGTAAAAACTTTGTTTTTATTTTGCTGTATTGTATTATAAAAAAAAATTTAAGCATTTTTAAAGAAAAATGTCGTTAATTTTTTGTAATTTGTTTTATATATGAAATAATTAGTAAGTTCACTACACATATCACAGATTTATTCAGAATTACTGCACTCGCACGGATTAATAAAACATCGGATATATACCTATAGTAAAATATGACTCTGCTAATATAAAAAAAACACTCTTAAAATATTTCTGCACTAACCGTACAAAGACTTTATCGTTGTTGCATTTTTAAAATGTTCATGTAGACTTCACAAAATTTTGAGATATACATATTTGCTCAAAATGAATCACTAAGGTATGTATATCATTACACATGGCGTTAGCCTTTTACATGTTAAAAACAATATGATTTGAAAAAGAATTGACAAACGAAAATACAACTTAACAGTAACTGACAGTATAAAATATATCTGTACCTGAGAGCCATTTAGTCTTAAGTACTAAAATGCCATTTTCAAATTCAATTTTTTAATCGAAAAAATCTCAACATTTTACTAGTAATAAGCTGTGGATAGTATATACAGCTTATTACATAGATCCTAAGCATTTCTGTACTTAAGACTCACGACTGTTGTGTTATTTCCGCTTTTTTCGTAACTTTGACATTTTTGTCAAAAATGCACTTGAGTCCTAATGGCTCTCAGGTACAGATATTATAGTGACATATTGCATTTAGATACTGTTTAAACAATTTCGTTTTCAATAATAAAAGTAACAAACTTGAATTTGAAATCTGATCTGTGTTTGATCACATCACAGCACAAGTCGATTCACGTTTATTAATAAAAACATTTATTTATGGTTGATAGCATTATTTAAAAATTAAGCTTTGTAACTGGATACAATCCCCCTCAAGATCCTGGACTTCATAAGATGTCTAGGACTTGAGGGTTCGCTTTGACTGGTAACACCAGGAAAGCTAAGTAGGGGGAGTACAATAGATCTTATAGGTCGCGGTGCATACCATACCCCATGATATAAATAAATAAATAAAACTGGATACAATAATGTATTAAAACAGCATTTTATAATATGTCGTAAAAAAAGACTTCATTTCAAGAATGCCAAAATATTGCAAAACTCACATGTCTTTTTTACGTCTGCAACAACGTTGTACTGACTTTAACTAACTAAAATCTATGGTATTAATAATAATATAATAATAATTAAGAACGATAAAAAAATTATATGCGAATAAATCTACAAACTAAATTTGTTATTTATTTATTTTTTAATCATAAAAATATCCTAAGATTTGGTCACGGATTGAAAAAGTTCTTTATTAAATTATCGTAAACGTTTTTATTTCATAACACTTGCAAAATTATACGTTATTGCACATTGAGTTAAAGATCATTTTATAAAATACTTCGTTACTGCCAAATTTCTTTTTGCCGATTGTTAATAGAAGATGATTGGTAGTCCGATGGTAGACTTGGACTTATTTATTTATTCTTTATGCACAAAACAGAGCAAAAAAAAAACACTGTATAATGTAAATATGATACGCTGAGATTATCAATTTATTGGGGATTCAAACCACAACTTCCAAGCAAAATGTCCAAGGTTCAAATAACTAACTACATATTATGTGAGTGTTGGCATGATGCTAAAGATAGGTATAGGTATAGAAAATATGTACCACAAACAATCAAATTAACAATAATAGACACCAACAAGAAATATGACAGTAATGAAATATTTTCTTTTAAATGGAAGCAACATTGAGAAAAGGCCCCGCGAAACAATCACACATCAAAAATTTATCTAAAATGAATCCTCAGAATAGAGTAAATAATATCACAAAAAAAACTGCACACCAATAAAATAAAAACTCTAATGATATCAAAAAAAAAAAAAACTATATAGTTCAGTTGCATTTTTTAAAACAATCAAGAATTAATAAGGTTTAATTTTTGTAACTGTCGAAATACAATAGTTAGTTAGCTAAAAAAAAAAAGACAAACTACTACATATTTGTGAAATCAAATGTTTAAGTCAACGAAATATCTGTCAATACCCTACAAACTTTAACTTTATATATTATATTAAAAATAATACAACACGTACAGTACAATTATTTATGTACATCTTATTACAAAAATGCTTTTCGTTACAATGTGTACATCAGTAACTTTACATAATATAATAATTATTATACATTATTTATGTAAAAGATGAATAATATAAAATTTATGCGGTCTATTTTGTTAGTTAGAGAATGACTTCAAGAGATATTAAGAAAAAAAAATATTAGCAACTCGACTTTAATTAAATCAGCACAGCTGATTTTTCAAAAGAACGTAGTATTTGAAAGACTAATGATAAGAAATAATTGTGACTTTTCTATAGAGTTCCTAGAATAGTATAAATCTCTAAACTCTCGTTTTTAAGATTTATAGTGTCCTACAAAAGAAAGATATTTGCGTTCTGGGTTAGTTGGAAGATATCCCAATCTAGATACTTTCTAGTAATGATGGATGTTGTAACCAATGTACAGTAAAGAATAAAATAGATAAATAAATAAAACATCAAGTATGTATAAGGCATTAATTTGACATGTTCATCCATCCATCACGGTATCTCACACAAATGGGGTAGCCAGAAAATCAAGTGATTGTAATTAACATGCAAATCGTCCTCTCAATAAAAGTTAAGACATTCAGGAGACCATAGATGTTTACACACACCTGCCTCTTCCAGGACACTCAAAAACTAACAGAAAAGAGTGGGAAACCTATTCTTTATCGGGGACTAATAGAATTTTGACATTTCAGACTTCTTCTTAAAGGGACTTTTATCTTTAAAGAAATGACAGTCCATTAACTACTCCACATATGGAAGGTTCCACGACAGTATAAACCGACAAAGATACAGTAAATTGAAAGTTTTCAATTTTTCTCAACTACTTTGTTTGTCCAAGAAGATTTTCATTCACGATACATTTTCCATATCTTCTATGAGTGCCATATCAGGTCCCCCCGACGTTGGCGATCACTCTGGAGAATGCTTCCCTGTCTCGTGCTGTGCGGACCAGTTCTCCCATCCGTGTTATTCCGGTCCATTGCCGTATATTCCGCAGCCAAGACATCTGCCTCCTTCCCACTCCTCGACGTCCCTCAATCTTGCCTTCTATTATCAACTGCAGAAGCCTATACTAATCGCCTCGCAGGATGTGGCCCAAATATGAGACTTATTTATTTTCCATATGACTTATTTATTTATAGTAAAAGGTGAATAGCACTTTATCGTATAAATAAATAAATATAATTAAATTAGGTTATACAGTTAATGAAAAATTCTGTCATTTGGAAGTTTGATTCATTCATATGTTTACGAGAAGAAAGCAGAAAAATATATTCAAAATAGACAAGACCATCATATTTTTGGCATGAGTAAATACCCTACAAACTATAACCATACCACAAAATAGATGGTTGAAACACAATCAGAATTAAGGTAATATTTTAATTCCAAAGCAGCCACTGAAAACAAAAGGCACAAGTCAAAGATGCTCTCCAGCAATTATGACATAACAAAGTATTGGACAACGAGACATTTGTTTCACAATCCATTTCTAAAATAACAAAAGGAAATTATTCATTGGTATGAAAACAGTTGTTTTGAGAATGTCTGATGATAGTCGGCCAAAAATACCACTGTTCTTTTGAACACAAGGTTTCCGACAGTCCAAACCATCCTCTTTCACAAGACACAGTTTCATTGACAATGACATAATAATATGAGAAATTTCTTGTGAAAAGGTGACTCAATTGTTTCAAAAACACTCTAAATGGAGGAAGCTGATGTCTGGCCTGTACTCAAGAGAAAAGCATTAAAGAGTAAATTGAATTGAATGCAGTAACAGAATAATTGGGGTTAAGTCTAAATAATCAAACATTAGCCACAATCGAAAAGAAAGAAATTCGTAATAAAGTTACCGGCAGATATTCGTAATTAATCAATATTTCATTTTTATATTTCGTTACGAAGAATAATAATAGTATGGTGTAGATATTCATAGTATTCGAGTATTGTTTTGTGTGTTAGCAAGACGTTGGTGAAGGACAGGGTGACACAGCTGGTCCCCATATTCTGACAGTGCAGTCATCTGAGGCACTGGCCAACACAGAGTGGTACACAGGATTCCAGCTGACACAATTCACAGTACGACTGTGGCCGCTTAGTGTTACTATCGGCTCTTCTTCGCGAATATGCCATATGTACACCTGGAAAATGACAGACAGAATTAATTCACTAATTCTTTTTCAACACTATTACAATTGAATCAGAACATTTCACATATTGCCCATTATTGTATCTCAATTGACATAACATTGCTTTCAATAGAAGACAACATATTCCACAAGTATTTTTAATAGTTGGAAGACATCGCATTTTAGCGATAAACTCGCCTCTGTACATTGAATTGTATAACTGTTATTTTCTATGATACTGTTTTAATTTGTATTATTATTGTAAACAATGTACAGAGAAGAACAAAATAAATCAATAAGGTGTAGCAGAATGGCTGTAAATTTCTACTTGAACAATGAATCAATGAATGAATTTAGTTTATTTTCTTTTTAATTTCCCTTATTAAATTAACCATCTTCATAATCCCTTCATTTTACATATGAAAGAAATCCCTGACTGGATGAATGTTGAGTAAAAAAAATATGTTCATGGTTTCATCTGTTTTATTTATTTACTAGAAGTTTTTTTTTCATTCTACACGCTATGAATATAAGTCTTCACTAATCTATGCCAATCTCAATATCGAAAAAATTTATACAAATATAAAACATATACTTACTTTGTTATCTTCGCTACCTGACGCGATGAAGTCTTGATTGGCTCCTCCGAAGCAACTGTGTATTGTAAAATGTCCCTGTGAGAGACCTCGGTAACGTCTGACCAGCGAGCGTGCCCCAATGTCCCACAGGTGCACTCCTTGTGTAGCCACATTCACCAAAGCTAATGTCCCGCTATTGTTCAGAGTGAAGGCCATAACTGCATGCTCCTCTTGAATACTAGAAATGAAAAAGAATTATTAAGATTAAGTTGACATTTTTGACCGACGGTTCTTGGTGGAGGTTCGTGTTAAATTAATTATAAATAAAACACTTCTTTAGTATTTCCACCATGACTTTATTGGTTGTGAGCCGGCTTTTAAGAGCATGAAGCAAGTCTGATGCTGAGAGCGGAAGCTATAAATAAAGTCACAGTGGAAGTACTAAAGAAGTGTTTCTTTTATAATTAATTTATTAAGATCAAATTGAAATGTAAAACTCGCCACTGCACATCGTCCTAGTTTTTAAAATTTTATGTTGTTTTTTTAACACAGTTATATAATGATGATGAGCAAAAAGAATAAATAAATAAATTCTCATAATCTCAAATGACAGATATCAAAATGTCAAAGTTCACAAATTTCTAATGGCCTGTGATTTTTTCATATTATGTACATATCACATATTTGTGTAACCAACAATAATAAATGTACTATAATAAGTACATACAATTAAAATAGTAGATATCCAAAAGATAAAACTTCCTAAGGCAAAAACTGAGGTTAAAATTGCTTTACTAACTTACCCCACCTTAAAACTCAATTTAATTATGTATTATGTTTAAGTGTATTTGAGTTCAACTGTAACATGCTTGCTAAATGATGTAGAATGAAGAAAAAAAAATACTTACAGATTTGAATCGGTAAGCTCTTCAAAATCGTATGACCTGACTCTGTGATGTGTATCTGCAGCTAGAACTGTTCTTCCATCAGCTCTACATGCCAAAGCGTTCACACGCACACCTTCCCAACTGTACAGAATAGTTCCCTGAAAAGGTAATAACTTTGGTTAAATTTCCATAACCCATCGAGGTTTATTTTAGTAAAGAATGTTAATGGTAGTTAAAGTAAATAAAATAAATAACTGAGACGAATAAAAAAATATTAAACAAACAGTATACAATGATATCACAACAACAAAACAATATTAGACACAGTAAAAAACTCCCTCAAGTAACCAAATGCTTGTGCGGAGGGTTGAATTTCAACAATAACAAAATCAATAAACAGTAACAATATATTGTCAATTATTCATATTCCTTTCTCTCCAAAGATCATATCCATGTCAATTACTGTGTAATTAAATGCAATGTTTGCTAACCTCAAGATTACATTGGTAGAACTGTCCTCGCATTCCTCCGCAGACAAACTTGTTGCCATCTCTGTTCCATGCCACTGCTGTGAGACTGTCATCGGGAGAGTGAGATACCTTCACCACCAACTCTTCAATCTGAACAATCAAATCAATAATATTCATTGTAAAAAAATTACATACACCAAATACAACATAAAATAAGTACACCCTTGAGTCACACTCCCTCCCACTGTTACCTACATGCACTTTTGTCACAGTGAAAAACTATAATAGCATCAGTTGTTTATAGAATAGGTAAATAAAATTGCCTCTTTTTGATATAATGTGAGAATTTATTCATTTGGTCTGGATGAAACTATTTTCTTGATGTTGGTTAACACACCAACATAAAGCCACAATATATAGATAGTACGCAATACAGTGACAATGTTCAAACTTCCAGGAAAAGTTCATAGAAGGAAACTAACCAAGCAGAATGAATTTAGAAGGTGTAATTCTGTCTGTCAACACAAACAATAAGAAACTAAAATAAAATTCCATACCTCCATGTTCCATATCCACAGCTCATTACAGTCTTCTGGACCTGCCACAATGAGGTACTTGGAATTGGGACTCCAAGCCAAACAGGATACTCCGGGAGAATGGCCATCCAATGTTTTCCTGCGCATGACAAAATCCAATAATTTTACTGAATAAAATTTTATATACACTGACATGCTTGAGAATTAAAGAATGGAATGAAGAGATTTGTTTTTCCCAATAAATCAATTCCGTAATAAAATAAATTGAAACAAGTGTTTCTTTCTTTTATAGATTGATAATGACCTGATAAGTTGAAAGATGTCTCTCTCACGATTTATAATCTATAGTAGAATGAAACACATGTTACAATTTACTTAATTATCACTGTATGTATGATGTTCAATGTAATTCATTTCACATGTTTTGCTTGTGCTCTTGTCTGCATAATGTTATGTATATAATATATGTGTAGTATTTCTTTTTGAACAGTGGATGGCGCAATGGTGTAATCTGTCAAGCCATTATATAATTGAATAAATAAATACGGAGATTTAATATGCAAATACAATATTGTTTTTGTTCACAAACCCTCAAATTATTTCATCTCCTTTTATAGAAAATAATTTGTCAATTTTTTTATTAATAATGAGACACCAGAGAAGAACTTAATATTTTAAAATAAACAATGTAGAAATAATTTACTAATTAATATAATTACTTTGTGTTATATTTCTGGCTGAGTTCCAATATGCCGAACTTTAGTTGTATGAAACAGTTTAATATTAGGTACTATGCGTACCTACTTTCAATAAATCCCTACATTTCTTACAAAACAATACATAGATATTTATGAATTCACATTTCCCTGTACAAAAATTAAATTATCATAAACAACCGACAGAAATGAAATATATGCAACCTGTCTTGAATTCTTATCGTTTTGGTCATGGAGAGGATGACACCTTATCCACTGCTACCACATTGGTGAGAGATACAGATAGATAATTAGACAGTTGACTTATGACAATTTCAGATTTTTTATCAGAAATTATATATACATCCATCCATTTAAATGTATATATCATTGTAACGTCTTCCACTACTGGGATAGGGATAGTCACTAAAAGTGTGTAATAAACATAAAGAATATCCTCTACGCGCAATGAAAAAGAAGATATTCAGAATAGACTACATACATTTTAAGTTTCATATTCTAGTACATATATACATACATGCTTATAAAAAAACTTTAATAATTTAATAAAAACTTTGATGTTACCCTTTTTTAATATTTCATTCTCAGCCCCTCAATTAAAATTGAAAAAACTTTTACAAGTAAAAAACACAGTACAAGCTTTTTATCTGACTCATTTCTTGTTCATGGTGCTCGCTGTTGGAACAATCTTCCTTCGAAAATCAGGAAGATAACAACCTTTCATTCTTTCAGACAAGTTGTCAAAAATTATTTGACCGATGTACAGTGAAGAATAAAATAAATAAATAAAAAACTTAGATATTGAAGACTGAAAATACCTAGTACAATATGTTGTCATAATCGCTGGCATTAATAGTAATACAACATAAGTTAAATATATAGTCAATAAGGTCAGCATACAGTTTATGACTTTAATGCCCTCAGTAAGCTATTGCAGGTGCATAGCAGTGAGTCATAGATTCCTTGAACCAAGTGTTCCGACAATGAAATTAAAAGCGGCACAAAGTGAAAATGTAATTACAAAAGAAATGTAGGTTAAATGGAAGAAATAGTGATATAGCAAGAAATTAATACATATTATTTTGTACATGACTTGTATTATTCTTTGTGATTAGTTTCTTCATAACAAAATGACATAGGCTACTTTTCAATTATGTTCAAATATTTAAATTTTTTTGTTAGTAAAAAGATATGTGGTAGTAAGATTGCAACAAAAAGGCTTGTCAAGGAATAGCTGCTGAAATGTGCATTTGTATATAATTGAAATTTTGTAAAAATTTTGTAAGTTGTTAAGTTTACGTTCGGTGCTTTTGATTACGTTTAAATAATTTATGTATACATTGTTATTATGTAAGGAACGCGCCGACAAATCTATTTTAATGGATTTGGCGCGACTGTATTAATGTTTATATTATATGAAATAACTAAAAAAAATATCTGTTGGGTGAGACAAACTTAATTATAATACTGACTTTTTTTTACACATATATTTTGTGCTAATTTACCATTTTTTTTTTAAAATCATCTAGTGTTCTCGCATCCATATTCTACTATTTTTTATGAGCATTTATCATAATACAAGTTTTTTTTTAAATTGGAAACTTTCACCAGAGTCCCTCTTTATCAGTATACTGTTGGTATACCAACAATAACAAAGTATTGACAGAATAATATTTATTTATTTTTTATGTAAAATTAACAATGAGTGACATGACAGTAATAACCTAAGTTTATGTACAAAATAGATTCATAATGATTTACATGTCATCACACAAATATCACACATTACACATTAATATTTCTACTCTTAAGTGTAATAAAATTAACAAACAAATAAACTTTTTCAAACTAATTTGTTATATTGTCGTTGCATATTCAAAAAGAGACATGTGCGCACATTTTTGTTTAGACATACTCTTTTAAAACTGTTCATTGAGGCATTAAAATTGTATTTTTTAAAAAAAATTAAACTAGAATTACTATGTTTATTTGTTCCATTAATTTAAAATATGTTATCGCGATTTCAGTGCACTTGCACCGAATGATGAAAAGCTCATCAATGGTGCAAGTCCACTGAAATCGCGATAGCGTATTTTAAATTAATGTAACAATGAAACATAGTAATTCAAATTAAATATTTTTTGAAAAATGTCTAGAAATAGTTACATAGTTAATGCCTCTAAAATAAGTGAAAAATTTAAAATTGTAATTTGGACTTTTTATTGGCACATGATATTATTCCTTAAGTATTGAATTTTAATATTTGATACTAAAAATCACTTTATAAAATGGTTATGATGTCATTATAAGCAGTTTATTCTAGAAATGTCAAAACATTTATGATTTATGCCAGATTTAATATTCTTAGAAAGGTATAATCATTTGAAGACACTAATCTATATTTTTTTTTACTGATTTTAGAACTTTAATATAAACTGAAAGCATCTCTATGTGCAGCAGACATGAAATATTTATCGGATATTGGACTTCAGTTATTTTGTAATACAACTCGTATGAGTCTCTTATTGGCCAACCGAGGAAGACATGGTCCAGGGATTCAAACTATTTTGATTTGTATTATAAAAACACAGTATAATTGTAAAGGAAGTGTACAATTGAAGCAGTGACAAGAATCTATGAGTAAAAATCATTCGAAGTGAATAGACTTCTAATGGTGCCACTGATTTGCCTCTATTTACTATTAAAAATTTTGAACACAGACTTTCATTTAAGGCATTGTTCAATATTATCAACTTTATGTTATAATTACATTGGTCAAAACTGATAACTTTTTATAAGGTTATATTATTTACCTATGTGTGAGTTTGAATGTGTGTGGATCCAGGTCCCATATCATGACTGTGGTATCTTTGGAGCCAGTGGCCAACTTGAGGCCGTCTGGGGAGAATTTACAGAACCATACCTCGTCACAGTGATCATTCAACACCTGAAATAATTAATACAAACGTCATTAGGAAATATTTACTTGTCTTTCTAAGCCACGTTTATATATTTTGAGATTGCAAAACTAGAGCTGTATAACACCTTCAACAACAAGAAGAATTTATTCTCCAGTACATATTTACTAGAAATCTTTATTAGATATAAATAAAAAGTGAAATATTTTCATATTAATATTGTGAAGATATTCAAGATTTCAAATAAAGGGAAATGGCAACAAAACCCTTTGTACGTTTTTTTGATGTCGATAGATACTAGACAAGCAAAGTAGAATGAGAACAGTTATCCCTTTAAATAAATAAGAGTCAAGATAATATATTTGACGTGAGTCAATGGATGTGTGTATACTGTAATGCTATCCATCCATCCCATCACAGCACCTTCCACAAGTGGAGCAGCCAGCAGACCAAACACTTGTAATATAATGCTAAGTGCTTAAAATATGATGCTAACTAATGAAAAGTACTTATACATCAAAACAATAAAATATGCAGTGATAATGAATGTTTAAGTTAGTGAACTATTTTATACTACGAATAATAAAAAATGCTGTACCTGAATGGGGTGTGCAGGGAAGGTGTCTCTGGGACAAGAGTGGTCTTGGAGGAGAGAAGTGTTGGGAGGGAGCGAGTTGAGAAGATTATGTGAGTGAGAGAGAGGAGGAGACACTGGCAGTGGGGCTGTATGGAAGCGACAGCGCTCTGCCTGGCGGGCTAGCGCCTGCCCCAACAGGGAGACCAAACGGTGAGGGGGCAACATCACGCGGGCGGGGAGATGAGCCTGAACTCTTTCCAAAACTCTGCCTCTACTTTCTGGACCTGCACCACTCCTGTAATATAAAAAAAAAATGTACCTCACTAAAATAACTTATTTTAATTTTGTCTAGATTATTCAACAACCAAGGAGTTATTTGCTGAAGATGGCTGGCAATCATGTAAACATAATTATGTTGTATAATTTGTCAAATCAAAATAATTTACAATCAGTTAAAGAAGTGTAAGGGAATTCAAATTTAAATGTCTATCACTTATTGCATCTTCCATTCTAGATTTGTGATGATAAAAACTGCATTCCAATATTAAAGAAAATGCTTTTTCCTAAAGCATTACATTCTTCAAAACATAACTCTGTTATCAGAAAACGAATTAAATAGTTTGATGGTATACTCAGTCTTATAAAATAGACCTTAAAGTTTATTTTTCTTAAAAGTGTTGTGTAATAACAAGAAAATACATGATAGTGTAACTAACTCAATATTTCAAAAATAGATTACAGTGAAACTTCTATCTATCGTTTTTGAAGGGACCTATTGAAATAAACTATGGATGCGGGAAAACAATGAATGCAGGAGTATAGAAAAAATCACATTAATATGTATTTTAATGTTTAATATGTAGGTACATACGAGTAGGTTAATAGGTTTTATAAAAATGATACATGTTTCAAAAGTTATATATCAATTTGTTGAAATAAAAAATATAGTAACATAATAAAAAAGAAAGCTGCATGGAGAGCAAAATCATACTTTATACTGTATGTACCTAATCTTTCATCGTCATTTTTGTTTTTTGCTTTTTTATTGTACCAACTGACGTACTTTCATAAAAGACAGCCGACAGAATCAACAAACTGTTCTTTCTTTCTCGCTCTCTCTCCAATGTTTTTATACATATATACGATTTTTTTGTGTAATTTAAACGGTCAATGCGATAAAATCATATAGAGAAACGATGTATGCGATATATTTTTACGTGTTTTGTATGAAACTAATTCGGAACTGTAAAAAATAACGACAAATACGGGAAAACAATTATTCGAGGAACGATAGATAGAGGTTTCACTGTAGTTGCTTTCTATGTTAGTTAGACTAAGTGATTTCCATGTGACTTTATTATCTACGCTTACTGCTATTCGGAGACTCTCAACTCCATCTCCAAGCGATTAGAATAAAAATGTTGCAAGACTAGGATTTGATTATCATTTTATTACACACCAGTTGGTTCTTTGGTATAGGTCCCTGTTATCGGCACACATCATGTACGAGGAGAGTTGATGCACGCGAGGAGTGTGATGTTGTAGGGGAGTCAACTCATTCCTGAGCACGTGCAGAGCATCCAGAGCACGACCAGCCTCCAGATACTCCAAGTACTTTTGCTCCAATAACAAGAACTTCATCTCCTGAAAATATAACAACAATTCATTATGCATTATTCATATCTGTAGTCTATTTTAATTCAGTTAATGATCTGATTTTGTATTTGGGTAATATAAGTGAACTTTTCTGTTCCATGAGCTGTGTAATATTGCATTGTTCTTGTTTTTTGTGATGACGGTGTGTTCTAAAGGAAGTTGATAAATAAATAAATGCAGTTAACACAATCAACTTATAAGGCTATTCTCAGGTTCACGTGGCAGAGACCTACTCCCTCCATTCAGTGTCTCTGTGCTAATTGAGTCACCATATCCCACAGCATTCCTAATGTTATGTTCCTAATATGAACGGTGTACACTGAAATATGTTTTATGCCAATGACAATGTTAATAGTGCACTATTTTTTTGAAGATGAATCTGAGTGTGAATCAAACCCAAATACACCCTCACGTAAAAGGATATATTTATGTCTAAGGTGAAGTAGATCGGCAGTTGGAAGACCTCTATTCAAACACGAAATCCCTTTCTACTGGCTACTGACTGTCTCGTATATTACTTAACAGCAATAAACTTATCCGCTGTAAGATTAATCATTATTGGAGAGCTATTACCCTTGAGACATTGTCGTCTTGAATGACATTTCAAATTCAGTTGTAATGAGACTCGTCAGCCATCTTGAATGCCTTTATGATTTCATGGTTCATGAAACATCTAAATAATCAATTTATATGCATAAATTCCACTGATTACCCCACTTATGGAAAATGACTCATTGTATGTATAGAACACTATTATTATGATTAATCAAAGGATCAAAGATTTATTTCTATGTTAACATTTAAAGTCAATTTGAAATCTGTATATTGATAATTTTATTTTAATTGTTTGTTAAGACTTTGGTATTTAATCTTTGATAAGTGGCTTCTTTTAATATCCACTGGGACAATGTCTTTGCAATAAAATTGTACTTTTATTTACAGCTTTTCCTCTTTATTGCTACACTTCTTTGTCTCCTATGCTTTCCATGATTTCTTTGTCGTTATTTTCAAGAAATGAAAATCAGAAACGTAATGACATGAAATAACAAGATAGAGAAACATCCTATATCATGATGACTTTTCGTACATGTTAGGTAGCCAGTTAACAAACAACATACAACAAGCATACTTTCTGCCAAAAAATAACACTTGTAGGACGGGGGAGATGGCTCAGCACTGAATTGATGATATTAAATGTCTTATTCATGGTGTAACACTTTATAAATAATGATGTTATACAAATGTTGTGGACGAATGTTACCCGCTACTTTGGTCATTGCAAGGAACACCAATCTATTCAAGAACAGGCTAGACAGTTTCAAGTGACATTGGTATGTGTGGATTTCAGGCACATCAGCTTTTAGCTGCCTGCTTGATGACTTATAATCATAATAATACTAAAATACTGATAAAAATGGAAAATTATAAAAATATATATTTGTCCTTACAACAAGTTTGTTTGGATCTCTTTCATTGTCAAGAAGGTGGTGCAACTGTGTGAGGTCATGATCAGCTTTGGTCCAATCTCCTTGGAGGACGTGCTGACGGAATGTGACAGCTGCAGGATGCTCCAGACGACATCCCGTCTCCTCCATCAACATCTCTGCAGTACGACTGAAGCATAACACAATATAGCACATAAACTAAGACTCCTCAACATTTATGTGTCTATATAAACACACCTACTGGTATGAGACATAATAAACAATGACATGCTATAACAGCACTTGAACTTGCAACTTGTGTATTATAAAAATTATACTGATCAATTGACAAAATTATATAAAATAACCGTGTTAGTAGCCACTTAATTCCAAACGTGTTTTATGTCAAATTGTTATTGGACTAAATCGTCTATTTGGATGCAGGTAATATACTGTGAGATATACTTACTCATACCCTTGTGCCTTGAGATGCTGACCAATGAGACGAACTATCTCCTGGCCTAGCTGGTCGGGAGGCGGGCGCGGGACTATTGGGAGCAATGGGGCTGCATCTCCATTGTGTACAGCACTACCATTGATCACCTGCTGCCCCCCGTGCCCGTGGGCCAGCCCATTGCCTTGCTGCTGTTCCTGATGCATGGCGCGGGCTCTCTTACGTGCCGGCCCTTCCTCCCCGCTATCGCTTGAGGCCAGGCTTATTCTACACCCTTCACCCCTGGGGCTACTCCTGCTAATTGTATAATGCACTAACCACTATTCACTAATCACACTCGCAGGATCGTTAACAAAAGTCACGCTAACACTGCACTCGCTCTCACCTACACTATCTACACCTACTATACGCATCTCTTTGTCTGGATCGCATTACATGACACTAAATCTCTTTATACCTGTGTTAATTATTTGGACACCTCAAACAACACTTATTTAATACCAAAACAACGTAAAGAACACTGTTATTTTACCACTGAGGGTGAAATATTAAATTAGAAAACTGTATACACAAATCAGCTGAATAGCACAAAAACAGCTGTGCACAATCATACACAATAAGATTCTATACTTTACTATACAGGTACAGTAAAGTACAAGAGTGGTGTATGACCTCGAGCCTTTGTCCACTCTTCCTCATCGACATCCGCGTAATGTCCACACGATGATGCGATTACAATATGGTTGCATTACTCAAGAGTGTGATCGATGTGTCGCATAACAAAACGTATTCGCATAAATTTAATTTATAAAAATGTAACAGGAATAAAATAATCCACAGGAAAAAGATTCAACGACACATAAACCACAGATAAAGTGAAGAGAGGCATAGAAAATTGAAAGCAATCCCATTTTCTCTATAGTTTTTTTGTTATAGAGGATTTTATGCTGAAAGGAGTAATAATGTAAAATTAATATATTTATGGAACAGTCCAAATATATATTCATTTGCTCTTTTCCGTCGTGAAACTTTTATCAATGTTCTATACAAACTTCATACCGCATTAGGCTTGTTCTTGCTCGGTCATTTTTGGGAGCGATCTGATCTAGTACAATTGTCCTACGGAACTAGTACGCTCTTCTAGTACTATTAGTACTATTAGTTCACTGAATATTTCCATGTCAAAATTATTCAGTCATGAATGTAGTACATGTACTAATAATAATACAGGATGCATATTATACTAATTAGTACATGTTCTAATAAGAATTTAGGATGCATACAGAGTACATACATAGGAAATGCACATTTATGTAATTTTGTGATTATGAAAATCAATACTTAGTAACTAACAAAGAGAAAATTCAAAGAATATTTTATTTTCCTTCATAATTTGCAGGCTTTGGATTTTCATTTCAATAAATTTTAATAATTTTGCTATCGACAGTAGGTACCTACTACATTATTATTTTATATGTTTATGAGACGTTCATAAGGGATAATATTTTAACTAAGTAAGTCTACTAACTTACAACACCGTTATATAAGTTATATGTAATGATACTTTTTCGTCCTTATTGGCGCCATTTTCAATGTTCATAGCAAAACAAAACACTAAAAAGGTCTAACACCAATCTATCTATCTACCACTCTGTATTAGAATACTACCTACTAGAATGTACTTGTACAGTACTTGGTGCTTTTAGTTCTTTGACGTCACTGAACTAAAAGAACGAAAAGAACTAATAAGAAGCAAAAGAGAAGGCACTATATCCTTTATAGAATCATCACATCAACTATCTCACTCGCACTCGTTTAAAGTTCCGACATAAACCGAGTGGCGCCGAGCGGAGATGCCGAACGTCACTGGCATTACTTTAGTTCTGTCCGATTGGGAATGAATGAACTAAAAGAACTAGAGCGAATAAGATACGGAATAGTTCATTCTAGTACAGTACTGGGAATTAGTTCCTAATAGTACCTAGTACATGTACTACACAAGCCTATACCGCATCATATCCTCGAGGCGTGTTAACTAACATAGTTCATTCGCATTAGGGCCATTTCAGAATCATAAATAGTTTAGATGTGTTTGGATGAGCATCCAGAGTGATAAGTGATAAGGTCGAAGATGTTTATTTATTTATTTGATCAATAAACGACAATTTGCCTTTAACAATAGGTATAATACATAAGTGGAGTTTTATTAATCCTATATTTTCGCTCACACATGTTTATGAAAATCTTATATTTGAAATTCTCGTGTCACCATACTCCTCCGAAATTATTGGGTAGGTCTGATGCATGGTGCGTTTATCTATTTTTCATACCCCTAAAAGTTAAGGGTGGTCCATCCCGATTTTATTTATTTTATTTTTTGGACAAATATTTATATTTTTTATGGCAAGGCATTAAAAATACATACAGCCCTAAATTTTCATCCTTCTACCATCAACCCCTATTTTTAAATAGCGATATTAGTATATATGGCAAAACAACACTTGCCGGGTTAGCTAGTAAATTTATATAATCCTCATAAGCGTACAGCAACATGTTCGTTTCGTGTATATGCCTCTGAACATTCAAAACGATTAACTTATTCATAGAGAAAATGTTAAATAGGCCGTTTCAATGATAGAAACTTTTATCAAAATTATATCGGATGGTAAATCCGCTTTCATCCATCATCACTAAGGATGAAACTTTAATTCAAACTTTTCAATTTGCAGGATCACCCGGAGTGATCGTTGAAAATAACGAATCTGCTGGCCGATC
Source organism: Athripsodes cinereus (assembly GCA_947579605.1). Lineage (NCBI taxonomy): Eukaryota > Metazoa > Arthropoda > Insecta > Trichoptera > Leptoceridae > Athripsodes > Athripsodes cinereus. The sequence continues at coordinate 27,386,858 of OX388312.1, forward strand.
ACGTAATTTTTCCATTGTAATTGTAATGTATTGTAACGTATTAATAATTAAGTCATAAAATTGGTATCACGTAAAGCCATAAAAGGCATTACAATTACTATTACAGGACCTTACAATCAATCTCAAGGTTAAAACATTGGTACACTCGCAGCGTAAATTACCGATACCAGCGGTCTTTTGTGCCAAACTGTGCAAAAGTAATATATTTCATGGACAACGCAAGTTGTTTAGCCAATTACCAAAACAGAAATTCTTGATTGTGATATTAGCACATTATTGTGGAATTTGACGCGATTTCAAACTGTTTTTGGTTCACTGTATTCAAATGCGGACAATTTTGTCCCTTGGTGTGTATCGTTATTTTTATTTTTTGTTGTATGTCGGCAGGCAAGCTTTGTGCGTTTGCGCATAGAATGCTTTAGTACGCATTGGCGCCACTTGTTGGCGGGTTGGCGGTCATTGCCGTTGTTGTCGGTTTTTTCTTCCGCAAATTCCAATTATATCACACCAACACAGAAAAAACCTACAGCCAAAATTCGGTAATATTAAATATGTAATAATTAGCCAAAACGCAAAATCATCGTCGAGTTTCACAAAAAAAATCTTTATAGAGCTTTCTTACTTTCTTCTTACGTAAGTTTTTACACGATAACACTATACACAATGTGATAACGCGAAGAATACAAAAACAACAAAAACGCAACGCCAATTCGATAATATGAATTATTTAATATTCATTAATTGCCAACACACAAAAATAAACGTCTATCCTATTTTTTCAAGACCATTCACTCATTTGTGAGTGATTTAAGTAAAATAAACGTCGTGTTTCACTGATAGAAGCATCTCTCGAGACGCTCCTATTAGTAATAGTAATTTTATTGCACTTCGACTATTATTAATGGTTACGTGATCGCTACATTCTAGCAAGTCCATACAAAAAAAAACCTTGGGGTGCAATAAAATTATCAATAGCGATTTTGAAGTGTCAGATGGGCTTAGGTGATCGCAAAAACACTTTGACAGTTCAAAATCGCTATTACTATAATAGTAACGAAGTTACGTGATCGGCCTGCTGAATTACCCGTAACACTTTGGCTAATGTTAAAAGAACGCGGTCACCAATAAAACAAAAAAAGTATTAAATGAGGTATAAAATACTAAAGTACAAAAAGAACAGCATCGAAGTAGGCAGCCGCTCTTCTCTAAAAGAGAGACCGAAATTATATTCTTATGTTAGACAAAATAAAACGGAATTATTATGGACTTAATGCTCCCCCATCCTCTCCAACCTTCCCTTAAAAAAATGTTTTGTTTTGAACGGACGTATGAACTGATTAAATGATTAAAAAATTGGAAATATTCTCACCATACACAACTATGTATTTTTCACTATGGATGGATCATCCATCCTGAGTGATTACTCAATGTGACAAGTCTGGTGTCTGAATATCCTCTTAGAACAGTGTTTCTCACGGTGGGGCATCACGCCTCAGAGGTGGGGCACCGCACTTCCACATATTATTACAAATTCATTGAAAATGAAAAGTCTGAATGAATGTTTCACTCTCAGTGATCTCTTGAGATTACAAGTCAAAATGTTTGCCACCCGACATACTTTTTATGAAAATTCCTTTCACTGAAACTACATAACACAAGTTTTTTTCCCATTATTTATCTTTTTCTCTCTTTAAATTAGTATCGAACGTTGAAATCACAAGCAAAACCGACGAAATGTTTTTAAGTAGGTACGGGAACTTTATTAATTTGTTTGTATTTTTAAAAACTATTATTTTTAATAAATTCTATCTTAATTTTTTTTTCTAAAATACGTCAAAAGTACTGGCGACTTTACTTAGTATAGAGATGGCATTGAAAGAAGCACAAAATGAAAAACAGCTTCTATCGTCTCACTTTGGATCATCATTTGGATGATGATCCAAAGTGAAACAATGTGAATGCCACATAAAAACATTGACATTTTGAATTCATAAAGAAGTCTCTGGATGTCAACAATTTTCGTCTATGGTAGTTTTGTTTATGGTCCATTTCTCGTTTTTCTGTTTCGCTTTTCGTTTGGGCTTGCGTTTCACGACGTTGTTGGTATCAGTGGGGCGCAACTACCATTCAAGAATTTTTATATGGGGTTATCCGACTAGAATGAACAACATTACAATATCAAAAACTTAACGGAAACGGTGTAGCCAACTTAAGAAACCATGCGTCATACGCGTCATTTACTTTCATTCGTTTGTTCGATGTTTGCCGTTCTCTGAGAGCATATTTTTGTAAGTATTACGTAGTATTATATTCTCTTTGTTTGTAAGCAAATCGTTAAAACGGTTAAAACTCTGTTTATTCGTAAATTGAGTACACCTTTACCATTTATTTATTTGTAGACCAGTATATATCAAAGGAATAATATATATTTAAAATGGCTGGTGGAAGAAGATGTTTTATATGTAAAAAATATAGCGTAACTGACTTTTTTTCACGGTTCCCACTGGATGAAAATCGGTAAGTACTTTTTTTATCATTTCTTACTCATTCATACGTAAATCGTTTACTCCAAAATGTTTACTTCATAGTGCTGCCAAATAAAAACTTGTTTCAAAATGTGTGGTGGACAAAAACTTTGATGATGATGATGGATGACTTCTTCTGCGCCGTTTAACAGCACTCAGGTCGTCTCAAGGGCGCCGGCAAACGGTAATGTCTTCAACCTGCTTCTGAATGTGGTCACTGGCTGATTCTCCCATAATGATGAAATGTTCTTAAGGCGTTTGTAATCAAAGAGTATCTAAATACTACTTTGTAATGTTAGACTTGCCTTGCTTGAGTAAAATTATATATTTCCAAGTCAATTGTCAATGTAAAAGGTGGAGGCTGTTTATTGTCTTATTTTTATTTATTTTATTTTTATTTTTCTTTCTTTTGTTGTGTGTGTAGATTTTCATTGTATTTTTTTGTTTTCAGATCGTCAGCCACTGTGAACATCTGTCCGATAATACTCTAAGAAATTGCATCTCAATACTCTGATGCGCCATTCATCTATGTGTATGTGTTTAGATATGAGGAATAACTGCCATCCTTATTGATCCTGATTTGTATATTATTCTTCATCAAATTTGAACATTATGTTGCTTTGTCGAGTCGTAGGAACACGTTTCAAAATGGTGAATATTTAACATCTAAAGTCATTGTAATTTCACAAAAGTAGTTTGTTTTGTGTGTAGATTTTCATTGTATTTTTTTGTTTTCAGATCGTCAGCCACTGTGAACATCTGTCCGATAATACTCTAAGAAATTGCATCTCAATACTCTGATGCGCCATTCATCTATGTGTATGTGTTTAGATATGAGGAATAACTGCCATCCTTATTGATTCTGATTTGTATATTATTCTTCATCAAATTTGAATATTATGTTGCTTTGTCGAGTCGTAGGAACACGTTTCAAAATGGTGAATATTTAACATCTAAAGTCATTGTAATTTCACAAAAGTAGTTTGTTGTGTGTGTAGATTTTCATTGTATTTTTTTGTTTTCAGATCGTCAGCCACTGTGAACATCTGTCCGATAATACTCTAAGAAATTGCATCTCAATACTCTGATGCGCCATTCATCTATGTGAATTTTTTTAGATATGAGGAATAACTGCCATCCTTATTGATCCTGATTTGTATATTATTCTTCATCAAATTGAAGATTATGTTGCTTTGTCGAGTCGTAGGAACACGTTTCAAAATGGTGAATATTTAACATCTAAAGTCATTGTAATTTCACAAAAGTAGTTTGTTTTGTGTGTAGATTTTCATTGTATTTTTTTGTTTTCAGATCGTCAGCCACTGTGAACATCTGTCCGATAATACTCTAAGAAATTGCATCTCAATACTCTGATGCGCCATTCATCTATGTGTATGTGTTTAGATATGAGGAATAACTGCCATCCTTATTGATTCTGATTTGTATATTATTCTTCATCAAATTTGAATATTATGTTGCTTTGTCGAGTCGTAGGAACACGTTTCAAAATGGTGAATATTTAACATCTAAAGTCATTGTAATTTCACAAAAGTAGTTTGTTTTGTGTGTAGATTTTCATTGTATTTTTTTGTTTTCAGATCGTCAGCCACTGTGAACATCTGTCCGATAATACTCTAAGAAATTGCATCTCAATACTCTGATGCGCCATTCATCTATGTGTATGTGTTTAGATATGAGGAATAACTGCCATCCTTATTGATTCTGATTTGTATATTATTCTTCATCAAATTTGAATATTATGTTGCTTTGTCGAGTCGTAGGAACACGTTTCAAAATGGTGAATATTTAACATCTAAAGTCATTGTAATTTCACAAAAGTAGTTTGTTGTGTGTGTAGATTTTCATTGTATTTTTTTGTTTTCAGATCGTCAGCCACTGTGAACATCTGTCCGATAATACTCTAAGAAATTGCATCTCAATACTCTGATGCGCCATTCATCTATGTGTATGTGTTTAGATATGAGGAATAACTGCCATCCTTATTGATTCTGATTTGTATATTATTCTTCATCAAATTTGAATATTATGTTGCTTTGTCGAGTCGTAGGAACACGTTTCAAAATGGTGAATATTTAACATCTAAAGTCATTGTAATTTCACAAAAGTAGTTTGTTGTGTGTGTAGATTTTCATTGTATTTTTTTGTTTTCAGATCGTCAGCCACTGTGAACATCTGTCCGATAATACTCTAAGAAATTGCATCTCAATACTCTGATGCGCCATTCATCTATGTGTATGTGTTTAGATATGAGGAATAACTGCCATCCTTATTGATCCTGATTTGTATATTATTCTTCATCAAATTTGAACATTATGTTGCTTTGTCGAGTCGTAGGAACACGTTTCAAAATGGTGAATATTTAACATCTAAAGTCATTGTAATTTCACAAAAGTAGTTTGTTTTGTGTGTAGATTTTCATTGTATTTTTTTGTTTTCAGATCGTCAGCCACTGTGAACATCTGTCCGATAATACTCTAAGAAATTGCATCTCAATACTCTGATGCGCCATTCATCTATGTGTATGTGTTTAGATATGAGGAATAACTGCCATCCTTATTGATCCTGATTTGTATATTATTCTTCATCAAATTTGAAGATTATGTTGCTTTGTAGAGTCGTAGGAACACGTTTCAAAATGGTGAATATTTAACATCTAAAGTCATTGTAATTTCACAAAAGTAGTTTGTTTTGTGTGTAGATTTTCATTGTATTTTTTTGTTTTCAGATCGTCAGCCACTGTGAACATCTGTCCGATAATACTCTAAGAAATTGCATCTCAATACTCTGATGCGCCATTCATCTATGTGTATTTGTTTAGATATGAGGAATAACTGCCATCCTTATTGATCCTGATTTGTATATTATTCTTCATCAAATTTGAAGATTATGTTGCTTTGTCGAGTTGTAGGAACACGTTTCAAAATGTTACTGTCCTAATGCGGCGTGTCGCCTATGTTACTTGTGTTTTTGTATATTTTTAATACTTACTTACTTACTTACTCAGCCTTCTTCTTGTGTCCAGTATTGAACAAAGGCCTCCCTCTTGGACTTCCATAAATTTCTGTTGGACGCAACTCTCCTCCAGTGCAGGCCCGCCACTCTTTTAATATCGTCGGACCATCTTGTTTGGGGCCTACCCACGCTTCTGCGTCCTGTTCTAGGCCTCCAGTCCAGCACTTTCTTCGTCCATCTATCATCAGACATACATATTTTTAATACAGTATGCCAATTCTGAATCTTAGTTTCTGTTGAACTCCAGATGTGGGGATGGGGAAAAAATTATCTTTTATTTAATTTAGAACTCTGGGAGTGATTTTGAACAGTACTTCTTTATTCGACGATTTATAGGGAAGAGGAAATACAACATACAGTACTACACTGCAAATGTATGAGGTGTTGCCACCATAAAAATACTATAAATAAAAATATAATTATTGTTGATTCAACAGTTGCACTAACTTTGTATAAGGAAATAGTTCATTTTGACAGCATTTGAGCTGTAAAAGTTGGTTTAGTTAGTGCGACTAAGATTCAGAATTGGATATAATATCCTTGTATGAACAATTTAAGATGAGAGTCAGCTGCCAAATATAAAAATGAATTCATATTCTGCTATATTCAAAGAACTCTTAATTTATTTAATATTGACAGTTGTAATATAAGTCTTGCCTTTTACTAAAGTTGTAATATATTTTTATTAAGGCATTCCGCTTGACAAGTGATTTGTGCCTGTTTGCCTGTATTAAATTATGTTCAGTATTATAACTATAATAATGCAATTTGTTCTTAAATGTTATACTTAATATATGTTTCTTATACTGTAATAAATCAATTTTCAAAAAGTATTGTTTCATTTTATCAAGAAAAAAAAATTATGATTTGAAAAGTAGTACCTACCTATAATATACACATTATGTGCCATCTGTGGTTATTCTGGAAAGCTTTTATTACAAACTATTACACTGCAGTCTCAATAGATGGCAGTGTATAGTTCCCCCAGAATACCAATATAATCATAATGAATTTCGAATCCCAATATTGGTACCTTTAAGTCGGATCTTCCATACATTTTTTCTGTCAATTTTGTTTGTATGGAGTTGCGTCTCTTATTACGTAGTATTATATTCTCTTTGGTTGGTATTCGATTCGTCTTTATTATAGAATGCTCTGTTGGTTTCCTATGTGTTAAATTATTGTACGTTTGTGATACATTTTATCGACAACTCGGGAAGTTTTATATTTAGACGGTAAAATGGGTTCATCAAAAAAGCATAAGAAGGAATCGAAGAAAAGGAAACATCGCAGCAGATCTCGCTCACCTTTGTCTGATTCCCCCGATCCGACTCGGGATAAGGAGAGGAGACACCATAAAAAGCATAAAGAGAGGAAACGGGAGAAATCTTCTGATGGTAGGTACAGTTATTTTATTCACACTGTTCTATATTCCTAACCTCCAAACGTACGCTGCATTGCGATGAGAAATAGCACTTGGTTTAATTGGCAGCTCGGAGGTTAGGTAAATTGTTGACCAGAATAATATGTGTTTGTTCCTTTCAGGATGAATGCAGAGTGAGGCCTGGTTTCTTCTAGATGAGGTAAGTAAGGGAAATTACAAGAAACCCTACTACATCAGCATGCTGTATTTAGAAGTTATTGCTATTAACATTTCAAGACCCTACTATCAGACATTAATTTCTGAGGATTTTGCCCTTGTTGACTTCTGTATATAAAAGTTTATTCCATTGTGAGATATCTTCCCACGGACCTGCATCCTTGAAGAAATGCAACACTTTCTTGCTCTGGTAGAAACGGAACTTTCGCAGTTAAGCGGTGCCATCTGTTGTCGGCTATTTTTTCCATAGAAAAAGTAATTATTTATAATAATTTGGAGTCCTCATGAAAACTCGTACATTTTGATGTTGGAAAGAGTGCAAAAGCAGTTTTTGAGGTGGTTATATCACTTTACATATGGTTACTACCCATATCTCTTTCCATCTGCATTTGTAATGGGCAGTCTTGGATATAACACCCTTGAGCATCGTAGAAGCGTGTTTTACGCGAGACATTTTTTCAAGTTGCTGAATGGTATAATTAGTAATCCGAAGGTACTGGGAGAGTTTAATTTTTATATACCAGCATCGTATAGTCGTTCACGTCAGCATATGCTGTTCTATCGACCTACAAGCTGGACAAATATTCTCGCAGAGTCACCAGTGGCTAAGGCGGTTAGATTGTTTAATAGCATTTCCCAGAATGTGGACATATTCCACATAACATACAGAGAATTTGTAGGGAAAGTGGAAACACTTTTGTAAATGTTTGTTTTCTCTGGGATCGCATTGGCCGAAGGCTGTAATGGTCCCAGTAGAGTATTATGTTGTTTTAATAATAATAATATCTATGAAACTTGAGGAAATTGTTGCCATAATGTAAAATTATTTTTTGGTCACCAAGTTTTTCTAAAAAACTTTTTTGTAGGTAAAAAAAATCGGGACTATGAAACTTGAGCGGCCCCACCTGTTGTTGAGTATATTTTGTTTTTAAAAAAGTAATATGTACGAAAATAGGAAATTTTATTCGAACTAGATTTTATTTTTGCTGGCAAAAGTAAAATCTAATTGAAATATAAATTGGCCACACCCATTGTCGAGTATTTTTTCCATAGAAAAAGTAATGTGTACGAAACTTTTTCTATGGAAAAAAAATACTCTACAACGTGTGGGGTCGCTCAAGATTCAAATATAATTTAATGCAAACATTTTAATTTGCAATAAAACTAATTTGAATGGACTTAATAATAGTGCTGACTAAACCACAAAAAAGATTAAAAAAACCGGAAAAAATATTTCGTCAAAAAATATACACTATATTGTAGCAACAATTTCTTCAAGTTTCGTAGACATTAGTTTTTCTATGGAAAAATATAATTGACATTGGAAAAAGAATACTCGACTACGGGTGGGGCCGCTAAACTGCAAAAATTCCGTAGAAACTTGATCATGATATGTCCGAACCAAATACTTGATTCAAGTGTATATTGTATTTTCACATTTTAAACACTATCACACTCATGAATTATGCAATTACATATCGAGATTGATAATGGCAGCATCACTCATGTATTGGTTGCAATGCCAGAAAGAGAGACAGAGAGAGAATTATACAATTCAGCACATGATAGATTTAATGTCTCTTAATATTTTTTTTTCATATTAACTTATGGGTAATTTCATTGATACATGTAGCATTAACTTATAGGTAATTTCATTGATAACTATATGTAGGTATAATTAGGGTTCAATTTCTACTATAAGTTATCCAGTAGTTCCCATTACGAAAATATATTGTGATAATCATAGTTGTATTTATTTTTATTGTCTTTCACTGAACACTGTTACAGGATATCTTGGGGTATCCAGATATGAGTTGGGAGAGTGGAAATTATATTAAAAATATAATTTTTATTTGTAATGTTTAATTCCTCTACATAATTGATTTCATGGCATAATTATGCATTTAATTAAAATTGCAATCAATGGACAAAAACCACCCTCTCGCTCCCATATGGTTTCTGTGATATCTTGTTACGGTATACAGCGAAGGATAATAAAAATACGTACAAACAACTATGATCATCAATATATTATTTTCGTAGAAATTGACCTAATTAGGTACTAAATATCTTAGGAAATAAAAAAATTGACAGGAGATTTCATGAAACCATCAACGACATGTTATAAATATGTCAAGTCAAATTAAATATTTTTAGTGGAAGAAGTGCCAGTGGACTCCCATTTGGAGAGACATCACAGTCCTGAACAGCACCACTCACCGCAGCAGTCTGGTAGTGGAGGAGGAGGTGGTGGACAAGGTGAGGGGGAGGTACTATCTGTAGAGGAGACTAACCGCCTCAGAGCCAAGTTAGGATTAAAGCCTCTACAAGTGGAATCAGATACAAAAGCATGTAAGTTATGTACATTATGTTTCGTATTTTATACATAGGTATATTAATTTGTATATTTCTTTCTGTATTCAGCAATTAGAGATATCACCCAACCAATCTTATTTTTATCGATACGGAGAGGACGACCTGTACATTTATTTCATGCAGAAGTTAGTCTTCTGGCTACTCCATTTGCAGGAGTTACTGTGATCATATAAGCTGTTTAGCGCAACAAAAACCTAAATCAAATTTGGTACTAAACCAAAGTAATAGTAATTTTTGCATTGAAAATTATTAAGTTGTGTGATTATTTTAATAAATTTCATGTAGATATAGATTGTTTGTTTTTATTCTTTGTCAAAACTTGTCATTTTATTGATGATAAATGAAAAGAAAACAATGAAAATTGATTAAAAAAAAACTTTGTATCTCTGAATAAATCTTGAGAGGGTTAGGCTTTAGTTGCACTAAACAGTTCATATTTCTACGTTTAATCAACCTCGTACATTAACAATCTCTGTGAAGATTTTTTGACTATGAGAACTTTGCTTGTTTTATCATAAGTATCTATGTCAAGTTGAATTTTATTTAATATAATAATTTTAACTTCATTGATTTAACATATTTTGATACCCATTCTATTACACTGATGATGACATTGACTCAATTCCATAAACCAACAACTCTAAATTCTTATATTCTAGCTATGGAGCTTTGAGGTTGAGGATTGAGATTTTATTCTTAAAAATATGGCATAAATATTAATTCATAACTAATTGTACATTTTAATTTCCAGCTGATGGGAAAATTGTTGACGATCTGGGAGAATTCTACCACAAACCTGCAGAGAACATTAACAAAATCAAACAAAGAGAAAAACTCAAGGAGAGGATTGCAGAGAAAAAAGAAAAGAGATTAGCCGAGTCCAAGTATGCACTTATTCATAGTTTATATATTATAATGCTTTTTTTTCAATCAACTCGAACATTGTAATATATACATAGTCAGTATTGTCAACAGTTGGTACTTGGCAGTTAATTTAAATTGGTAAAAATAAAATGCTTCTGTAAAGTACTTCCACGGGACTTGATTGGTCATGATGGCCGACTGCAATACTACGCACTATGAAATTGTATTAGTTGATATGAAGTTAATTTGAAATTATCTGCTGCTTCGTTCAACAATGCTCTTGTACAATTTCATGATACATAGTATAGCTGTCGACTGCCGTAATGTTTTAACTACAATTTATTCTATAGACAACAATTATAAAACAATATGATTTTACATTGGCAGGCTACTGAAAGTTCGTGCTTTGGGTGATTCTGATTCTGATGATGGTGACACATCTGCATGGATTCAGAGGAACAGGGAGATAACCAAACAGAAGGAAGAGGCTGCTAAGAGAGTAATTACATCACTAATTAATTCTCCTTAACATTTAACACCTTTTGATTTACAATACTTACTATTTTTTTTATTGTTCAACTGGATTTGGGCCCAACGAGAAGATAATAATAATAAACACTTTGTCAAAATAAATTTTACAAAAGGCGTACATATTGCCTTGAGGTAATGTCTTCCAGTAAACCTACTGCAATGTTTGATAAGTATGTTTTACTATAAAGTGAGTTTAGATCAATTGAATTGCAGATGACAAAACTTATCAGACATCTCAATTGAAAAACCATATTTACACTATATGTAATATTGTGCAACAAGTGTGAAAGGTGTCCCAACCCTTACAAATTTGTTCTAGGCGCCAGCCTATAAGCCATTAAGTGATCACTTTTGGTGTCCGTGTTCGTTCTAATTTTCATAGACCTATCCTGACATTTTTGTTAATTTTTCTTATTTTAGTTTCATGACATGACAGTTGTAACCTTTGCATAACTCAAAGTTCACATGATGATAAAGATGATTGTTCTTTACAGTTAAATGTTTATTTAATTATTTATTTATTTATCACTTGTACATGGCGTGAGCCTTTTACACGTTAAACACATAACAAATGTTATGTTATGTTTTATCTTAGGCTGCCATTCTGGATGAGCTTGATGCTGAATTTGGTTTGGGTGCATTAGCTGAAGAGGAAGAAGTCCGTACAAGACGCGAGGCATACGGTGTGCGGGATCTGAGAGGACTGAAGGTTGCTCACGACACAGAACAGTTACCAGAAGGTAGAAATGTTGTGCTAACTCTGGAGGATAGGGGAGTGTTAGATGAGGGAGAAGATACCTTAGTCAATGTCAATCTCAAGGATCAGGAGGTGTATGATAAGGTATAATATAATTACAATTTGTTGTATTTTATTTGGAAACAAAAATATGTTCTTATATGATATGTTAGATAAACCCAACATGAACCCCGCACTGCTCTCTACATTTACTCTTACCTGTTTCCCCACAGTATATTTCCCCTCTATTTCACCTTTAATGTCGATTCACACAATGGCTAATTTAGAGCCACTTTAGAACATGTGGATTACATGATCAAGTTTACTTGGACATTTTTGTCTATTGTTGTAGGTATTGTCAGTTTTGTGGGACAGATCAAAGGGAAACCGAATGAATAATCAACAATATTACATTGGATCATTTATATTGCGCCGTTTTCATGATTCAAATTTCGAGGGCGCATTTACTCCATTATTTCACATTATAATTCGTTCTTCATTATTTTTATGAAGAAAATTTGATTTAGTATTATTGTCATAAATTATGATAAGATTCAATTTGTATATTTATAAAATTTAATATTTATCTTTAACGTAACAAACACTAGAAACAATACATTCAAGTATGAATACAAATGTGGATGTATATACTATTTCAATTACCCTTACTTTGATTTTGTGCTAATGTGAGATGCAAATGAGATTGTAAACTGTGGAATAACTAAAAATCTTGTTTTGTCAATAAATTGCAAATAAGCTTATTTCTTTTATCGGTGTAAAATAATTTTTTTTATTGTTTGTTTATTGCAGAGCAATCAGAATAAAAAACAAAAAAGTGGCTACAATCCATACGAAGGGGCAGATAATCCTGAGTTATACGGAGCCAGTATAGAGAAGAATGTGTTGGGTAAATATGATGAGGAGATACTCGGCACTAAGAAGAAGCAAGGTTTCGTTATAGGAGATGAGGATAGACTGGAGATGGAGAACTTTAAAAAGATGATGGTAAGCTGTATAAATTTACCAGAGTTTTTGTGTGTCCAATGATCAAAGGATGAAAAAGATCTATGGATAGCGGTCACTTAATGCATAATATGGGTGAAATACAAAAGCAATAAAATGCTTAATATTTGATACAAAAAATCAATTCAGATAATGATTTTAATGTCCTCACAAAAAATTGTAATCTTTGTTAGTCCAAGGATGGTATTAGTTAGCCCATGGGTATATAGTGAAATTTTTAATTATATATGTAATAATAAGTACATTTTTAGTCATATGTGAATACCTGTGCAATAAAACTAAGCTTATATATTTCAGGGATGTCAAAAACTTTCATTATTAATTTCAATTGAAATGTTTTCAGATCAAAGAAAAGTTGTCATCAAAACGCTTGGAGTCTTTAGTATTACCTGAACCAAAGTTAGCTTCAGTGTACTATACAGAAGATGAATTAAAGGCAAAGTTTAAGAAACCAAAGAGAAAGGTGAGTAATGATTATAAATTTATTTAAATCTGAGTTATTATATTTCTCAAAAAAATTATACTCGCATTTGTAATGTTGGCCCAGAAAATTACAAGTTTAATCATAAAATATTGTGATTGGGACATGAGTCTGAGTGCCTAGAGAATATCCACAACATTGGTCACTCTGTGTGAAGTATCATCCACATGGGAGTATTACCCAGTTGTGAAACAATCTTTTATTTATTTATTTATTTTATTCTTCACTGTAAATTTACAAAATACAATATTACAAAATAAAACAGTCTCATATAAATATCAGTTATACAATTCAATATTTTAAGACTATGATGTCTAAATAATCTACGACCGCGAAGGGATCATGTTTTAAAAATGTTTGATTTGACATTTGGCCAATTGCAACCTTTGTTCACCCAGAAATGTCAGTCCCTATGTCATTGTGTAGAAACAAAAACTATGTAGCAGTGTCATATTTTGTTGTGGTTGTGTATTTAAAATGTGTTACATGAGCTTAGCAAAATTTTGATGAGCTCCGAAGGAATAGTTCATTACAACATTTAAATTATTATCAATACTATGTATCTATTTGAAGATCTTCTAGCCCCTAATACCAGCTCTATAATGCTGTCTGGGGCCAAATTTTGTTTTTTTGTAGAATTTCAAATGTCATTTTAATGTTTTATAATTGAATTGTTGTCTTGTATATATGTAGTATAAAAATAAATAAATAAAATCTAATTTATTGAATATTTTCGTTTGAACATGAAATTTTATTAAAATTTGACGGAAGTATGTAAATAGCTTGTCTTGTAAAAGCAGGTATGTATATGTAATGGGGTGTTCACATTTGGCGAATATCGCCAGGCGAATTTCAAAATATAACGTCAGGCGAAAAAACAAAATTCGCCGTACTACGCCCATTGATCGTCACACCTGTTCACACAGTCCACCGATATAGAAACGATCTGTCAGATGCGCTTTGATTTTGACACTGTTTTCAAAATGGCGTCGAGATGGAGATCGCGAAGTGTTTATTTTTAGTCGAAAATGTTATAGTAGAGGTTAAAAGGCGCCTTTTTATTAAGGAAACAAACGCCACAAACCAACAACAAAGATAACAGCTGTCACGAAGCGGGAAACATTTATAAAATGCATAGGTTATAAAGTTTTTACCATAGATATGAACGCCTGCGCGTGCGCGAATCGTTCAATCGGCCGAAAATGTTGGAAGGTGGTCAACTCGAGACGATATCGTTTCTACTGGTTTTTATCGTTTCAGACTAGCTGTCATTTTGTTCACACGGTTCAAATGGCTGGCGATATTCGCCAAAGTGAGAACACCACATAAAGCATTGTAGATAAGAAATTTTGTCATCTTTATTCAGCAATAGGCAAAGCTTTCATTCTGGACAGCACCTGCACCCAACTGGATCTGCACTCAAATCTGGTTAATCAATAAAAAAATTAGTAAATAGTCTAAAGATTTTTCATTCTGGTGTTTTTATGTCACACTGAGGATCACCTTCATGTTTATTACATGCAGTTAGTCTACTGGCTTTCCAGCTTATGAAAGGTGACATAATGGTATAGATAGATATTCTTAATGCTGTAATGGGCAGTTTATTTCAAGCGTGTCAAGATTTTGTAAAGTTCACATGACTCAATTTGAACATACAATGACAATAGGCATCTCCAAGTGGAGATTTTAAAATAATTGCTGTCGTTATGATTCACAGGGTAAGATGAGAAAGAAAGTTAAGGCGGAGGATCAAATGGAGGAGGAAGAAGCAACCAATAGAGGAGCACTAGTTACAGATGATACGGGTATAGCTATTTTTTGTTTTATTTCAAAAGTAAACGAAAAATTAAATATTTCTTGAAAACCAGCAAAATTTGCAAATAATTGTATAGCATATAACAAGGTAGTCGATTGGTTGATAATAAAGATTAATCTTGTATAAAAAAAATTAAGAGATATGCTTAATTGACATATGTAATATGTTCCCGATTAATTCATAGAAAATTTCAATTCTCTTCCAAGTTATGATTCTGAAATGCTCAAATATCTATTTATTAATCCTCTCACACCGCAACTCTTGCGGATTTGACAGAGATGGGGGAATGCCAAAATGAACTGTTATGTTTTCAATGATCTTTCTCTATTTCTTCCCTACTTTCAGACAAATATTTATAGAGGTCAATATGAAAAACCATCAAACAAATATTAATCACTAAGGTCTGTAAGCCAGCAACTGTAAAATTTACATAAATGATTTTTTTTCTTTTTGTCATATGGCAGTATTCTTTTAACTTTGGTTGGGCTTATGAAATAGGGAAGTTGCACTTTTTTTTTTTTTTTTAATATATTGAAAGATATTGGTAAATAAATACTTCTGGCAATTTTCATTTTGAAAAATTTTCTTTTGTTTTTGAGATATTTAAGTTCGAAATTTGAAAATTTCATAATGGCGCGAAAAAGTTGAAAGTATGAAACCAATCCCCCGTGACGTCATAACATACATTGAGATATTCGTTGTGACGGATTGCTAAATATTCTAGTACATTGGTGAATGGCGTTACGTTCGACTCGCGAATTGAAGATTTGTGTTGTGCGTAATAATTGATTATTTTATTGTATTTCACTAAAATTATGTCTTACAAATATTGTATAGTGCCAAGATGCAAAAATACAACATTTACAGCCCCAAACAAGATATTTTTGCATGTTCCATGCGATCGTTTAATGCGTCGCAAATGGTGTCGTGCTATGAAAAGAGACGAAATTTTAAACAAAAAATTGTGTCCTAATACTAGTTTATATTGCTGTGAAGATCATTTTAATGTAAGTATTATGAATACTACTTTTATATATTATCTCGAATTTAAAATAGACTCTTTGTTTTGACATACTGTATTATTATGTTCTTTGACTCCGCTTTTTTAGGTTATGTTTATCATTAGAAAGATATTTCTTTACTTATTTTATATTTCAAACATAAAATGTTACAATTTAATGTATTTTACGAAATATGCATACAGGTTAAGTATATCCTAAATACTCACTTCATTTCCCCCCTCTTATTAATATTTTGAGCCTTTATAATTTCTTAGGTAGATGTATCAATATATTCTTTTGTAACAATTTATACAAATTGAATTAAAGTTATTATGTTCAACCATTTTTCAGCTAGAAGAAGACCTAGAAAATTATATGCGACAAAAAATGATGGGTGGCAGATGTTTTTTGAAAAAGGGTGTTATCCCACATAAATTTGACTGTCAAAAACTTGACGTTGCGGAAGTCAGACAAACTGGGATTCGAAGGAAACGCTTAAAATTAATCAATGAGGCGATTAAAAACAATAGGAGTGGTATGTATCTTCAATAAAATTTCATTTTATAATACGATTTGACCATATTTTTTGTGATCCAAACACTAACATATATATTTCTATTGCAGAAGTTCTTACTGAAGTTGCCGATAGCCCACCTACGCCTGTTTCAATTATTATTGACGCTAACCATGATGACCCATCTAACAAAGAAAATGTTGAAGAGCCTGTGTGCAGTCATGATAAGGGAGTTCAAGTGAACAAAACAAAGAGTGTGAGAAGTAAAGCAACAAACACAAATCATTTTCAGAATTTAATAAATACTGCTTGCTCTCCTATTAAAGAAGTAAATTATGCCAAAGCCTCAACTTCACAATCAAGGAATGAACGATGCTCTACTGAATCTGAAGACAGTATAACAACTTGCAGTGAAAGTCCCGAACCTGCGTATGATTCAGAAGATTCCATGTTTGAAGATTGGGAGCATGAAAAAACCAATTTAAATTCATATATGCAGAAAGGGATTCTATTGAGGATTGATGAAGATCCTAATTTGTACTTAGGAATAACTCCAGACATGTATCATGTCATTGACATATTTTCTAAGCATTTAAACACACCAAAACTCAATATATTAATTACAATCGCAAAGATTAAATTGAATTTATCGTACAACGTATTGGGTTCTCTTTTTGGCGTTTCATCAAGTACAGTGTGTCGAATATTCCAAAAATCTGTTCCACACTTAGCTGTTGCATTAAAAGATTTAATAATTTGGCCAAAAGCAGAAGATATTAATTCTCATTTGCCAATGTCTTTTAGAAGACGATACAACAAAGTATGCTCAATTATTGATTGCTTAGAACTGCAAATTGAAAAACCTACTGACACTAAACATCAAGCACTCACTTGGTCAGAGTATAAACATTGCAACACCCTCAAATATTTAATATCTTGTACACCTGATGGCTTGATAAATTTTATTTCTGTTGGATATGGAGGACGGGCAAGCGATACAGTAATAGCTGAAGATTGTGGCTACTTGGATAATCTGCAACCAGGCACGTGGGTAATGGCTGACAGAGGGTTTAAAAATATCTCTCATCTGCTACAACAACGAAATGTGCATCTCGTTAGGCCTCCAAGTGTTACGACAAACGTGAAACCAACAAAAGAGGAAGTAATAGAAACAAAGCGGATTGCTGCATTACGAATTCATGTTGAACGCGTGATTAGTAGGATTCGGGAATTTAATATGCTGAAAATGCATGCAACCATCGATCATAATTTCATGCAAAATGTAGATCAAGTAATGATCATCGCATGTGCCTTAGTTAATTTACAAAATGCTTTAATTAAATTATAGATCAGTCATTATACTTCATGTTTATGTATATATTTGAAGTTTTTTTCTTCGGAAATATATTGTATTCTAAGTTTTTATATGTAATATTAAATAATGATTTTAATAGAATAAGGAAATTAAGAAAATCAACTATAAAACAATGCAACATCAAGTTGTTGATTTGCAGTAAATATATAGCTAAAATAGCTAAGGTTGGTTGGTCAGGTTAATGCTTTTTAGAAAAACAAGACACATACATACATGTAAAATATCAATTTTATTTATATTTTTTAGAAAATTATAATAAATACATTTTTATGCTAGACATCTTATATTGATACATTTTCTAATATTAATACTAAAACATTTTTGCTAGGTGTGTAAATCTAATTATAATTACTAATTTATTATATAACTTAACTATTGCTAATTTCTTACTTTTAGAGATGCTTTATAATAACTATCTAAAAATATAGTTACAATAAAACTACTTACTACTAAGATATTTTCACATGTGTTTTGTATGTAACTAATGAAATTATGTACAGTATTGTTATTTTTGATTAAATCACTAAGTCTGTAGTAAAAAACAATTAATTTTGAGTTTATTATTGTACTTAACTACTTCCGAACCTCTCCCTCACAAACAGACAAAAAATAATACCAAAAAAGAAGAAATGTTCTTAGTTCAGTCACAGGACACTAAAATTAAACATGTTACTCATTGCGTGATTGGCTAATTGAATGTGTAAGTAAAATTTGAATGCCGTCGTCACACAGAACTAATTAGTTTAGGAAAGACAGATTTTTTCCAAAATAATTCTGCCTTCATTATCAGTTCCTCAATTAGGCTAAGATCATATCGGACAAAACAATACTCAAATTTTTTTGTCACCTCAAAATCAGGATATGCCACACAATACAACCCCAGTTTTTTATTTGCCAGGTGCATTTGTAGTTGCATCTGTGCATTATATTTGGGACTAGGTTGACCATCTTTCAAAAAATGCTTCATCCGTTGGATGCTGGTAGGACACTTGATTTCAAGAATATACTCCAAGCAAATACCATCTGGTGATGCCCCAAAAATGGGTAAACTGGGTGTGATTATTATCCCACTTCTTTTATATTTCTCTCCGCTCAAATTTTCCATCTCTTTTATTACATCTTTTTCTAAGCGTATCCCTCGTTCTAATGCTGCATTTCGATATATTCCTCCTCCCAATATGCTTTCCACTAAAGACCCATCATCTGTATGACAGTGTGCCACTTCATACAATTTGGACGCTGTGATACGCCCATACCTTAATTTATGCCACTGTGCATTATTACTTTGGTCTTTAGTGTCATCACAGATGTCCCTACAAATTTTGGCATCCATTTGCGAAGTGCAATAATTGATAAAATGGTCTGCATTTTGGTGAATATTAAAATTTTTCAGCAAATTATAAATAGTCAAGGTCTCATAAGTTTTTTTTTCTTTAAAATACTTTATCAGCTGGACATTTTCTCTTCCACCGAGTTCCAGTGTTTTGGATACAATTTTATCTAAAATTGAGTGGCTGTGCATTGGTGGATTAGACATTGGTTTGCAACCCATATCTTTGGCTTTAATAAATTTTGTTGAAGTTCCTATTGCAGCCATTTTAGATTTCTTCCAATAGCACTCCACAGATGTCCTGGGAGGATCTTCGCTTCGTCGATGCACCCATGACAAAAACGCAATTGCGTGTTTACATCCTCCTATAAAATGAAAGAGATATGATTAAAAAAAGGAAATCAAAGTCCAATATGATTTATTATACACCAATAACGGACAATTTTCAACTTTTTCCATTTAGGGAAATTGGGATAGATTTTTTACTTCAACGTCAAAAGCTTTATGGGATTTGGTGTTTAATTGAAATGGTAAGGGTTCTATTAGGTGGTATATTATGAAATGCTTTGTAGGCAAATTGTTAACAGGGCTATGAATTCAATATGAAATGCAGCGTTGACAACTCTGTTGAGAAGTAAAAATGTTAGACGACTTGCATAAATTTGTGTTTTTTCTTTACCTTCAGAAGCTGCACAGTCTTGGCAAACACATGATTTGACAGTCTCCTCTTGTTCGTCTACAACCAGAGCAACATTGTAGGGTTTTATTCGTAACCTATGTTCTGGTGTCACTCTTGCTTTCACATGACAAATAGGTCCATCTCTCTTTACTTGCACATATCCAATGGCATTGTCACCGTAACTTTCTCTCGAGGATCTGTAAAAAATCATTGTATGGTGATATATGACATAAATGTTCTGTATGTATTAAAAAATGGAATTTATTAAGTTTAGGCAAACGCATCAAAACTTCGATTATTTTTATGTAAATATGTAGCATTTTATCTGGAGAATAACAATCCGGTGTAATATTGTGGTTTTAGTCACCACAACATTAATTATATTGCATTTTTCGTACGTTTTTGCCATGTCACATATACTTAAATTTGTACGTTTGACTGATTTATAGGTTAGGTTTGAATAAAGGGAACAATAGATTTACCACGATCAGGTCGTTCATTAATATTTATATAAAAGTAGAAATGTGAATTAGACATTAAAATGTTGATTGATTATAATATTTAGAACAACTTGCCTTCCAGCTTTAACTCCACGTAGTTCTGCACTAATAAAATCTGTGTTGGATGCATAAAATTCTGCTAACATGAAAGAGTCTATCTTTGGTAAATTATCGGATTGTCCTTGCAAGTAACCACTTTCCATTTTAAAGTATATGATTTTATAACAACAGGAAAACACTTATTTATATCACAAGAAGATTTCGATAGTAAGGAACCGCCAGGACGCACGTAAAACATATGAAGGACTTTGCATTTCGTACGACATCGTATGTAGTGACGTCACAAATTTTATTGACCAATCACAGAGCGTTTCTAAAAGGGGCGTAAAATCGTGATTTTATTTATTAAAATAATAAATATAAATGATAATTTAATACATTTTTATTAATATATATCGAATAATAAATAGTGTAAAAATATATTCCAAATATTTCCAAAGGAATCCCTAACAAGTGCAACTTCCCTATTGTGTGGCTAGTATGTTTAAGAATAGGTAAATAAATATTTTGGTATCTCTATTTTCAGAAGTGAAACAGGAAGTACTGAGATCAGTAAAGATGGAAGAAGAAGAGGAAGAACAGGACAATGAATTGGAGCAGGCATTGGCTAGAGCCAGGAACCTCACACTGGCAAAGAGAACCAGCACATTGCCAAAGGTAATTTTATAGTATCATTATTGAAGTGGCCAGTGACCTGATGTTGGATCTTGGAGTTTTAATCAAAGGATCCGGATTCGAACCCTTCCACTTTCAATCTTACAATATAAGAATATTTCTAATACTAATAATATGTGTGTACAGTTAAGGATAATTATATTGTATATCTGTCTGTTAACATTACAGTTGGAAGAATTGGTGCAGGCTGTGAAGAAAGAAGAGGAAGATGAAGATATTCCTGAAGTGGGTGTAGTGGGTGGCATTGTACTGGATAGCACTGCAGAGTTCTGTAGGACACTGGGAGATATACCTACATACGGACAAGCGGGGAACAGAGATGTGGGCGCTGATGAAATGATGGTCAGTCAAATATTGTACTTTCTTGTAATAAACTAGTTTAGAAGTCGAAAGGCTTGTCCAATAAATCATCTAAACTTTTGCATAGTGTGGTCATTTATGTTTTCGGGTGTACTGGTGTATTTCAAGGACATCCTCGAAAGGCAAAAGAAGTCACTCAATAAAAATCTATGTAGTAGCACAAAATTACTATTGATATAACATTTTTTTTTTAAATGCAAGTGATGGATTATTTTTTTAGTAAAAATCTAGGTCGTAATGTGTGGTGTGTTTGTTTGCCGTAGGATCTGGAAGAAGAAGAAGATGTAAAGCACACAGGAGGAACTTGGAGTAGTGTAGACCCGGATATGGAGCCACCCCTTGTAGATTCTACCAGAGGTAATTTATATATTTACACACCATACTTACTCAAATAGACAAATGAATAAACTAATTTTTATTCTTCATGAGTAAGTATTTCCACAAAAACAAACTGTAATATGAAATAGCCTTGTTTCGACAAATTTCTAGCCGATTTTTACATAAAAATCAGGTGGTCTATAACCTGATGGTAGAGTTACAGACTTTCAATTGGGATACTGATTACACCTGCTGCTGACTTACTCCGCCTTCATGACACAAGCATATTGCTTGCTGTCTGTGAATATGTCTGGGGTGTATTCAGGTTTATATACATAGTTCAAAAACTATGCACTTTCAAAGTTTTCCATAGATTTCTTTTCCTAATCAATTTCTTCTACAGCCAGTGTATTCCACTGCTAAGAGCCTCTTCATGAACACACTACAAATCTGTCCTCTGCCAGCTCCTTCCATTTGGTCCCCTCCCATCTTCTTTACATCTGTCTTCACTTGGTTTGCTGTCTGTCTCCTCACATTGTCGGTTTCAAATCCATTAATTTACAATTTCATCTACCGTCTTGTTCACAATGTAAAAATTTATTTATTTTTAATGTATTTCTACATTCTTCAAATTGCTTTAAAATTATTTTCAGATGGAGGCGGTGCTTTAGAAGCTGAGCCTCGTTTGGATGCGGGAGTTGGAGGAGCCCTAAAGTTGGCTCTCAGCAAGGGATATCTGGAGAGGGGCAGAGAGGCACGACCTGCACCTCCTGCTCTGCCTCATCTCAGGGCTGCACATTATTCTATTGACGATAAGGCACACAAGTGAGTATTCATAATATCTACTCATTTTTTATCAACCATTTATTGTAGAGAGCATGAGTTATTCCGTATGTTGTAGCATAATAGTAGCTAGTTCTGTATCATTTGTGTTTTTTTTTGTCAGCCACATTTGCCTAATGACAACACAGCAATGAATTGTCAAATCGACGTGTTATTGTTACAAAGTGGAAAGAAAAAAAGACAACCCACGCAAAATCGTCTGGAAAGATTAATTTAATTCGGGACTCTATTCTAATAGGACACTAATGTCTTGAGTTTTTTTAATTTCTTTTTGTTACCTTGTGGAGACTCTTAACAGTCACTTTGTGTACTGTTGTGAGAAGATCAAATAAAGGAGCTTTTGCATATATATTCAGCAATAATATGTTTTTCTGTCAGTGTGCCCCAAGCAACCAACCCATGACCATTGAGGATATCCGAAATTCAGCTAGTTTAGGCAGAAGAGAGCATGCCACAATGTATTATTATATTTGTAATATATGTACATATTTTAGTATTCATCTATATTTATACATCTTAAAAACTTGGCTTCCTTGGCACCTCTGTGATAAATTCAACCATTGTGCAAAATTATTTGTAAATATCATTTATTAATTGTTTTTCTGCTTATTATTTTTGTTTGAAAATTTTGTAAAGTTTAATATAATCAAATTAAAAGATTTTTGAACATGGAACAATGATAGTGGTGAGAACACTTGATGACAAAATGAGATCATTAAGCATAAATCTAGCACTAGGTCCAGGTAGCATTTGGTATCACAAACAATGTTTATGAAATTATTTGTGATTGTAGATGCGTGTCTCTGCTTGTTTTCTGTATAAAAAAATGTAATATTTTCTGTTCTTTATTGCAGTGATGATGATAAGCTGAATCGTCGTGAACGTGGCCACTCTGGTCCTGTAACTGAGTTCCGAGAGAAGGATGGCTTCAAACCCCACGTCAAACTGGACTATGTAGATGATGAAGGACGCCCCCTCAAGCCAAAAGAAGCCTTCCGCTATCTATCCCACAAGTTCCACGGCAAGGGACCTGGCAAGAACAAACAGGAAAAGAGGATCAAACAGAATGTCCAGGAAGGGGTGAGAATTATTATTTTTTTCAAAAAAAAAATTGTGATATTCAAATAATTATATCAGTATAGGCAGGTCTTCTTAAAATTGCACAAATAATACTTGACATCTCCGAATGAGCAATGAGGTATACCTCCCAACCTGAATGTCTTGATAACTTGCATATTTATTACATGCAGTTGGTCTACTGGCTACCCCTTTTGTGGGAAGATGCTGTGTTGGTATGAATGAATTTATTATTTTAATTATGTATTTCAATTTTCTTAGATTTATGAAAATCAATAATTGTATTTTATTTTTATTTTCTAGTTGATGAAGAAAATGAATTCTACAGACACACCACTTGGCACACTGGCACTGCTTCAAGCGAGACAAAAAGAGGCTCGAACAGCGTTCCTAGTGCTTTCCGGAACCAAGAAATCTACTCCACTGTGATCTGTTTAGATTTGTGTTTGTATTTTTACCATTGCACTGTATATACAAATTAATATTGTATTTATTTAGGTTTTTATAATACTGGTGACTCCATATTTTAATATGAAAATCATCATCTTGAAATCAAGTTAATATCTCAATTAAAAATCAAAATTTCGTGGAGTTCTCGGCAAAAATTAAGACTCCCCCTCATTTCTATATGTTTTCGGGTGTCCTGTAAAAGCCAGGTATTCGTAAATCCTCACAAACAAGACATCTTAACGTCTGTAAATCACTGATGGGGTATGTCACCCATCCCGAATGATTTGAAGGTTAATGTTTTTTTTTTGAAAATGAAATAATATTAATGATACCTATCATTCTTTTATTTGTTGTACTTAAAACAAAATATGATCAGTTGGTGAGCTTATTGTCTAATGAAAAAATATACTTGGCGTAATCAAGTCACAAATGAATATTTTAACACACATACTTCTGAATGATGTTGTTTCTACTCCATTTATGTCTCTTTTGTCCTTCACTCATATCCAAGGCTCGTTTTGCGCACATCAGTGTTGGTGCCCTAGTGCTGGCCGAATGCAACAACCTTGTAGCTGTGATAAAGATATCTTTGTGCCCAAAAAAGTATTAAGATCCCATTCCATGCATATAATAATAATAAAACTTTATTAACAGAACATAATAACATATTTGTACAAACTACACATAATAAATAAAAACAGCGTTCTGTCAAATGGCGGACTTGTTGCAGAGCAACACCTTCCAGCCACACATATCTCTAGTAATCTTCTTCCATTATCATTCACTCTTACATCACCATGATAAAATTGGAACAAGCATAGTCTCTTGTGTTATACCTTTTCAGGTGATTTACAGTGGTAAAATAAACTTAAAATAAATAAAATAAACGATATCAGAGCGCAAGGAATGTCGTGGAAAGAGGTGACGCAATTGGCACAGAGACGCTCTGAATGGAGGAGGCTGGTTTCTGCCCTGTGCTCCCGAGAGGAGCGTTGAGGGCGATGATGATGATGATGAAAATAAACTTTATAGTTTTTTTTAACCAAATTTTTTTTTCATTGTATGTTTTGGGTGAGTCCAGGTGAACTTCCTTCTTAGGCCTAAATCCAGTGAAAGGATTAATGTGCCGAAGGTTGATATTTTGCTACCGTTTGCCGCGTATAATTCTAGGTTGGTTTGATTTTTATTCGTGTTGATGAAATTTTTAAGTTTAGGAATAATTGATACTTGAGAGCCTGTATCTACTAAAAAGGATTGGCCAGTTTTTTTGTCCATGACATGTAAACGGCTCTCCACTACCAGTGCAGACGCCGTTATTTCTGGCTGGTTATCTCGTTTCCCTGGTTCGAATTATTGAATTTGCAAGGGGAATGCATTTGAAAGCTCGTTTACCAAATTTGTTGTGATAGAAACACGTATCATTTTCGTCTTTGTTTCTAGGCCCTGATCTATCTCTATTTCTGTAGTAATTATTCCTAGGAAATGGGCTGCGTGACCTACTTCTGCCCCTAAACCTATTGTTCCTCTGTGAGGTAAAATCATTTTGTAAACGTTCTACTTGGAGTCTTAAACTGGCGATCTCTCTTACCAGGTCCGTATCTCTGGATTTGGGGATTTGTTGTTGGTGTAACACTGCTACCTCGACAGGTTTGTATACCTGATGAATCTTATCCGCGATTTCGGCTGCTTGAATTAAGGTGTGAGTGCCTACTGCCAAGATTGCTTGTGTATTATGTGGCAATTGCTGTAACCATTGGTGTTTTAGTATGTTTTGGTTTACGTTCGTATTACCTACCATGGCCTGCATTTCCCGGAGCAAGGTGGATGGTGTTCTGTCACCCAGTTGTATACCTGACAGGAGTTTTTTTAAGTCTATTCTCCTCTGACTCTCCGCAGCGGCTCATCATGGCCGCTTTTAGGGTGTCATACTTGTCTTTGCTAGGAGGGTTACTTACTATGTCGCTAAAGTGTCTTGGTTCGATCGATGCCACAATATAACTGTATTTGGTCCTGTCGTCTACAATTCGTGCGAGGTTGAATTGCGCCTCTAATTGGAAGAACCATAGTTGTAGGTTCTCAGTGGCGGACTTGTTGCAGAGCAACACCTTCCAGCCACACATATCTCTAGTAATCTTCCATTTTCATTCACTCTTACATCACCATTGTTGAAATAACTTTATTTGTCGGATATTTCAGGAGTCCAAGGACTCCTATTTATCCGTTTAGGTGACAATTTATTTACATTTCAACTCTTTCTAGTCTAGTACCACTATGCCAGTGTTGGCATCTCCGACCCTACCACGTCAGTGGGCGGGGGACCCGGCTGACATAGCAGATCCCATCTTGAGACCCACACATCCACGAATGCCTTGACGGTAAAAGTACTTCTTATTCCCTTTTTTCCAGTAACAAGTTGTGCTTTGTCTTCAAATAATATATTCTCTATAATTTCCATCAGAGTCTTGAATACATCCATCCCTTTATCAGACGCCTCCTTCATAGGGCTTTCCCTCACTCTGCTCCTCTTCTTACGCCTAGCCCCCTCTCCGTCTCCGGCATGGTCTTCTTGTGTTATACCTTTCAGGTGATTTACAGTGGTAAAATAAACTTTATAGTTTTTTTGAACCATAAATTTTTTTCGTTGTATGTATTTAATAGAGATTACATAATATTGAAATCAATGACATGAACGTGTAGGTATTTGTGGATAAATAATTTTAGTTAAAAAACTTATTTAACTCACCTGTAGCTAAAAATCTTAAAGTAAGAACTAATGTTTTTTTCGCTGATATTGCTTTTTATATATTTGTCTTGTATTTTTTATGCGATGTTCAATTTTATCCGGCATAAATTCAAAATCATCTGCTGTCATTCTTACAAAGTTTTTACAAGTGTTTTCAGCTTCATTTCTTAATTCGGTAAACAAATTTTCAACGATATTCTTTTTCATTCATTTTGCACTTGTTTAGTTTGTCAAATAAAAAAATAAATTATTTGACATTTTGCAAAATGTTTAAACAAATTCTAAAATATCTTCAAGTGCCTCACGAACTGTGGCATTATCTCTTAGCAACTTATTGTGTTCAAAAGTTAAATAAATAAAAAATCTTCTACAAATGGTGGGTTTATTGCCTGAAGGCAATTTCTAACAACCAACCGAAGTTGATAATTCAATTATCATTTATAATTTTCATTTGATGCTGATTGTAAGTCTATTTAGTCAACTTGGACTCGCTCGATAATGTCCTGATATAATAGGCTGAATAACTATGCCTCTTGACTCGAAGGTCTTTTACTAAACAGTGCATTGCCACCCTCCGCCGCCGACGTAAGGGGTAGCCAGCAGATATGGGTAAGTACACCTACGCGTTGCACAGCATTGCGAGGGTAGTACTACACAATAAAGGGAACATCTATTTAAAAACTAAGAAATAATATAAAAGGATTCCCAGTAGGGATGTGTTATAAAAATTCTACTAGCAGGTACTTATACTAATATTGTTCTTACCATATAATTATCTCAGGTAGGCGGAGGCATCAATGTCCAGGGGTATCTTTCTTTCTTATGTACTTTAGTTATATGAGCGTTCTCCACCTGACTGAAGTAGTTCCAGTTAATAAGTAAAATTATAGAGTTCCATATTACATGGCAATAATAAGTAGAAAATTCTGTGATATTTTACAGAATGCAAGGTTTACTAAAATTAGATAATAATCTCATCTTTTCAAGTATAGGCTCGTGACTAAAATGTCTAGGGGTATATAGATATAATGATTTGAAAAAGTCTGTGTGAGACTTACAGAAGTTTAATAATTCAAGAGTTTTTGTGTTTACGCTGTGGAAATCCATTTTTAATTTTAATAAATAAAATATAAAAATATATTATTGAGCACTGTTTAATCTCCACTATGTTAGGTTAAATACCGAACGTTTTCGCCTATACTTGTAGGCATCTTCAGGGAAACTCAGTTTCTTTCTCAGATCTTGAGCAGTTCTGAGAAACTTTCAATGTTTTTAACACTTTTGAAGTGGATTGTCCACTGCTTGTGCAACTTCAAATCACAATATGCTTCATCTTTATCTGATTTTGATTTAAGAATTGAAATCAAGTTACAAAATTGATCATGTAGCTTAGCATCGTCAATCTCTACACCTCTGATGCTCAAGAACTCAATGCATGAAATTAAATTATCGGTTATGTGTCTTCGTCATTATCAAGGTCACCGGTCATTCCCACGGCCTGGACATTCAATCTATCTAAAATGTCTTCCTCTGTCTAAGATAGCGGGACTTGTGGCAAAGGTGGTCCACCACCTGTCATTTTAGCATGGTATCTTACTTTATTTCCTTTGCTTTTTACATTTTTTTTATACTGTCCCATTTCTTCCGCAAGACAATCACTGGCCTATTAGACGTGTTGCTGGCGTTAAACAACTCTGTGATTTACAGCCAACACTTTGATTTGTCTTTCCACGTGAACATATCTGTTTTTTTTACATTCAATTATGGACCACCGGCTTTTCACGAGGTCCATCAATATTTCCACTTCAAACGGAGTAAAGTTGTGGGACCTCTTTTTATCAGCCATTGTCTGAAATTTAAAAATAAAATTTGCTTGTTTAAAATGATAATATGTGGAGGATGTTACACAAACATGCATATTGATAATAATGATTGTGGGTACTCCTTGGATATTGTTGCAAAAATTGTCATGGCAAAGATGATTTAGGCAATGATCTTTCTTTACGGCCATCTTTATTCTTCCAATCAGTTAAGATTTCTGTCCATGCAACATCAGGGAGCTGGGTTAGATGTATGGAGTTTGGAAGTAGAAAAATTAATTCTATATCATTAGATTTGCATACTCTAATTGCGTCTAATGACAGGTAACAACTTAGGTTATCACCAACAACAAAGAGTTTTCCAGTGATATTTTTTTTGTAAAGAATTAAAATTGTTACCACCCAATCTTCAAAAGTTCTGATGTCCATCCATCCTGATGGTGTTCTGTTATATCTAGTTCCTTTAGGCCCTCCCGATTGTCACAAATCGTATAAAAGTTGTGATTTGTAAATAACGTATGGTGGAAATAAATGTCCTGAAGCTGTGCCTGCTAGCATGATTGATTTAGAACATTTTTTATGATTCATTATACCTACGTTCTGGAAACTTTACTCCCCTCTTAGTGATTTTTATTTTCCTCCGAGATTGTCCCTCAAATTGGTTAAAATAATTTATTATCTCTTCCCTTGAAACATTAGCGCGAGCTCTTTTAACATTCTGTGTATACCGTTCTGAAATTTTATGTAGGCATCTTTTCAAAAAACCATTTACAAAATCTGAGGCAAGTAGATTATCTTTAAATTTTGGGCATGTTATCCTTTTTTTCTCTAAATATGTTTTTACTATCATCCTTGGGTCGTATTGCTCCAAAGGATAGCCATTACAGCACAGTGTTATGGATTATGCCTTCACTATATTATCGCATAGTCGGGCAAATTAAATATACAAATGCAATTAATGAGAAATCTAAGAAAATGCAATTTATTGAAAGTATTAATAGGATCATTTCAATATTGTTAGAAAATAACTTCAAATATATACCCAAATTACGGTATCGGATATTCTAGGGTTCGACTGCCATATTAATTGTTTACTTTGGGAATAACCAATCCTTCATTCTTAGTGAATCTTGTATTATGGAAATATTGTAATTTATTTCTATAACTATTATTCAAAAGATTAGACGATAACTGTTCTGAATGCTCCGCGACGGCCATTTGTATATCATCGAGTACGAGACGCGCCGGGGTTTCTTCACGACTTAAAAGCAGAGGAGAGTCCGACTCCGCTTCCTCTATTGGTTTCTCTGATTCGGACCCGGCGTAAAGGTAGTTCC
Source organism: Athripsodes cinereus (assembly GCA_947579605.1). Classification (NCBI taxonomy): domain Eukaryota; kingdom Metazoa; phylum Arthropoda; class Insecta; order Trichoptera; family Leptoceridae; genus Athripsodes; species Athripsodes cinereus. The sequence goes on from OX388312.1 coordinate 27,416,925, forward strand.
GTTAGTGTCCCGACTCGCGTTCCAAGAAGTGCTGCATCGTCAGCGAAAGCGCACCAATGCGTCGATTCGCGCTTAATTATCATTTTTAGTAGTCCGCGGACTATCCACGACGATCCTCGCAATCTCCTTCCGTAAAACTTCTTTGATAACTTTTTTATTAAAATATTTGTGCAATTTTTCGTAAGTGTACAAAGGACGCTTTCCGACCATTACGAAAACAAACACGCTAATGCCTGTCAAACAAATAAACCATAGACAGTAGAGTCAACCATAGATAAAAAACTAAGGTTGACAGCCTGGTGACAGAAAAATGCGCGGGGAAGAACTAGGATCACGTCATTTGGGCACGACCACATGAGAAAACAGAAAGCGCTCTCTCAACAATGGTTTTAAATAACGGCTACGGATACATAATATTTCTTTAGATGTCATTATGTTGTTCTATACGTATTATTTGTATCGAAGTGCCTACCTGGGATGGATGTGTAGTTGGTGACTATTTTAACAAGAATTTTTGTACAATTTGAACTTTATTTAAATTTGATTTGGTTGTGTTCCCCCAAATGGTTATTCCATATCGAATAAAAGACTCTGCTAATGATAAATAAATTATTCTTGTAAATTTTAAAATGTTTTATGAAGTCTCCCAACTATTGATCTCGATTTATTGCATCATTTTGTAATATGCTCATCCCATTTAAAGTTATTGTCTATTATTATCCCAAGATATTTGTATGATTTTACCGGATCAATTTTATTGCAATTACAATTAGTTTTTATTGTAGTGAATACAGTTATTATCATGTGAAATTATACCTAAATATGGCAATGTTTTACTGTGGAAAGTTTATATATGTAATTATTTACATTACATAATAACAATTTATATTACATGCACAAGACAAAGCATTTACGTGACTCTCCTCCAGAAACCTTTTGCTTTATGGCAAGGGGCACCGTTATGCATAAAAATTCCGTCATTGTTTGGAAACCACTCCCGCATTTTGAATGTTTGAGAATGTTTGAGTTTCTAAAGTTGTAATATTTTGTGTATAAGTGTGTGTCTTGTTTTGATGGTTGGTTAATTACGATTGGGCTTCCTCAAATAGTTTTTGAAATTCTATTAAACACAATGGAGTCTCTGGACTGTGAGTGGACGTGTTTTGGATTGTATGAACTGTTAATGGTTTTGGATTGTATGGTTTTAGCTCTTTTTGTAGGACAGCAGGATTTGTTAGCGATTCTTGACATCTTAGGCTTTTTATCCACTTTAACAAAAAACTTCTGTCAGGATCGATACAAGAGTCCGCACGACCGTAACTTTTGTTCCTCAAATCGGTTTTTTCATGGTGAGATGTAGGCTTCATAATCAGAGTGTAACTAGTAGATATGACCAATACAGAGCCTACTTTTGATTCAATCTCCCAAGACTTATGGCCCTTTTTAAACAGGTGTGATGTATCCAGTGGTACGACTGAACCGGAGGTATAATACTTGCATAAGATTTGAGCCCTAGAAAAGGGAGATATAACCTCATCAGATTTTTTGTACATATTCAGATGTTCAAGGACATTCCCATAATACACCTTTAAAAGATATGGAGCAATCTTATCCCATTCTTGATGATCCCCTAGGATCTCCCAGATCAGAGACATGATGGTCATTTTGAGCAATTTAGTGGTCCATATCAGATTTAACGATCCTTCGATCGTGTACACAGCCTTCAAACATATAGTTGCAGGAGTTAGATTTACAGGTTGATTGTTGTTGGTTGAGGATGCAAGAATGGTTGATGAGCTATCTCCATTATTCCTCGTGAGTTTTTTGATTTGATTTAAACAAAGATAGCGATGCCATATCAAGATTTCTGATATAAACAGTGTCAGTTTTAGGATTGTAATAAGTATTGTTTTTGTTGGTTTTTTTTATAAAAATTATAAAAATTTGAAGCTTTAGCTATGCAATGGAAATATAATATGGATTGACTATTGGTGTGAAATTGATTAATCAGTCTTCCGATTACTTATTGAGGCAATTCGATTTATTGTTGATTAAGGTAACTCCATTGAGATTTGTTATTAGAGGTGTCCTGAAGAATGCTCTTGGACACTCGCTGTCTCATTGACTGGGACGGGCTCTCCTCTGCGTTCATCTCAATGATGTATTCTGGATGGATGCTTAGATAATTCAGGATTTCCGGAATGTCTCGATTTGCAAAAAGAGTCAATGTAGCATGTGATTTTGCATACGAGTACCAGGTTTGAACCATTTTATATTTTGACTCGATCGGAGTGAATACATACTTATCATTTAGACATCTTAACATTCCATATGGTGAATTAAATGATACTCCATTATCTAATGCGGAACCGGAAACTTGGATTTTTTTGTCCACCACTGGTAGTGTGACTGATGTGACTGAAGGAGATTTGATGGTAACATGAGTCTTCCTTTCTGAGTCAATAGGGGGAACAGATTTTATCTCCTTTTCTTTTATGGAGTTCGTAAATAACTTTGACGCCCTATTGAATTCTTTTGTAATCTCTTTTTTTGTCTGAATAAGATCTCTTTGTTGCGTTACAGTTTCAACTCGGAAACTCTTCACATCATAATAATAATAATAATAATAAAAATCTTTATTGCACAAAAAACAAACATTATTAAAACACAAACATTGCAGAACCAGACAAATAAATTTGTGCAATGGGCGAGTTTATCGCAGAAGCGCGATATCTTCCAACTAACCCATAATCAACAGCTGAAGAAAATGTTTCCCTCATGATTCGAAGATTGACATCTGATGTCAGCTCCAGTACCATCAAGGCACCATCTACAAACGAAAAGAATAGATCTGGTGGTCGATAATAGGCTGTTAGTACTCTCCTCCTCCAAAGTTCCCATTCAGCTGGTGGTATAAACTTGATTAATCTCTCGATTTTCTTACTTTTGTGAAAACTCACACCAGGGGCGGAAAATTCTTTGCAATACTCTGAGATTGCATTAACCATTTCAGCGCAAAGTAGTTTATCATTGTCCGCATCTATCAGCCCTCGCAAATTTTTCCAAACAGGATTCTCTTTGTGACTATCTTCTTGAAAATCACTGGGAAGACCCCGCTGAGGGGCTGGACCGAGATCAAATGACCCTTCAGAACAGAAATTATGAGTTTTTCTTTCTGCATCTCTTGGACAAGGAATCGAAGTAACAAATGACCCGTCTTGTTGAATAGTGGGCATTGTACTGATCTCTTTGAAGTCATCAAACTGACTGGGGTCCAGTCTCTTCCCCATAATCTTTAGGGGATTAATTTAGGGCAATAATCTGGTTTCCAGGACTTGTTTGTACTGGTCCTGGCGCATTGTGCCCTGAACAATGTACAATCTACCGGAGCCTTTCACTGACATCACGCTCCAAAGCATTACGGATGTTGGATGTTTGACAACTTGTTTGATACAATCCTCCTTGTATGTCTCATTTTGTCTTCTTGGAAGATACATATTGGCTGGTTTCTTCCAAAATTTGGAATGTTGATTCGTCACTGAAACAAACCTGGAAGAAACACAGAAGACTTGAGAATTGAATAAAGTTATAAAATAGAGAATATTTGTTTGTAACAAGGTAGACTATGGAAGATGTCGATACAGATCAGGGTAGTTTATTTCATATGAAGAACAAAAGGAATATTAAATACCTTCTCCCAGTCCTTAATTGTCTTCTTATGTTCTTCTTAATCCTTATGTTCTTCTGCTCATGCAAGTCGTTTCTTTGCCATTGCTGGAGTGATCTTGGCCTTTTTTCGTGGCTTTCAAGCTGGTAGACCTGTTTTAAATAACGTTCCGCGTATGGTTCTAGCAGAGATGTTCACTCTTAAGTAGTGAAGTTGGAACTTTAGGTCAGTGGGTGTACTTTTATGGTTTTTTAATGAGAGATTTACTAGTTTTCTATCTGTTCGTGGAGTTAGTCTTAATTTTTTGCCACATTTGCCCACCCTAGACTGAACATAGTCTTCATTGCGGTTTAAGGCCATATTAATGCGACTCACAGCTTTTGAGAAACACTTAATATTTCTGCTATTTTTCGTTGAGAATGTATTTTTTCTTTAAAAAAGTCTGTTTTACAGCAACTTTACGTGGAGATAAGTCCTAAACTTTGCCCATTTCACACTAATTTTTAAGAAATATAAATAAAACAAAATTTCACAATTGATTTATATAACACAAATTGTACCCAGAAACTCAAAATTGTAAGCCAAAATTATAACAAACAGAAATAACAATAGTGGAACACGAATTAAATTTTAAAAATATAAAATTGCGGAGGCACAATAAATCCGATACTTTATAAATATTTTTCTAAGAATGTTCTTCCACATTCTAAAACACCACTTTCCTTCAACCTCATATTCAATTTAGAAAGTGTAGGAATCCCTTTCGCACGCTGTAAAACTCAGCAAATTTTCTACGTATTGCACAGTATTTCCAATCAGCCCCAAAATGTTTGGACAATAATTTATCCACATCACTTAGCTTCTCCAGTTTAACTCTACATCCTTTAAGTATCGACGTTGGGTGAATCATTCTGAGTGATTTATTTTTCTTGCAGATATTTTTAAACGTTCCATGATTAGATCGATAAAAATATTCTCCTCTCAGTAAAATATTATCACTTTTTTGGCACGTTTTAAAGTGAATCGCTTGCATTTAATAAATTGAATATGCCAGTTGCTAGTAGGCTTTACAACATCGACCACAGCTTGCTTCCAGTTACTGATTATGCAGTCCTCACCCATTTTAGTGACTTTTGCATACTTTTTGATAATGTTAATATATTCTTCTGGATTAATTATGTTCTCACATTTTTTTATTTCGCGTTCAATCAAGCCAAATACGCGATCTGCTGGCATGAATGAGTGTCCAGCCACTGGAAAAATGATTTCGACAGAATTCACTGCCGTAGGAGCTTCGGATAACCATTTAGAACACATCCCTATCATAGTGGAGTTTTTATTCTGTCCACCGCAGCCATCTGCCATTAACCTAATTTTTTTTATGCCAGTCAAATCGATTTTGTTTAACCTATCATAAACTGCAGAAGCGATTTCTGAAGATCCTTTGGAATATTCATCCTCCGTCCAACAATACGCGAAAACATTATTTTTATGAAATTTATCTCTTGAACTACCATCAACAATAATAATGTTGTATAAATACAGCTGTCGACTGTAGTATGAACTTTGATCTGGTATTTTTGGTAAAATTAAATTTTTTTCACAATCAAAAGATAAAATTTTCATATCGTCTAACCTTTCTTGTAACAGTTCATAGAATGCCTTTGATCTTAGTTTATGTACTCTTTTTTCAACCATTAATTTGTTTTTTTTTACAATATCTTTTTCACTTTTTGTCTTCTCTTTTCAGCAATTTTTTCAGGATCCATATGTACTCCAAGTGGACTAATAATATGGCCCAAAAATTTTACGTTAACATTAAAGAATTGACATTTTGCCAAAGTACATGTCATCCCTGCTAATTTTAATCTATTTAGTACACGTGATATGTGTGTTACATGTTCATTTATATCCCCTTTTGTTGCAATTAGTAAATCGTCTAAATAATTTATACAAAAATCTCGTATCTCAGATCCCAATACAATATCCATTGCTCTACAAAAACCCGCTACAGATGTTTTCAATCCTTGAGGTAATAGGTACTTTGTAAACAAATGACCGACCATTAAATACAAAGCCGGTATATTTACAGCTATCAGGTTCTAAAGGGATCTGAAAATATGCATTATTTAGATCTAAAGTTGTTATGTATTTAACCCCGTGAAATTTTTGAATTATTTCCGATATTAATGGTGGTCTCTCAATATCCGCTATCATTTTTGTTTTTAACTCACGGGCGTCTAATAAAATTCTAACTGATCCATCTTTTTTCAGAGTAGGTTAGGGTTATGTTAGGGCGTCGGCGGTACCCTCTGGACGATGGTCTGAACCTCTGCCTGCCTCTGTCCATTTCTTCAATGCGGCGTTCGAGTGCTGATATTTGTTTGATTAGGGCATCCATCTGCAAGTCGGTGTTAGAAGTGAAACTTTGCATTTTTTTTTTTTAACTGAGCACTTATATTAAATCATAAATAATGTTGTTAAAAAATTTTGAGTCAATATATTATTTATGCACGGAAAATAATTCATTATTTTATTTTAAATCACGTCGGTGTCATCAATATGTAGCGGTTACATAAGGTGAAGTAATGAAAGCGTGTTCTATGTTTGGTGGTTCTTTATTGACTGATCGCGTACCTGTGAGTCGGTACATACATTGCTATGGGTAGGTATATAGTAGGTGAGTATTTATTATACAGTGTACCATATATGTCAATGGACTCGCATATTCTGTAGAAGTTCGTTCTAATATACCTATGGCCTCCATTTCTAATAGTTTCTCCCAAATTCTACCTCTATATGCCATAGGTGCTGGATATGGTTTCCTTATGAATGGTTTTTCATCTGTCAATGAAATTTTATGATGATACAAATTTGTCCTACCAGGATAATCCGAAAATACCTCCTTATTATTCAACAATACTTGGTGAATCTTTGATCTAATACCCTCAGTGTCTATTATACCTTTAACAAATTCACTAATTTCCAATTCATCTACACATTTGCGAGAGACATCTACATTTTTCTTTTCACTTAATAACATTTCACCTGTGTCATCTGTGGTTAATGGTGTGTGGATTTGGGGCCACACACTGCTCCAATCTTCAGATCCCTCGAAAGTTTTGGTTCTGCTACTAAGGGGATGTGGGTTTAGTATTGAAACTCGAACACCGCATAAATACTATATTGATGAAGGTTAAATAACTATTTACAAGTAAGTTTTTTACACAACTTAAAACACACACTATACAATGGGTATTCTCGAACCGAGAGAGGGAACTTGAATCTCCCCTAAAAGCAACACCTCGTATATATATCATCTTTCAACCTCCTCTCTCTTATCACAAGTAACCAAACTATACAACAACAACAACTTCTAGAAAGAACTTACAATATATATATAAGAGACATCTGTCCTATACAACATAAAGTAATGAGTAATTAATACCACCAATATGACTAACATTAAATTATAATTAAGTTTAATACAACTTCCTACAGATGTCTATATCTTACACTCCCCCACCTAAATCTCATCTGTAAACTTAAATAATTCATTTTCACTTATATAATGCAAAATCTTAAATAATTCATTTTAATTTATATACTTAACAACAAAAAAAAAAACTTAAATACTTCATTCTTAAATACATATATATATATATGACCTTATATCACTGAGAGTAACGCTGTGGTTTTTGACACGGTCGAGGTCTTAGGTTTCTACTTGTAGATGGCTGTGGTTCTGGTGTCTGCTCCGAACATGGATTCTGAAACGAAGACGGTCATCATATTAACTTGTATACTAGATCTACTAATTGATACTTCATAACTATCTTGATTATAAATGAATTTTAACTGTCCCGGTATCTTACAGGTGATAACACTAGAATGATCATTAAGCCAGTCATGTCCTATAATTATTTTACGAATTAAATTCGGAACTATTAAACAAGGAATATTTATCGTGATTGTTTTTAACGTAAGCGTAATCAAAGCAATTTTACTTATTTTACAACTTCGCTGGCCCACAGCCCCTTTCAACTGAATAGGCGTAATCGGTGTAATAGGCAAATCACATATTATTTTCTCCCTTAAAATTTTTACAAAATTTCTGCACAAGTGACTTGACTGCCTGTATCAATCAAACAATTAATTGGATGTCCTCTTATATTTCCCATTATCTCGCATTGCAAATAATTTGGCAGTTAATGCTAAAAAGCCTTTTCTATTATAATAAGAGACTCTTGTCTCTTCATCACTTGGACCTTTAATGGCAATGTGGCTGCCATCAATGCAACCAATTACACCAGGAAAACCAAATTTGGTATAAAACCGTTCTCGAGCGTTTGTAATCTCGGATGGTGTTTGTGGAAATTTTATCCATGTACGACCCAGGTTATTAACAATTGCAGAACTTATTTCGACAATCGATCTGCTGACTGACGATTGGGACATGACTGCATTTATGTCCTGTCCAACAGCTTTTTGGTACGAACCCTGCCCATAAAAGTTCAATGTGCAAAGAACTTTGGCCAATATCACGCGCCATGCTTTTGCATTTAGTTATCCCTAGATGACCCTCATGAATTTTCTTAAAAATATCTGGTCGCAATACTTCAGGTATGATCAAACTTGAGCCCTTAAATACTAAATCGTTTACAATGTGAATTTCACTCTGATAATTCCAGAATGGTTTGCAGTTTGATGCCACACTTTTCTTTTGTTTTGGCCATCCTTCTGTATAATATTGCGTTAACGTCTGTAATGTTAAGTCTTTCAATGTTGCATCTTTAATTTCTTTTAATTTATGATCAGTAACAGCTAAATTGTGTCGCTGAGTTTCGAAATCCGCTATAACACATACATTTGAATGTGTTATAGCGGATTTCGAAACTCAGCGACACAATTCGAAACTAATAAGTTGACATGTACCTGTATTTCCTTTTCTATATCTGTGATTTCTGTGTCTGGTAGCGCAGCCCTTGATAGCGTATCTGATATTATCATTTGTTTCCCTGGTACATATTTTACTCTTAAATCTTATTTCTGTAAGGCAATCATCATCCTTTGTAACCTAGCTGGAACTTCTGCGAGTGGCTTTTTGAATAAATATATCACTGGTTTGTGGTCTGTTTCTACATCTATAGTTTTACCATATAAATACTGGTGGAATTTTTCACACCCAAATAATATCGCATACAACTCTTTTTCAATTTGAGCATAATTTTGTTGGCATTTTGTTAATGACTTTGATCCATACGCTACAGGTTTCCCATCCTGAAGTATTACACCCCCTACAGCACTTTTTGAGCTATCTACTGATAAAACAATTGGTTTATTTACATCAAAATTTACTAAGATTGGCGATGAACTAACAATATTTTTTAGGTCATTAAAAGATTTATCATGATTCTCATCCCATATCCATTCTACATTTTTCTTTAATAAGTCTCTCAATATGTGACAGTCAATAGGATAAAAGAAAAGTTCAAAGAAAAGAACAGGTATAAAATCCAAGGAATTAGACAAAATAATTACCTCGAATAAAGGGGAAAAGCTTAACGCCAAAGAAGAAAAGAAATATTAACAAAAAGGCTTAACGCCATGGGTGCATTATAAAGAAAAAAAAAGATCTAAAGCACCGGGTGATCTTTGAGATATAACCCTCGCGATACGGGTACCTCTGGTTTAGAGAAGCAGCAGACACACAAAGACTCAGTAGGTGTCCAGATGTATTTGGCTTGTAATCGGAATCCAGGACCCATAGACTGAGAATCAAATTTGATAAAGGACAGACGAGAAAACTTGAATGCATTAATCACACTAAACTTAATTTTCAATTATCTATGTTAAAACACTTTAAATTATTTAAATATTTGTTGTATACCACTTCTGACACCATGTTGATTGGGTCAGTTTGTTTAAATAAAAGATTTTGTTTATGATTCACTTTTATTACAAAGATTACTTTTATACACCATACTACTAATGCGACATATTGCAAGCAAGTGTCTATATGTATTCCATAGGCAACTGATGACAATACTCATATCCAGTGTTGCAAGTATGTCAAACCTATCAATTGGTGCGCTAGAGAAGATTTACTATTCCCGTCTAAGTGCCAAAGGAGATGAAGGAAGCTGATAAAGTAAAGCTACATTACATTTCTTTCTTAAATATTATGTATAGTGTTATGTGAAGGGCAATTGCCGATTAAAGATACTAATATTTTAACTACATAATGTGTACATATGGTTTGATTCTAAGTTCTGTATTACAATTTAGTTTTATTGATCTTATTTTTTTTTTTAAAACAAAACATTAAACAAATTGAAAAAAGGTCTTTTGAATTCTATCTTTCATTTTAAATATTAATCTCGTACACATAATGACTACACACATATTAAAATATTCCCTTGTTTTTACAAGTGATGTTGTCTCAAATAACGAAGTATGTTATTTGTGTGTGTTTTTTTTACTCTTATTTAGGTATTATAAAATAAATAAAAATGAGCACCCTGATGCTATGAGAAAGAAAATAAAAGGAAATCTTAAGTCATCATGCTGTGACAATACATATTTTTCATGGTACCTATGTGGTATTCAACACTTTATTCTACATACATATACCTTTCAAAGGCCATGGTACATAAATAAGTAATGTCTTTCACATAATTATATAAAAAAAATATTCTCATAAGAGTTAATCTTAAGACATTTTATTTATGTTGCATACACAAAAGTTATGCAGTTGTAGCTAGAGGGTTATTCCCGGGAAATACCTTCAATTTTTATTTCCCGTTTCCCAGGAAAAAAGCCCAACATTTCCCGGGAAAAAACATACATTATTACTATTAGTCATGCAGATTGCCATACCGATACCGAAATCTTTGTTTAGTGAACTGTAGACTCGTAATTTTTCCGTAACGTGTCGTTCTAATAGTCGTAATAAAAAATGCAATTTCATAATCAACATATTACGAGGGCGGATTGATAAGTCCGGTAAAAATTAAACAAAGAGTTACTTTCTCATTCTTTTGTTGCTATTGGCTTTATGCAAATAAAATGCATTCAGAAGAATGGTTTGGAACAAATGAATGCCTAATTTCTTGTACCAACGTAAAGTTTTCCTTCGACAGGGATGATAGGCAAGCATTTGATCATGGTAATCAACGCCGCTCATAAATTTATTATAGTTGACGAGGTCATCAACATTATTATAAAAGTACTTTGTTGTGCGCCAAAGATAGCTATAATATAATATAAAAATTTAAAAGTATAATTCAGTAGATAGCTCACATCAAAGAAAGGCCAAGAAGTTCTGTCATTGCCAGATGTATTGTTATGGTCAATGATCTTTTTATATGTCATTTTTAACCCATTAATTTTAGTCTGGCGCTGCGCCCAAGTTGAATCATTTCGTGGACTTTTTTCTTAATTTTTTTTGCAGTATCCTCATGTATATGTTTATTTTTAGTTCATTTTTTTTTTGCGATATCCTCATACATATGTGTATTTTTTTTGCAATATCGTCATACATGTGTATATTTTTTTGCAATATCCTCATACATATGTATATTTTTATGCAATATCCTCATACATATTGTCATGGTTCCAGCTTTCCACAAAAGAAAAACTCGTGAAAACTTTTAACAATTTAATACAAAAACTGAATTTATCAAATATTCCTCTCTCTTCTGATTACAAGAAAACACTATCCAGTTTTCGAGTTTCTCCATCTTTTTTATAGTTTTCCTCTCTTTGTCTTTCAACAAATGTGCTTTCTTTGTCTCCAGTCGACTCCTTCCATGAACCCAATAATTCCAGGGTTATAACGTCTAAAACAACATTTAACTATTAGTATCCTTGATACGTACCTAATTCCTCGCTGGCTACCTCTTTCTCGTTCAAGTGTATTTTACTGCCCGACTATACTCCCTTCTTCAGCGAGGCCCAGGTACTATCAAAACTTACATCTATATAGATCTCTCTATGTATATTTCTCTCTTTACTTCTCGTCTTTATAACAGAGGAAAAGGGAACTCTACTCTCTACGTACACTAAAACCCAGTTTAGGTATGACTCAATTTATTGAAATAAAATAAAAACAAAAATCTTAGGCTATGAGTATAAACACAACATACGACAAAATTTTCAAATAAACGAAGAACGTAGACAATTTGATCTTCTTGACCCAAGACAAATCAATAAAATAACAGAGAAATCTACCCTTTGTAGATGCCTATAATTACCTCAAGTTTACAATCAACATAAACATATATCTAATCAACAGATAAAAAAAAAACAAAAAAAAAAATCATGTCATAACACCAATATAAATCATACAATTAATAACATCATTATAACATGCTCAAATATACAATATATCCCTGCTTTATAGACCAAAAAAATTATATGTATGCTAAAGTTGATATTTTCAACTGACGGTACTTGGTGGAAATTCATGTTGAATTAATTAAAATAAAACACTTATTTGTAGTATATCCACGGTGACTTTTTATTGGACGCGAGCCAGCCTTGAAAGCCGGCTCGCATCCAATAAAAAGTCACCGTGGATATACTACAAATAAGTGTTTTATTTTAATTAATTCTATATGTATGCTTATTTTTTAGAATTCAAGATATTAGGGACATAAACAAACATCTAGCTTTATCAAATCTTTTAATCTTAATATTACTAATAAAGGCTTTGTTTATCTCCAAACAGAGCTTTACAACCACTATTATCAATTATGTCAATTTTTATTTACTAACAGGTATAAAATATATTACTACGTCTCTATATATACCAGAAGAGACACCAAAATCAGATATAAAATAAACAACAATGAGTATCGTGTCAGGGACACCCACAGACAAGGAAGGACAGATATTCCTTATTCTATATTTACTTGAATTTAAATGTACATAACAGTCTTCCTTCGACACAATTTCTTGTAAAATAAACAATAATCTAGATACTAATATTACAACAAGGTGGCCACAAACTTGATTATTGCATAAATCATAATACGGTGTATTTACCCCACTCCAAGCGGCGCGAAAATCTCTCTCGTGCTGGTCCGGGGGATGCTTAGAAACACAGGTTTCGAGTAGGTTTGCACAGGTGAGCACTCACACTGAGTCCGATTATTCTTCTTTGTATGTAATTATTGTTAATACGAAACACCCAAAATAGTTTTTCCGTAACACGATTGATTTCGCCACTTAAAAATTGCGAGGGTTTCTCTCTCGCCAACACAAATATCTTGAATCGTTCCCTAGGTGTTTTCCTCGAGTGTTTATAAGCACCACTTATGGATAATTATTCGCCTTGGCGAGGTTTGTTACCTAGCTAAGTCAACGCGTTGTTATTATTATTATATCTTTATTATTATTATTAGCGTTTTAACTGGTTATTATATTTTATCACTAAATTATATTAGATTATTATATAATATTGCGTAGATCTGTATTATGTTAAATATTTGTTTATTTATTTCTTTTCTGGGAAAGATATCGGAACCGTATTTTTTTTTTATTTATTTAACACGGCGACGGTAACACAATGAATATTACTATTAGTATTATTCGTAACCCACGAATTTAATTAATATTATTAAACAAATTGTCATTAACAATTGTCAATCAATTTCAAAATAAGTTTCTATTCACACAGTTCTATGTTTCTCTGGAATCACTATGTTTAATCAACCATCAAACTCGACACTGGCAATAAACTTTATGTTTCTTAAACTTTCCCGCAAACAAGAAACTATCTAATTAATTCGCGAACCGCAAGTCTCTACTTTTCCGCGTTCGCCGTCAGCCGATCAAGACTCAGTTATTCCAGCTAGACAGTCTTTGTAGAGCTTGAGGCAACTCAGAGATTCGTGAAGTAATGGTTGGTTGTCTCGTAATGAGAACTAGGATGTATTTTATGATGTACGTTTATTGTTTTCATTTTGCACCGTTTACTTTACACACATTTACACATTTTATTCCTTAATTCTAATATAAATTTAAAAGGCACTATTGTATTAAATGATTTAAATAACTCGTAGCCACTCAAGTTTTTTGGTGCCCAGCGTCTCCGCCGAAGTGGGCGTATGGGCCGGTGTCCAACGCTATGTGGAGAGACATGAAGTTGTTGCAAGTGGCTTTGCAGGTAAGAAGAGAAAGAATATACGCCACACTATAAAAACGGTGATTATCATTGTACAAAAAACTAAGTTTTAATTTCAACTATGACATAATTTAAATTAAAACATCTATCTATTTACCTCACTTTGCCAAAATAAGTTAATTGAAATCCATAGTGGAAGATCTTAACCAAAGAAGTTGTTTTACTGGATGGCAAATGATAATAACAATTTATTAATTTCTTTGGAATGTGATTTTTACTACATGGCAATACTTAAATGTATATATGGCGTAGAGCAGTGGCCCCAGTATTTTAAATTCTGCAAAAAAATGTGCTTGCCATGAGCGACGTAGAAAGAACACCAAAGTGTTTTTTAAATTCAGTAAGCGCATAAACTTTTTACGATGAATGTCGAAGAGTGCCATTTTCCATTCATGCTCCATTCTATTCCTATCTTCCTCTATTCGCAATTTGTGGTTTTCCACTCTCGCAAACTCGCTGGTTTAAACTATCAAAATTTGAATAGCTTGTGGGCCTTGAGAAAAGTTGCAGTTTCCGCAAATCTGGATCAAGATAAATATTGTTTTCCACGAGCCACGTTTTAATTTTGTTTATGCGAGAAGCAGATGTTGGCGATTTTAGTTTAATAAAGACGGTAAATTTTTCTGACATCCATTTTTTTAAATTATGGGTATTCATTTCGGAGTGATAATCTTCACTCTTATTTGCTCTTTTCTGTGTTTGCCAGGAGTAGTTTGTATTTTCTTCTTTTATCTGTCTGTTCCTATATAAAGGACTCATGTCCTCAATTGAAACCATACTTCCTAATCTACTCAACAAATGAGCGGCTTCTATTGCCGTCTTACATTCTCTAGAGAACCATAGAGATTGCACTTCTTTAGGAAAATGTCTCATAATGTCATTTACCAATAAACTTGGGATTTCTTTTTAATCAACCTTGTTGGTTTCAATGAAAATAGTTGTCCCATTTTCTATTTGTGTAAATTAAACCTGAATACATTTTGTCTGCCTCTATAACACGGCTCTAAATAAAATCCAGGATTATCAGTACACTCACTACATCAAAAAATTGATTCTTTTCTTTCTTTCCGTGTATCCCAGCAGATTTTACAATGTTTTCTCTTGGTCTTGCCCTTATTGTCTTTGTCTGTAAATGATAGCAAATGCATTTTTTTTGAGGGTCGAGAATCAGGACGAGATGGAAGGGTACAATCAATTGTTCGATTACTGCTAGTCTGAAGTCATACAAACTCATTCTTTTGTTGCTATTGGCTTTATGCAAATAAAATGCATTCAGAAGAATGGTTTGGAACAAATGAATGCCTAATTTCTTATACCAACGTAAAGTATTCCTTCGACAGGGATAATAGGCAAGCATTTGATCATGGTAATCAACGCCGCTCATAAATTTATTATAGTTGACTATTCGCAATCTGTGGTTTTCCACTCTCGCAAACTCGCTGGTAGCCCTATCAAAATTTGAATAGCTTGTGGGCCTTGAGAAAAGTTGCGGTTTCCGCAAATCTGGATCAAGATAAATATTGTTTTCCACGAGCCACGTTTTAATTTTGTTTACGCGAGAAGCAGATAAAATTTCAATAACCTTTTCTTGGGATTTCATTTTCAGTGATCTACTGTACTTACACGTATTTGTGTACGACTCTGTCCATATTATTTTTGTGGTGGTAAGTACTTGAACACTGCATTGATGCCGAAATACAGACATGTTTATGAGGTTGTATTTTATTACATACACTGGAGATTTCTAACGGGTTGACACTTGAATTAACACTAATGTTCATAAACTTTTTAAACAAATCAATAACTTAGATACAAATTCTTCTTCTGGTAAAACATCTATCAGGTCACCAATATAGCTAAGTTCATCTGACAAAGTTCTTAATATTAGGTCCTTACATATGAAATTGGCGTTTGGCGAACTGGCAACTTTGATTCAAAATATGTGGCGTTCGGCTAGGAATTCCAAATTCAAATTTATTTCAAATTTAAGACCATGTATTTCTGTGTTCGAATTACGAAATTTATTTGTTATCGCATCATTTGTTTTTCTTTCACATCGTTCTGTTCACAATATGGAGAACTTAAAATATCGCTATATTTACGAATATGAGTTTCACCTCGGCACTAGTGCTGCAGAAACGGCTCGTAGGATTAACAATGCGTATGGGGAAGCTACTGCAAAAGAAAATACGGTACGTTATTGGTTCCAACGTTTCCGTTCTGGAAATTTTGACCTACAGAACAAGCCTCGTGGACGGCCGGAGACACAAGTTGATAACGAAGAATTAAAAGCAATTGTGGAAGCAGATCCATCGCAAACCACGTCAGAGTTAGCGGCAGGCTTCGGTGTGAGTGATAAAACCATTTTGATTCACTTGAAACAAATTGGAAAAGTGAAAAAACTTGAAAAATGGGTACCGCATGAATTGGTACTGCTGCTTCAGGACAACGCTCGACCACATACGGCACGTTTGACGACCGCAAAACTACGGGAGCTGCGACTGGAATGTCTTCGACACCCACCATACTCCCCGGACCTTGCTCCAACTGATTACCATTTTTTTCGGAATTTGGACAACTTCATGCAAGGAAAAAAATTCAATTCTCACGAGGCTGTCCAAACGGCCTTCAAAGATTTTATTGATTCTCGCTCACACACTTTTTTTAGTAAAGGAATCAATGAACTACCTTCGAGATGGCAAAAGTGCATAGATAGCCATGGTACATACTTTGACTAAATAAAAAAATAGTTTCATAAAAAAAAATCGTTTTCATTTCTGCCATATGAAACGCCAATTTCATATGTAAGGACCTAATAGATAATTTAACTTTTCTTTTTTACTTACGATTGCTCCAGCTTTCTTTAGGTCGTTCATTGCCCTCTCAAAATCAATAAAAAATAATTTGCTTTCTTGATATTTTTCCAATTTAATATTTTCCAATTTGTTTCTTAGAATAATTTGTAACGCTGTTGATTCCTTACAATATATTTTGTCCAATTTCTGTATTATCTCAAATGCTGTTTCTTCTTCACCTATGAATTCTAGCTGTTTATTTGAGATTGCACTGTATATATATAATTTATTATTATTAAATCATTTATATTGCGATGTTTTCATGATTCAAATCATCTCAAGGGCGCATTTACACTTATTTCACATTGCTTTTAAATTTATATCATCCCATTCTTCTTTATAATTTTTTCCTTCCTTCCTTTTTATTACTTCTTTAACCTCAGAAACTTGATCAATCTTCCTTTAACCTCAGAAACTTGATCAATCTTCTTTTCCATTTACCATACTCCGATCCGCCCATCAAATACTGGTATCATAATTTCATCCATTTTAATCTTTTAGCACTATTTTCAGTAAACACTTTTTACAGCTCCACAATTTATTTCTTTTTGTTTTTAAACCACTTTTTCTCTTTATTTTGTAACCAGGCTCTGCTACCATGTTAAATATTTGGAAAGAAAGACACCCTTCCAGTGCAACAACAGTTTATTGACACAATAATTTTACAACATGAAGAAAGTTGTTCCTTTAACACAATACATATTAATATACAACAATACATAAACCATAGACAATAATATATAAATTTACTTATTACCAACACAAATAACAATAATAAATGACAAACACTTAAACAACAATAATTTTTATTACAAAGTTTCTAGAAATGTAATTTGGAATGATATTCCTTAAAACAAGGTGTAACACAAAGAGTTACATTGCACACAGAGCACAAATATCGTAAATATTTTTTACATTTATAAAAAATCCAATATTTGTTAAGATTTTTCGCAAGTGTTCATGACTTCCATCGAAGATTAAATTATCCCGCACAACTTGCAACAAACTTCTCAAATTAGCCACCTCTTTTTTCACAATGTAAAAAAAAATGCTCTTTGTGGAGAATGGAGCAGATGTCGAAATCATCAAACTCTTTTTTTGGATGCCCTTTTCTATGTTTGCCCGTCGGCGTTGTAAATTTGCCTCCGTTTGTATTTCCTTCTTTTATAATTCTTCTTATAGAACTCACAGATATTCTTGAAAAAAATTGAAACATTGAAATTCGTCAGCGGTACAGTCATTCAACTTCCTAGAAACACAGGATCGTCATATTGATTTATTTAAACATATAGGCGGCTAGTACGAGGGTGGGTCAATAAGTCCTTAGAAAAAAGCATTAAAACAGTTTTTATTTTTGTATTTTTTTTTTAATAATCTCCTTGGAGCTCAATACACTTGGTTAGACGTTTCTCAATTTTTTTTAAACCGTCAGAAAAATAAGTTTTCGGAAGGTCCTCAAAATAAGCATTTGTCCGATCGATGACTTCTTCATTTGAAAAAAAACGTTGTCCACTTAGCCATTTTTTTAAGTTTGGGAAAAGGAAAAAGTCACTGGGGGCTAAATCTGGCGAATACGGTGGGTGGTCGACCAATTCGAACTTCAATTCTTCAATTTTAGCCATTGATCGTAAACATGTGTGAACACGGGCATTGTCCTGATGAAAGAGGATTTTTTTCCTGTTTAAATGAGGCCGTTTATCTTCAATTTTGTTTTTTAGCTGGTCCAATAAAGATGCATAATAATCCCCTGTTATTGTTTTTCCTTTTTCCAAATAGTCAACGAAAATAATTCCACGTGCATCCCAAAATACAGTAGCCATAACCTTACCAGCTGATTTTACGGTTTTCGCCTTCTTTGGACATGGTTCGCCTTTCGCAATCCACTGCTTTGACTGTTCTTTCGTCTCGGGAGTATAGTGGTGTATCCATGTTTCATCTACAGTCACAAAGCGACGAAAAAATTCATCCGGATTGCGTTGCATGAGCGACAACAGGGCTTTAGAGGCCACCACCCTATTGCGTTTATTGTCGACTGTGAGCAAACGCGGCACCCATCTTGCAGAAATTTTTTTCATGCCCAATTTGTCATGTAAAATAGAAATGACGCTACCTTTTGAGATCCCTGTAACCTCAATTATCTCACTCAACTTTAATCTTCGGTCATTTAACACCATATCGTGGATTTTATTGATCATTTCTGGTGTAGTCACCTCTACAGGACGTCCTGAGCGTGGTTCACCCTTTGTTGATGTACGACCACGTTTAAATTCATTTAACCAGTTATAAATAGTTGCAAGTGAAGGAGCAGATGTGCCATGAACTAAATCCAACTCATTTTTTATTTCCTTTGCTGTTAACCCTTTTATATTAAAATGTTTAATAACAGCTCTAAACTCAATTTTCTCCATTTTTGTAAACAAGCAAATTTGTAAACAAACAAATGTACGAGAAACACACAACAACACGACCAATCTGATTGAAACTTCGCAGCATACTGAATCGGTAGTGCCGCTGCATGAAAACAAACCGCTTACAGTACTAGTCGCGCCACCTGTCGGCTTTTCTAAGGACTTATTGACCCACCCTCGTACCTTTAAAATAAAATTATACAGTACACAAAAAGGATAAAATCGCATACTAATTCAAAGCATTTAACAAACTACAAAAATAACATCACAATAATTTTTCTACTTAATTATCTCATTTCTCCTGCACAACATTAGTTAAAAATTTCAATACAGCTCATAATAATAATAATAATAATCTCAGAAAACTGGGAGTAGATGACAGGCTCAAATACAGCATGCAGAAGGCCGTAGGGTAAGTCCAAATCACCTGGTCCAGCACTGGTTGCTCGACCATCTCAGAAAAAATTGATTTTTTTTGTGCTATCACCCCAACATGTTGGTAGTTCAAAATGATAATTATTTTAATTTTATTGGTTTTAGTTTTTGTGTGGCGGCCATATTTGTTTTACAAGGCGGAGACATTTTCGCAGTTTAAAGGGTTTGCGAAAACTTGAATATCTCAGGTCCTATTTATTTTATCAACATAAAACTAAAAGTAATTTGTTAATAGGAATATAAGCTTTAAGGTTGTAACAATACATTTTCACCTAAATATAATTCTAAGGGATGAAATTTCAGTCTACATTCTTAACTCTTTTTTGTAAAAACTCCCATTTTCACGGGAAGATTTTGGACGAAGGGAAAGAGTCCACTCATCAAAACTTTTTTGACAAACAACTAGGTACTAGTTGTGTTGATAAACAAAATTTCAAGTCTCAGACTTGACCCCCCTCTTCACAAAAAAATTTCATAATTTGGAAATTCTCAAAATTTTCCATTTTCCGAGCTCAATATCTCTGGTGGGGGACTAGGTAAAAATTTGAAATGTCACTCCATAATAGACCTATACCATAGTATTAAGTGGCAAAAATTTGGAGTTTGAGATTTTACTAGGAGCAGAGATATGGCAATCACAAAATGTCCAAAAATTAGTACTTCAACGGGCATACCGCATCAGCATATATAGAATATAAAATTGTTTACTAATAGTAAATCAATGTATATTAGATAATATTTACAAAATACAATTCCAAATAGTAAAATACCATGTAATATAATTAAATATCTTGATTGTTTGTGGGGGTGGGGGGGTTAAAATTCTGGGAGAACTGGCAGCCTGAATCAAAATAATGCACAATTCAGTGGGTGAATATAACGTATTTAAGTCGATTAATATGTGACATGGTTCTTGGCAAAAAAGACATTTTACACAAAATAACTTGAAGTCTCAAGGCTTACTGTTATACACACATTAATTTAAAAGCAAACTTCTTTCTGCTAGCTAATACAATTTTGGTGTACAACAAAGAGCTTAGAGATCGCCTCGCACAATTGAGGGGTGATAGTGTGAAAACGGCCAGTCACAGTTGTAAATTCCATTGATGCGAGCTTTCTCAGAATGTTATTCATAGGTACCCAGGTCTTGTCACCTTGAAACTTTGAATGAGGTTCGTGGCCTAGCTAGCTCATAAAAGTGAACTTTCAGGTCATTGTTTTCGATGCTTATTTCCTCAATAACTCCAAGGTACCATTGCTCTTCATATATGCATGCAACTATGTCTTCTTTCTGGAGGTATAATGAGGCAGTTTTTGACACAAGTATGTCATCACAGTCGTCAGAGGAATAAAATCACCTATGTACTTGCCTCAAGTCATTATTGATGCCACTATCTCTCATTACAAAAAGTCGATTATAGCAGGTAGCACATAAAGATTTTCGAGGAATAAGATTAATCAAGTGATTTTTTTCCTTAGGTAAATGTTAAACTTTGATTTCTCTGAGGCCTTTAATTATAGTTTTTTATGGATCTTTAGTGGGTCACAACAAGAATTTTCAAACAGATGGTTGTACTTAACAAAATACTTGACTTCATGATACTTGCAGATGATAACATTACACTGTTTATAACTCAAAAGATTTCTGCCTTCTTCACATTCCATGTTTCAAAACTATGACACAAAGAGTACAAAGACAACCTTCGTCTTTGGCTGCTAACAGAAAACTAACCTAGGCTGGGAGAGTACACAGCGTTCATGCTAATAAAAGACTGTGCCTGCTCAAACAAGATCCAACAGGTTAAAATATGATTCAGACTGCTATTTCTCCCTGAGTTTTAGTACCCCGCCCCCCACACAAAATAAAGATATTTAATTATATAACATGGTATTATACTACTTAGATTTCCATATAATGAGTTACAATCCATTGGATTGGTCTGCAACGAGTTTGGATTTTCTTCTCCATTCCTCCCTATTCTCAGCCAGTTTTTTCAGCTCTACGTATGAGCAACAGTTCATGTCCCTCTTCAGTTGGTCTATATACGCGTCTCTCGGTCGGCCTCTGCCATTTGTGCCTTCGGTCCTACCTTCCACGATAGCGAGGAGCAGTCCTGGGTGCCTGATGTTGTGGCCAGTTAGCTCGTTGTTGGCTGATTCTTAAGGAGTTGCCTTTTTTCACCTACCCTGGTTAACAAATCTACGTTTTCGACGTGTTCCGACCAATGAATCTTCAGCATGCGTCTGTAGCACTCATTAGATTTCTATTTTGTAAATATTATCTAATATACATTGATTTACTATTAGTAAACAATTTTATATTCTATATATGCCGATGCGGTATGCCCGTTGAAGTACTAATTTTTGGACATTTTGTGATTGCCATATCTTTGCTCCTAGTAAAATCTCAAACTCCAAATTTTTGCCACATAATACTATGGTACAGGTCTATTATGGGGTGACATTTCAAATTTTTACCTAGTCCCCCACCAGAGATATTGAGCTCGGAAAATGGAAAATTTTGAGAATTTCCAAATTTTGAAATTTTTTTGTGAAAAGGGGGGTCAAGTCTGAGACTTGAAATTTTGTTTATCAACACAACTAGTACCTAGTTGTTTGTCAAAAAAGTTTTGATGAGTGGACTCTTTCCCTTCGTCCAAAATCTTTCCGTGAAAATGGGAGTTTTTACAAAAAAGAGTTAAGAATGTAGACTGAAATTTCATCCCTTAGAATTATATTTAGGTGAAAATGTATTGTTACAACCTTAAAGCTTATATTCCTATTAACAAATTACTTTTAGTTTTATGTTGATAAAATAAATAGGACCTGAGATATTCAAGTTTTTGCAAACCCTTTAAACTGCGAAAATGTCTCCGCCTTGTAAAACAAATATGGCCGCCACACAAAAACTAAAACCAATAAAATTAAAATAATTATCATTTTGAACTACCAACATGTTGGGGTGATAGCACAAAAAAAATCAATTTTTTCTGAGATGGTCGAGCAACCATTTTATTTATTTCTGGACCGCTAGGTATGGAATTACCCCGTACTTCTATCGTCCACCAGGATAGTAAGAAGGTTTTTGTCCCTGTAGCTCTGTAAGTGATCTCCTATGATTGTACTATTTCATAGAACATCATGGAAGAATCAACTCAAATAATGTTGGGGTTCTACATTTTGAATATAAATTTATTTTAATATTTTATGGTTTTTGTTATTTAATGCTATATTTAAATTTTATCGTTAATCTTACATTGTGTTCAAAATGTAGAATCTAATATTGTTTTGTTAAATAAATGAGATATGAGATAATAATAATAATAAGAACACTTCATTGATCAGAATAAAAAATCATGAGCAATTGGCGAGCTTATTGCCTGGAGGCAATATCTTCCAGCTAACCAAAATAATGTGTGATACTATGTTGACAATGTGTAATTAATACTAAATGTGAACAGTTAATACTAAATTTAATTCTAAATATACTCAATTTCTGGAGAGAATAACCAAGCGTTGCGCATAGTACCGCCCTTTTGACTACGCTGCTACCCCCTCTTCAAGGATTATTTTGTAACCTTCCAGTCACAGAGCAAACACATGGGGTACAACAAAACCAAGAATTTTTGTAAACATAAAATATTTTTAATGCAGTACATTATTATAAAATCAGAAAAATTATCTAAAAATACGTAACGAATTTTATAAAACAGTACTTTACATCAATTAATTATTAATAAAAAACACAATATTATTACACCTATCAATAAAATTTGAAAAATTAAAAATCATGAACACATGACATAACACGGAATTTTATTAATTAAGACATATAAAATAAATAAAAATCAATCAATTTAAACAAAATTTATACCTATATACTGTATAACTCATCATTCATCACTTTCATTTCATAAAACAATACATTATATCAATAAAAAACACAATATTATTATACCTATTAACCAAATTTTGAATAATTAAAAATCATTAACACATGACGTTACACAGACCTACAAAAAATAATCGAATAATATATAATTTATTAATTAAAAAGTATCAATATATTAACATAAAAAATAAATAAAAATCAATCAATTAAAATGATGACGTGCAAGAAGAATAAAATAAAAAGAAAATAAAACAAAATTAATACCTATGTACTAAATAATTAATCATTCATCACTTTCGCTTCCTGAAGATTCTGTATCCTTACCATTATTGACAGTGAAATTTAATGATGATCACTTAATTCGTCCACTATGTAATCAATTTCCCAAATTTTTTTTTCAGTGTCGATCACATGGCGAACCGAATTGCTCCACATTTCTGGCGTTATTCTTTCAATGCCTTCGTGGAGTGATCTTTTAACATCGGCCAGCTTAAATGTAAAGTTGTTTTTTTTAACGTATTGTTTCACCATTGACCAAACCATTTCAATTGGGTTTAGTTCGCAATGGTATGGTGGTAATCGTAAAACAATTTTGTTATTGCTTTCGGCGGTGACGTCAACCTCATATTTCTCATAAAGGTTTTTATGGTTCTTAACAATATTTAATAATTCTGCTTTCACCATTGAGTCACCATCAAGCCAACCGATGATGTCAGCCTTTTTCCACGAAGCGTTGGGTACCTGTTGCACCTTAACCGAATGATAAGGGGCATTGTCCATGACAATAACACAGCTATCGTCTAAAGATGATAAAATATTTTCATAAAACATAGTAAACCACCAGGAACAAATCCACTTTCACTGCCAATATGGAGGACTATTAATCGTTGGTCATGTGATGAATTCACCGACTTGTCTACCCAATATTTAATAATAATACTCCTGCGTTGACCCATATTTTGTCGAGAAAATATATTTTTCTCCCTTCTCCAAATTATTAGGTCTTCTCGCTCTGTGAGGAAGCTGTTTCTCGATCTTTTTGTGAATTCAAAGTTTAAATTTTTCATTAGCCGATAAAATGTGCTGAGTTTGAAGTTCGGCAATGAATCATCCTCATTAACCGCATTCATTATCTTCAGCAGTCTTTTGATAAAATTGGTGGATTTTCCTTCTAATGGCGCATTTGTCAAATTCGTCAATTTGGTCCACTATCTTAACTCTATTTTTGTTTTTATTGACTTGTATTATACCACCCGTCTTTTCATAATTTAATATTGTATTTTTAATGCTGGATATTCCAAAGCCAGTTTGCTTCGAGATTTCAATGTAGGTGTCGTTTTTCGAGATATTTTTATTTTGTTTTATATTTTTCATCAAATTAATGATGATCAAACGTTGCTTTTCGTCGATTATCTGTGGCCAAAAAAAGAGAAAAATAATAAGTAAAAACGTATCCTCGTTGTCCTCTGTATATTGATTGTATTTAATTTGAATGTATACCTTTTATGTAATTGTTTTTTATCAATGTACAGTAAAGAATGAATAAATAAATAAATAAATTCAAGACTTGAAATGGATGGAAGGATTCAACTTTTTATATAGTATATATGCATTGTGTACAGTTATATCGAGTAAGTGAAAAATTATTTTTTTGTACCACCGTACAGTTTTCCTTGGGCAGGAATAATACGAAACCATCTGATCACATCTATCGACTCCAGACATGTTTTCATTATAACGAGCAATCCCAATCGGTTTTGTTTTCGTTTTTTGAAAACGATTGGTCACTTGGATCATTTGAGGCTTATGACCAGTTGTGATACAAAGCACGTCTCTGTTATCACGCCATTTTGAAACGTATACGTTTCCTTGACGTTTCCAAATATGCTCACCTTTTTTCAATTTAGCATGTACTATATATATAGAAAATTATATATAGAATATTCATGACATGACAATTTCCATTTTCTAACTTGATCACATTTTCTTGCGCCATTGTGATGGATTTTGCTATTGATATTGCACTTTGAAGAGTTCAGAGAGAGAACTCAGTTTCTTGTAAAAGACGTTGACGAATGTGGGTGTTATTTGGACTCATATTTGCTATAAAAATATCTCTTACCAATGATTCACGTAGCTTATCAAACTCGCATAAATTACTTAGGTTTTCTAGCTCAGTTACAAATGTTACAAGACTCTCTCCTTCCTTCTGCGGTTCGAAATAATTACTGAATTTCTGTTTTAATTCTACAAGCGTGATATTTTCCATACACAGATTAAAAGAGTTAAATATCTGAATACCTTCTTCGCCCATTGCACTCAACAGCAATGCGACTTCTTCGCCCATTGCACTCAACAGCAATGCGACTTCGCTCCATATTTGACGCACAAATAAATAAATCGAAACATTGTGTAGAATATTTTCTGGTTAAAGGGCTAAATATCACTACTGAAATTAGGACTGTATATAGGAGGCTGTAACTCACCCCAAATTTCTATTTTCTTTCTTGTATTGCACTTAAACACCTTATATAATTGTTTGTTTTAATATCACTATTTGATTATTATTATCATTGAATCACTTTAATTAAACACAATCACTTAATTACACTATTGAAACTGTTTGATATATGTTTGATATGCGTGTGCACATCACCAAAGTTTTCAGCAGAAGAGCGAGTTTTTTGTAACAATTATGTGAGCACACTGGGGTATAAGGAAGGGAGTGGGGGAAGGATATGCAAAGAAGATTGCACACACAATAAACAGCAGTGATACACACACAAAAAAAATATTAGATATTGATAATATATCTAACACATTGTATCCACTTTTTCCATTGTGCTGCATTATTTTTTGATGGATTTAATTCAATTTTGGATAGATGATTAAACGGATTAATAAATTGATTTGTTTCCGTACACTTCATGTGTTGACTTGCTAATTTAGTTTTTTTCCATTTTGACTATTTTTATATGACTGACAGTATTTATTAATTTTTAGACGATGACAAGACTAATATATATTTTTTTATTTTTATTTATGACCGACTCAACTTTAATAATAATTATTAATCATCATCATCTCTGTCGGTCCCTCAATCCTGAGGATCGTGACCATCATGCCTCGTTCTGTAAACCATCTGTCTCGATGTTGAGCGATCCTCCGCCATGTGTAAGGCCCCGTGAAGTGAGCTCTGTGTGGCCTCCTTAATTTGGTCGCTCCATCTTATTGGCACTCTGCCCCTTCCCCTCCTCCCTTCTACAACCCCAGTCATAATTACTTTTTCCAGGTTGTCATGCTCTCTTCTTGCAATGTGCTCGAAATATCGCAAAGCGAATTTTAAATTTTAGTCAAATTATTAATAAACACTTTAATTTAAAGAGACGACTACTTCTGACACCAAGTTGTGTTGGGTATTAGAAATGATACACGTACTGTCTTGGTGGCGTTACTTTATTCACTCTTGTGTGACAATTACAATCTTTTTTTTTTTATTTAATGAAAATTTACATGTATTTTGAAAGTCCGTAGATGGTGAAGAAAACAGCGATTACCAGAAGTACTTATTTATTTTATTACAATATTACAAATTACAGCATACAAACATATAAACAATCAAGATATTTCAATTATAACCTCATGAACACATACACACCTCTCTTTTAAATTTCCCTAGCGTGACACAATCTTTGACAGTTCTTGGTAGACCATTGAATACCCTAGGAGCTATATATGAACTATCTTTCTGTCCGAGAGCAGTATACATTCTAGGAACTCTATATGCCGCACTTATGGCCGCCCTTGTTCCAATGTTAGTTTGATTAATCACAACACTACCCTGACGAATTTCATTATAGTACCTAATCAAAACGCATAACAGATACAATTTCCTTGGGCTCAATATTCTGTAGTGCCTTCGTAAAGGTTCCGTGTGATACCTGAATCCTACTCCGTGCATTATTCTCAGAATTGCCTTCTGCACAATCATCACCTTATTCACATGCACAAATGATGCGGAACCCCACGCCTCCACACCATACTTCAGTATTGAGTGTCCAAGAGCAAAGTAAACCATTCTCAAGCCTTTTTTATCCAAGAAACCTCTTAACCTATAAAATATAAAAATGATTTTCCTTATTCTTTTTGTAAGAATCTTCAAATATTCATCCCATCTTAGAAACTTGTCAATCACGATACCTAGGTACTTAACTGAATCGCATCTTTCAATAATATTCACTTGTTCCACTTCCAGTTTGTCCTTACTTAATAAAGTAATTGTATGAGAGATTTTAGGCTGACCCATTTCATTCAATGAGTAAGTCATATATTTATTTATTTATTTATTTACATATATTCACGGCCAAAGCCTTTTACGTGTTAACCCCCTGTATACTTACAATACATGTATACAAAGGTACGATCACTTAAAAAAAAGACACAAACAATTAGATTAATAGAAAACGAGAGTTTGACAAACAGTGTAACATTATCAGGTTAGGTATACTAATAAAAAAAGTTCAAAATTGTCAAAAAAAAATTTTGGTCAAGACACTAAAAAAAATTATACAAAATGGTATAAAAATGTCAAATATTGGTATAAAAATGTCAAATAAAAGTATGTTAGTTAAATTTGATAAGTTAATAAAAAAAAATAGATATAAAAAAATGTTAATACGAAAAATTTAAAAAATTAGAGTACAGTTAAAATAAATAATTAAGTTTTGGTCAAATGGTTAAGAGAGCAATTCAAAAATAACATTCAAAAGAATCACAATTTGTTGCATGAACATATCACATTAAAAACATCAAACACCAGAGAAAAAAATGTAAATAAGCAAACTGTAAACCTTGACTACCCATTGTCATTTTGCGCACTCAAATATTTGATAATGTCAGATTTAAATTTTAGAAAACTGTCAGCAAAAATATCAGTGCTCTCACCCACCAGATTACCAAGTCTGTGAAATCTGTTTATTGGAGTATGGTATGTATAGTTATTTCTAGTGTAAGACTCGTGGAAAGTTACAGATTGCCTGGTATTTCTGAAGGGGACATTAATTTGGATCAATTCAATCAATTCAGGAGAATCAATAGAACCATTCAGAAGCTTGTGCAAGAAACAAAGGTCAAACATCTTCCTACGATTCTCAAGACTGAAGATACCAAGCTCGCTCATCACACACACACACACACACACACACACACACGTATAGACAATTCACACAGACCGAGCTAGTCCCAAACTAAGATATGAATCTTGTATTATGGGTACTAACACGGCGATACACATATACAATGCACTAAACACATATACATGTAACACCCAGACCCAGGACAATTTGAAAAAGGTCATTCTTCATTTTGCCCTGGCCGGGAATCGAACCCATCAAGACTGGATATTCAATATTCTCAATAGGAATTCCCATTCTGTAATTAATTAACCTTAAGAACTTTCTCTGCACCCTTTCCAGACTTTTACTATGGATGGCATAATTAGGGGACCATACTTATGAATTCTTTCGGTATTCTACAACATCTGCCGTCTCTCTCTCCCCCGTGTCCTGTCATACGCGGAGCGCGACAGAAAACACCGCTTATTGGCGCGAAGAATTATAACCATTATAAACTCTTATATCCAATGCTTTGAAGCTCTAGTGATTATTAAAACAATTGCCAATATTATCGAATTAACAACTTATAAAACTTCGATCAGTTACAATCTTTAATAAACTTCAATAAAATCTTTTAGAATTATGAGAAAAACACTCTGAAAAAATTCAGTGTTGCCTGTGATTTGAATTACATAGTATACATATATAATATCTAACAACGACTATGAATTTGGATGTTATACATTTTCATACCTGCTCGTAGTCTACTGAGGGTCTTTCAGAGTTTGTATGGCAGGTGTTCACCCAAACATATACCCTCGTGTAGCTGGCGCTGTTTCGAATTCCGATTGCCAGAGCTCTTCTTCTTGTGACACGGCCTTAATAAAACTTTGAGTACTTAAGTAATGATGCCTGTGGTTGATATAGTAAAAGAGGTATCTATGATCATGAGTTTGTTTATATCTACACATCTGCGGTGTATTTTTTGTTATATGAGGTGTGGCAATTACAATAAATGGATAGAAGTAGTACATAATTAAGTTTTATATATTAATTTAATGACAATAGTGGTGATGTCTCACCAACTGATCAAGTGTTTTCTTTCTGCACCAAATGAAACCTTTCATTTACATTGTAACCTATACAAATTGAAAACTGAAATAGTATATCGATGGCATAGTGCACAGATGTGGCAAGTAAAATTTTTGGTTAAATTGAGATACGAAGATAAATGCCTAAATTTATTTGTATTTTTTAAAGATTATTGTGCACGAATATGGTAAGTTGTAAATAATTAATCAGTAAAATCACCTCTGCAGCACTTACCACATCTGTGCACTGAGCCATCAATATTTTGTCTGTCTAAATCATATTTATCATTAAATTGTTAACTTGGTTCAACTATGGAGTCACCTGTTTAATATTGTTTATTATGTGTAAAAATAAAATGAATTGTAACATAACATGAATCTTATTGTTATTTTTATTTACCACCCAGGATAATCACAATCTTTATTTATTCAGTGGGATGTGTTATGAACGACGGCAACTTATAAGAATATCTATTGTACTCTATCTACTTTGCTTGTTTGGAGATGACCAGTTTAAAGAAAGCCCTCTTACCCGACACATCTTGTGAAGCCTAGGATTTTGAGTGGATTACAGTGGAAGATTGATTTCACTCAATGTTTACTTATTAACAACGTTTGATGAATGGCATTAAGGTTTCTTGGCTTATCAAATGATTCATGAGTTACATTTATGAATTTTTCATTGAGACTTGTGGATCACTTTCGGGTTAACCATTGTTTCTTTAATAAACAATACTAATAGGCATATTTGATATCAACAAAAATAGTGTACTTTTCACCATTGATTTAATACTCGAGCACTTAAGTCAAGTTAGCTTGACATTTTCAAGAGAACTAATATAATTTCTTTTTTCTTAAAGTTTTTTTATATAAGTTCTCTTGAAAATGTCAAGCTAACTTGAAGAAAGTGCTAGAGTATTAAATCAATGGTGAAAAGTAAACACTGTTTATGTTGATATCAAATATGTTCAAGATGTCTTTTCACAATGTGAACACACAAACTCTAGATCATTTGAATACTAATAAGCTTTGGAACACATTGACAAATATTTTTTCTAGAGGAATCTGTAGAATATGACAATAATTTTTGGGTAAATGAAAAATTATTCATCAATGAAAAACCCTGATAACTAAACACAGTATATCTATACACCTGGAGGAACTGAATATATAAAATGAATTGTTTTAGATAATACTTTGAAATAAAAGCAATTATTTCAAAATTATTCACTACGATATTCTTGCTGAAGGAAAATTTGAACATGTGCGAAAAGAAAATCCAAATAAAAATCAGACATTATTTAATTAGGTTATGGTAATCCAGTTTCAACAAGGGCTGGGTAGTTAGTACAGTCTCCTTCTTCTTGAAATTCTAAATTACATGGTCTTGCTTCACTATTTCCTTTCAGTCTTATCCATTTATTTAGAACTGAAAATATCAACATATTATAGTTTATTGTTGGAAGATATTATTTTATCACTCACTTAATTATTTCCCTTATAATATTCAAATTCAAATATTTTTTTCACAAAGTTGAGCAACCCCTTTTGTGGGATAACAAATTATGCTTTTATCACATAAACATTAAATTTACATAAACATTATCTATTCGTATTTTGTTATAGGTAAAATACATTGGGTACATTGAGCTTTTATGGTATTTTATTGTTACCATCAAGTATCTGTATAGTAGGCCAGAATAATACAGTTTTGTTACTACACTTGCAGCGCGGTACATTTTTTTCGGAATTTTCGTGTTCCAACATCGATGTCCTTCAAGCGTTAGCAATAT
The DNA here is from genome assembly GCA_947579605.1 of Athripsodes cinereus. Classification (NCBI taxonomy): domain Eukaryota; kingdom Metazoa; phylum Arthropoda; class Insecta; order Trichoptera; family Leptoceridae; genus Athripsodes; species Athripsodes cinereus. Next base: position 27,448,369 of record OX388312.1, read on the forward strand.
AATTATTGTCTTACAAACTTTCTTAACCGACGTCAGTTTAAAACTGGCTGCAAAATTTGATCAACCGCATGACCGATTTTTACAAAAGATATAATATATCTATATAATATTATTATATCTTTGGTTTGTTCATAATTTTCAAATGTCAAATAATACGAGGGCAGTATTATAAAAATGTTTATTTATATTATATTCTTAGTAAATTATTTTTTTTCCAAATGGGACATAGAAAAGTGAGAAGTAGTATAAAAGATTCCCTCGACAGCAATTTTGGCCGGCCAGCTCTTCAGGTCAGCCGAAAGTCTGTCCTTGAGGACAAGTTTGGTTTGAATGTGCCAAAAAATGAGGTCTAAATGTATATATATATCGGTATTTGTGTAAATATTATTACAACGGCAGTTGTGGTAAATATTAAAGGTTCATGAACATTTAGACAACTGATTAATATCCAATGCCTCACCATCCCCCTCCAAAAGACATAAATAACTGTAGATATAGGTACTTACGCTTTCTATATTGAATGGATGATTTTTTTGTGATATATTTATATATGCGAACTTACCCCATTTATTGCCTTTAAATACTGGACAGGCTGCATGCAAAGTACCTGTGTTAGCTTCTCCAGATAGATGTAAATTGTACCAAAATACTGCTGTGCCCTTTCTAGGTCTCACACTGATTCCTAGCATGGGAAATACAGTATTACCTCCCTGCTCAACATCTGTCATCTATAAAAAGATAATTTCCGATGCAAGTCATAAAAGAAGATAATTTGCGATACTAAGGTATTAGTTTCTGGAAATATACTATGTTTGACTCACATATATTAAAATTGTTGCCAATCGATTTCCTGTAGGATCTGTAATGAACGATCTCCCTTCCCTGTTCTAAAAATAATCAATTTATATTACAGTTAAGTAAAGGTATATGTGCTGTAAAATATTATGGTGTATTTAAATGTCCAGGTTTTTTTAAAACATGTATGTTTTGCAATCGTTAAATTACCAAAGAACAATCATGATGGTAAGAATAAAATCCACCAATTCCATAATTGGCTATTTGCGGTTCTTCAGCAAAGTCTAAGACAAGCCCCGTCATATCTTGCATTCTGGTATTGAGCCTGGTGATGATGGGACTATAATCATTCTCAAGCCACGCATTCATACTGGTTCTGTATTTTGCTGGAACATCTCCATGTTCTCTTACTACTGTGGCTCGCTTTAACTGGAAAAAATCAAAATCATAAACCATTAATAAATAACCTTCTACTACATGTTAAACTAAGAAGAAATTAATAATATAAATGTGTCTTACTTTGGGTCTAACATCATTTTTGAGATATTCTATTTCTTCGTCTGTAATAATGTCATGAAAGACAACAACATAAGGGCTGAAATAGTGCTCCTCTACTTTGAATGGAGCTATCTTGGTAAAAGGATACCGGGTACTCACATAGCGACACTTCAATCTAGAAAAATTAAATAGTTTTTCAATCTCAATAGTAAATAAAAGGATAAGAATAAATGTAAAAACCAAACGTATTTTAAGTGAGGTATCCCTCAAGGAGTATTAGGTTGACCTATAAATTACTGCTTTTTGGAACTCAATAGGTATGTACCTTAGTAAAAATCACGTTTTCATGCAAAAATCAACGAAATTCATTGACATCTGTCAATAATTTTTTTACGAATATTTATCGTACCAAATAAAATATCTTACTTCTTCATTATTTCGGGAGGTCTGTTTAATGCTTCCCTACACAATTTTTCATACGTTGGAACCTCGGAGACAGTATGTGGGTCTACGGGAACTTGAATCTCATTCTAAAAAGATTTTTTTAGATAAATGAATGTTTTGTGTTTATTTGCTGATTGTATTTTGCTTCTTGGATTACTAAAATTGTACGCCATAATAATTCAAAGCAACCGTATTTCAAGAACTTTGGACGCAAAAAGTTGGAACAAAAAGCTAATGTGTGTATAGTTGAAATTTACCAGCGCTGTTTCATTATTAATGATATTTTGGAATAACTGAATGTGTTCCGTGAGTCTGTTGAAACTTGGATCTGTCACATATAAATCTTTCATCTCCTTCAGTGCTGACTTAACATCTCCTGAAATAAATGAAGAAAATAAACATATCTGCTGCTTTCCATCATAATCTTCTCTTCTGTCTGTAATTATTGTTACTGTATTAAGTAAATTTATTTTAATTAATATTTGCTATTTTTAGTAAAATTGTAACTAACACATTAGAGGCTGATGCCATTAATGTATAAATATAATAATTTAATTTGGTTTTATATTTATGCATATTGTTTATTTTCCTAGTTGTAAGATTTATTTCTTTGTAATCTTATGAGCGAAACACTTGTTTCTTTAAGATAAATAAAATAAATTGAAAAAAAAAATAATTAAGTCGCACAACGGTATTAGTATAAATATTATGCCGTAAATAAATAAATAAATTACATACCTAGGTTATATTTATTATAAACCAAGAATTCCAAAATAAGTGTCTTGTTATCATTAACATATTCATCAGGTTTGAATTTGTCAAGCGCTATTTTGAACCATTCTTGGGCTGCGTGATAGCTTTTCTGTTTGTAAACTTGTAAACCAAGCTCAAAGCAATCATTGGAATTTAAAGGTGAACTGAAAACATAAAAAAATGTACTCTCAGCTGTATTAACACAATATTAATTGTGTGAAATCTAGCGACTTTAGTTACATATTTCAATTGTGTGATGTGTACAATAGTCCTCAATACCTTTTCTGAGAGTTCTTATGATAGTTACACGAGTGTGCAGGCGCTCTCTGCAGCAGCCACCACGCGTCACCACAGCTCTTTTACCGTTCATATTGTTCCTTTAATTTTCAGTTTTTGTGTGTGTGATGGCGGAATAAAATTAATATCTATTGTATCGACAACTTTATAAATTGTATCTATTCCGTGTAACACTCACCACTTCTATAAGTTCTAATATCCAAACATGTGCTGAGATCGACGTTTACATCTAGTGTCTTGCAATATCTAACAGAGACATGGCGGGTGAAAGTGACAACAAAACTGCAGAACGTGCATGCCTTTGATGGATATTTTGAATGAATATGTTTACCTATCAATGTACACAAGCATAGACATTCAAGAGCAAACTGAATACATCGCCCTTCCAATAGAGTTTCTTGCGCTCTTGAGATGAATACTCCATTAAACGGTGCCGAAGAAATCATCCGTCATCATGATAAGCACAAAGGATTACACAATTAACCCGAATTCTCCGGGAATAAGAAATACTTATCCAATAAATGTTATATTACGTATAAACTCTAAGTATATGATAAGATTTGACACTGTGGTGTTATTTTTTAATTTTGAAAATCCGTTCCTGAAATATGGGGTGTCCTCATATGAGGACAGTAAAAGTTAAACAAGGTTATATCATCACTGGTTATACATAAATAAACATTATTTGTGCCACTTAATCCGTTAATGATATATGAATTGACCTACATATATATTTTATAGATTTAGAAACGTATAAAATAAATATTTTTATACTTTCGGGAAGAGGTCGTCATTTTTGTAAATTTTCAAAATACGGCAATTTTGAAATGATGCACACATCCACCCACGACTAAAATCAAAGATACAATGATTTGTTTATAAAGAGGAAAGTCTTGCTTGTAGGATAGTTCATGTTTCAACATGCTCACGCTTATTGTTAAGTTGTTATGGTCAATTTTAATGTACATTATTTCCGTCCTCATATGAGGACACTAGGAGAATTCGGGTTAATGTTTAATACAATTACAATTCACTTTCAAAGACGGACCAATACTCTAAATCAGTGGTTCTTAACCTTTTTGGGGGTACCGAACTCCACCAGTTACATATGCATTCACACCGAACCCCTCCTAATTTGAAAAATAAAATTAGATTTTTACAAATTCAAAACATAAACAATTTGGATTGTTAGAATAAACTGGCAACCAGATGTAATATTTGGATTGTTAGAATATACTAACAACATTGTTTTTCAAACTTGTGATGGCGGCTTGAAGGAATTATCGGAGTATTTTTTTTTTCTTTTTCCAACTCGCAAAAATATCTTGCGTTTAAAATGATTTTCACCGAACCCCCAAGACTGACTCACCGAACCCCTAGGGTTCGATCGAACCCAGGTTAAGAACCACTGTTCTGGTTACAAGTAATAATCCCATCTTGGATTACGTTTAAATCATTTTAGATATAGGTATCTAAGAATTACTGATTTATAGTGCTTACCTGCATTTTATTCCATTGAGAATACCTTCAGCCACATGCTTAGTCTCAAGAAGATATGTAAATTGTAGGTTTAGCATTGCCTCGACAGCTCCTTCTAAATCATCTGCATCAGGAAATGAATGACTGACTTTTACTTGTTGCACTCCGTCCACAAACTCTAAAAGCAATATGATTTTGTACTGAAAATTAGCTTTATACAGTTTCATTAGCAGTCGTGTGTACCTAGAGATAGAACACACCTTCAGTCGCTTCCTTCATGAGAATAATAGTATCATTCCAATCTACATGTAATTGTTTGATAATTCTAAAAGAGTTGACAGGATTGCCGACATATTCCTCGGGATTCTGGACTGCCTTATCGTATTCTGATTTGATAGCCGCTATGCGTCTGAAATGTTATTCAATTTGGTTTATAGGGTTGTAGCTTATAATAGAACCACAAAATTTAAAATAAGTTATCATTATAAGATCGAGCATATACACACTATCATTCAAGAAAAACATAGTGGTATTTAATCTTGATCATATTAACACTCGAGTGCTATCAATAGATGTACATTTAATGGGTATTTGCATGTTTATGCTAGATCTAACTATTCACCTACTTCTTTATTCTCTTTAAATTTTGTTCTTGAGTCTTTAAATACGTGTCATACAATTCCAGCATTTTACCCTGAGTTGTCACCAAATCTTCCATAACAGAAATGGAACTAAAAACTTCACTATAAACACTTGGTATGGAAACCAAACATAAAACATAAACAATTTTTAATAGTGACATATTATTATATTTTTGCAAATACGAATTACTACAAAATGATAAAATAAATACAAAGATATGAGAAGTGTTCAATAATTTACATGTTTAAAACATGATGCCGTGTCTATGTTACTCTTCTAATAACTGAAAGGTTTGCAAAACAAAAATTTGCAGTAATTATTATAATAAATATGTGCATATTAACTTGGCTATAAAGATAAAATAGTCCTTGAATATTCTATCACGACTTTCTTTCCTAACAATGTAAAGTGTAAGTGTATTGATAAGAGACATAATTGAAGATAGCATTCGTAATAAAAATAAATATTTATAAAAAGTGAACTACGTAGGTATGTTAAAAAGTAAATATCACTAATTCTAATATAACCGAGGCCTAAATTTATAGAAATTCTAGCTGACCCGGCAAGCGTTGTTTTGCCGTATACATTATATATCGACCAGAGTTGAAAATGATTGAATTACTAATATCGCTATTAAAAAATAGGGGTTAATGGTGAAAATTTAGGGCTGTTTGTATTTTCCATAATTTTTTTTAAAAAAAATAACAAAAAATAAAATAAGAAATTGGGGTGGACCACCCTTAACTTTTAGGGGTATGAGAAAATAGATGTTGGCCGATTCTCAGACCTACCCGATAAGCACACAAAATTTCATCAAAATCGTAAAAATAAGGTAAATAAATTTCCTAAATAATAATAGGTTTTCCAATAATGAAATGTCTATTTGCATACTTTTCAGTTTGGATGCGAAACGAAAATATGACAATGTTAAAAAAAGGAAATGAATCATTATAGGTAAAAATAAAGAGTATTTTAATTTACAATATTTAAATACGCTCGATACGTTCTTTTAAAGAAGATTTCAAAAATCGATGAGGAGTCCAATGCCAAGACATTAAAAAACTCTTCACTACAATATTCTTCAAGTTTCGTTGGTGAATAAAAATATGACATGTTGAAAAAAGGAAAAAATCAGACTTTATTTAATTAGGTTATGGTAATCCAGTTTCAATAAGGGCTGGGTAGTCAGTACAGTCTCCTTCTTCTTGAAATTCTAAATTACATGGTCTTGCTTCACTGTTTCCCTTGAGTCTTATCCATTTATTTAGAACTGAAAATATTTACATATTGTTGTTAGTCGACCGGGCACTCATTTCATTATTTCCCTCGCTATATTAAAATTTAAAAAGATATTTTCAAAATTGAGCAACCCCAATGACTTGAGGATAGCAAATGATTTATTATTAGCACTTTTGTCATCAACATTCCCTGTTTATCTTTTGCTATGGGTGTAATGATTCTTTACATTTTCAGGATGACTTCATCAGCGCTGCCTCTTGGCACAGTGGCGGTCTGGGGCCTTGAGCGAATCAAATCGTGCGCCGCCAAATTTTCAAATAACAAATAAAACGTAGCTATTATCATTAAAATGTTAACTCTCTGGAAAATTTAAGGTTCCTTTATTGCCCATCGTCTAGATTAGAGGGTAATTTTTCCCGGATTATTTTTGTTCCCGGGAAACGGGAAATTTAAAAATTAATTTCATTATTTTATTTATTAATATTCAATTTACAACAAATTTGGTAGAGAAACTCTCAAAACTTGTTGACCCTTGCAAACATTTTGATTTGTTAAAAAAAAAATCTAATTTTTGTTACCAATATAAGTCATTTACTTATAAAACTTAATAGCTGACTGACGAGATTTATTTAGGTACTCTTTGTTATATCAATATACAAATTGTTTACAAAATATGTATAATTATAATACTTTTAATTTTTATTCATTCTATCAAGCAAATAAATATTATGGATTTTGGCTATTTTAATAAACAAATATTGAGTTCATTTTGTGATTTTTGACTTCAAAAAATGAGAAATTTTAGAAAAAAAAATATTTCTTAAATCGGTTAATATCCATGAATAAAAAAAAATGACATTTTGCTACACTAAGTCATGTCAGCTACAGGGGTAACTCCGAAATCTTTAATAAATAATTTACAAAAATTAGATTTACCGGTTAATTTGTATATTAAAATTCAAAAATCTATTATAATAAACACTTGTAATATTGTAAAAAAGTTTTTGAACACAGATATTTCAGGCACAATGCTGGTATTTTGATCCCGCGTTTTGAGCCTAATCCTTTGATATCCTGTATATCTGGATAGGTGAATTTTTCCCGGCATTAGACTGTTAAGTTTTTGTGTGACCATGACTGATCATATGGAGACTTATCTGGTTGTATAATGCTGAGAAGTGTGGATGGCAATTCTGCCGCCGCGTAATAGTTAAGAACTATCTAACTTTTCGAAATATTAAAAAAAAATCATGAAAAATCGTAGGATTCTTGTACATTGTCGGCCAAACACACCCCCGATTTCGATGTTTAGAATTATGTTTTTTTCAAACGAATACATTGAAGTTATATAATTAAGTTTTTTTTTTAAAGTCAAACACTAATGTTGGTAATAAATATTTGTTTTCATATTTTATCAGATCAAAATGTTCGTCAGATTCAACAAGTTTATTACGTCTATTACAGTTAATTAACAAAGATTTCGGTATCGATATGGCGATCTGCATGACTAATAATTTGTGTTTTTTTCCCGGGAAACGGGAAATAAAAATTAGAGGGTTTTCCCGGGAATAACCCTCTAGTCTAGATTAATAAATTGGTATTTCGGCCCCCTTCTAAGGTCGACTGCCCTGCGTATGGGCCCTGTGTGCCTTTATGGTAGAAATGGAAGTGATCGTGGTAAATATTAAAAGAATAAATAGGATAGAAGACATAACATGTTTTTAGATCTTCTTACATTTTCAATATTGAATGCATGTTTTTTTATGATATATGTACATAATATATGCGAACTCACCCCACTTATTGCCCTTAAATACTGGACAGGCTGCATGCAAAGTACCCGTGTTAGCTTCCCCAGATGGATGTAAATTGTACCAAAATACTGCGGTGCCCTTTTTAGGTCTCACACTGATTCCTAGCATGGGAAATACAGTATTACCTCCCTGCTCAACATCTGTCATCTATAAAAAAGAAAATTTCCGATGCAAGTAATAAAAGAAGATACCTAATGTGCGATACTAGAGTATTAGTTTCTCGAAATGTATTACGTTTGACTCACATATATTAAAATTGTTGCCAATCGATTTCCTGTAGGATCTGTAGTCAACGAACTCTTTTCTTCATTCTGAAAATCATCAAATTATGATGCTTTTAAATGTCCAAAGTTTGTATAGATAGTTTTATGTTACAATTCCTAAATTACCAAAGAGCAATCAAAATGGTATGCGTAGTATCCGCCAATTCCATAATTGGCTATTTGCGGTTCTTCAGCGAAGTCTAAGACAAGCCCCGTCATATCTTGCATTCTGGTATTGAGTCTGGTGATGATAGGACTATAATCATTGTCAAGCCAGGCATTCATACTGGTTCTATACTTTTCTGCAGCATCTCCATCGTCTTTTACTACTAAAGCTCGCTGTAACTGTAAAAATCAATATCATAAACCATTAATAAATAACTTTCTAGTACATGTTAAACTAAGAAGAAATAAATAGTATAAATGTGTCTTACAGTGGATCTAACTTCATTTTTGAGATATTCTATTTCTTCGTCTGTAATAATATCATGAAAGACAACAACATAAGGGCTGAAATAGTGCTCCTCCACTTTGAATGGAGCTATCTTGGTAAAAGGATACCGGGTACTCACATAGCGACACTTCAATCTAGAAAAAATATAATGTACCAAATAGTTTTTCAATCTGAAGAGTATTTACTCTTCTTAATAGTAAGATAGCCTTACTCTTAGTAATAAGATAAGAATAAACGTGATTAACAAATGTAATTTAAGGTTTACCTAAAGAAGTAGTATAGTATTTGGTTGAACTATAAATTAATGTGTGTAGGTTCTTTATGGACTGCAATATTATGTCAAAATCACGTTTTTATTCGGAAATCAAAGAAATTCATTTGCGTCTATCAATCAAATTATTTTTTCGTACTTAATAAAATTTCTTACTTCTTCATTATTCCGAGAGGTCTGTCTAATGCTTCCCTGCATAATTTTTCATATATTGGAAGCTCGGACACAGTGTGCGGATCTACGGGAACTTGAATCATATTCTGAAAATAAATAGATGGTTGAATGTTCATTTTAACATTTTGGTTCCTAGATATCTAAATTTGTGCGTCAATGTATAAACAATGCTAAACAACTATATTTTAAGAACTTCGTACCCAAAAGTCGGAATGAAAAAAACTAATTTGTGTACGAGTATATTGGAAATTTACCAGCTCTGTTTCATTATTAATGATATTTTGGAATAACTGAATATGCTCCGTGAGTCTGTTGAATCTTGGATCTATCAAATATAAATCTTTCATGTCCTTCAGTGCTGACTTAACATCTCCTGAAATAAATGAAGAAAATAAACATATCTGCTGCTTTCTATCATAATTAAATCGCACAACGTTACTCATTAATTATTACACACCTAGATTATATTTATTATAAGCCAAGAATTCCATAATAACCGTTTTGTTATTAATGACATATTCATCAGGTTTGAATTTGTCAAGCGCTATTTTGAACCATTCTTGCGCCGCGTGATAGCTTTTCTGTTTGTATGCCTCTAAACCGAGCTCAAAGCAATCATTTGAATTTAAAGGTGAACTGAAAACATAAAAAATACTCTCAGATATATTGAAATAATATTAATTGTTTAATTGTGTATCCAGCGACTTCATTTACAATAAACTAATTACATGAACTAGCAGGCTTTTCATGTGTACAATAGCCCTCAATATCTTTTCTGAGAGTTCTCATGATAGTTACATGGGTGTGCAGGCGCTCTTTGTAGCAGCCACCACGCGTCACCACAGCTTTTTTTACCGTTCGTACTGTTCCTTTAATTTTCCGTTTTTGTGTGTGTGATGACGGAATAAAATTAATATCTACTGTATCGACAACTTTATGAATTGTATCTGTTCCGTGAATTGTATGATTTCTACTATTTTCCTCAATACCTTCTCTGAGGGTTCCTATAATAGTTACATGATGAGCCCAAAATGCACAAAGAATAATAATAATAATAATACTAAAAATCTTTATTGCACAAAAAAAACAAACATTATTAAAATATAAATATTATAGAACCAGACAAATAAATTTGTGCAATGGGCGAGTTTATCGCAGAAGCGCGATATCTTCCAACTAACCCATACAGAATACACAAATGTTTAATCCAATTGATGTTCACCTTCGAAGATGAACTAACCTTCTGAATGGTTACAAATAACAAGTCCAGCATGGATTATTATTCATATATATATAACCATGATTTACTGATTTATTTACCTGCATTTTACCCCATTTAGAACACCCTCAGCCACATGTTTAGTCTCTAGAAGATATGTAAATTGTAGGTTTAGCATTGCCTCGACAGCTCCTTCTAAATCATCTGCATCAGGAAATGAATGACTGACTTGTACTTGTTGCAGTCCGTCCATAAACTCTGAAAGCAATATGATTAATTTGTACTAAAAATAAGCATAACAATAACAGTTTCATTAACAGTCTTGTCTACCTAGAGATAGAACAAACCTTCAGTCGCTTCCTTCATGAGAATAATAGTTCCATTCCAATCTACATGTAATTGTTTGATAATTCTAAAAGAGTTGACAGGATTGCTGACGTATTCCTCAGGATTCTGGACTGCCTTATCGTACTCTGATTTGATAGCCGCTATGCGTCTGAAATGTTATTCAATTTGGTTTACAGGATTGTAGCTTAGAATAGAACCATGAAATGTAATCGTTCCAAATGTTATTATTTTAAGGTCGAGCACGTAAACATTATCATTCGATTACTACTCATTAAATTTTGATCATATCAAAATATGAGTTCTAGTTAAAGGATAACCGTTTTGTTGTTTGATTGTTAACCATTGTTGTTGTTAACCATTTGATAAAATAATGTTCTATATTTGAGTGTATTTGTTTGATCTTATTTTATCAACGTACTTCTTTATTCTCTTTAAATTTTGTTCTTGAGTGTTTAAATACGTGTCAAACATTTCCAACATTTTACCCTGAGTGGTCACCAAATCTTCCATAACAGAAATGGAACTAAAAACTTCACTATAAACACTTGGTAAGGAAACTAAACATAAAACATAAACAATTTTAAATAGTGACATATTGTATATTTACACAAATACAAAGTGATAAAATTAATACAAAAATATGAGAGGCGTCCGAAAATTATTATATTTAAAACATGATACCGTGTCTATGTTACTCTTCCAATATCTAAAAGTTGCAGCAAACCAAAAAGTGTGCAATTATTATTGTGTATACGTGTAAATTTAGCGATAAAAATAATACAATAAAATGGTTCTTGAATATTTTATCACGACTTTCTTAGCAATGCGAAGGTAAGTATATTGATAAGAGATATAATAAAATGTAAATCAAGGTAAGTATAAACCAAACGATAGTCACACTTAAAAACTGTAAAGAATTCAATTAGTTTTTGTAATAAAAATGAGTCTTTATAAACGTATTTTTTTCGATATTATAGACCGAAGGTAGGTACTTGTTGGAAGTCCATTTCAAGATGAATTGAAAAAATCAGACTATTTAGTGACTTTATTAAATTTAACTTCGCTTACTAGTATTTGGAAACTCTCGTCTCCATCATCAGGCGATTAGAATTTTTTTTCTTCTACGAAGTTAATAAAGTCACTTGGAAGATAACTAAATACAATGTTTTGTTTTCAATTCATCTTGAGCTACGTATATTAAAAAATAAATATCGCTAATTCTAATATTATCGAGGACAAAATATATTTATTTATTTATTCCTTGCTGTAAATTCATTACAAGCAAATTTACACAAGAATACATTTAAAACAACTAACAATCAATATACAGAGGGCGAGTTTACCGCGGAGGCACGATTTCTTCCAAGTAAACCAACTTCCAATATTATTTAGGTCAGGGATGCACAGACTTATAGGGAACAGGGGCCACTCGGGAAGATTATGAGCTAAAGACGGGCCGCTATAAGAAAATTAACACTAAAAATTCAAATATCCAGAAATGCACACACATTAAAATTTCTACCCCCCCCGTCTCCGAATTTTCAAAATGGTATAGTACTACTGTATAGGAATTTGAAATATTTCAAAAACACCTAGGTTTTCTTAAAGAATATTTTCTCACAGTACCTGTGTTTGAATTTTCAAAATGATATAGGAATTTGAAATATTTCAAAAACTCCTCAGTTTCTTTAAAGAATATTTACTCGAATTATTAAGTATCCGGTACTTAACCGTACTTACCGAATATCCGATTATTACTGGTATTGTCAATTTTTTTTATATTGTATAATTCGCTGGCGGGCCGCGGTTTGTGCATCGCTGATTTAGGTCGTCAGTGGAAGAATTCGATCCCCGGATCTCCCGATTGAAAGATCGAGATTTTACCATATCTATCATGAATAAAACTCAAAATATTAGGTACTTGCATATATAAGGAGACATTTAACACGAACATAGTTTAATTGAAATAAATTTAATATTTGGTGACTACAAATATTATATTTTTTTATGATAGCATGTGCATGTACAAATTCGAAACGGTTAAAATGCATTATTTATTTTCTACTATGACTGGTACACTATTTTCCTTTTTTTTTTTGTATCCGTTTGTTTCAATTTTTCATATTTTGTCATAACCAACATGTAAACGTCTCAGGGTAATCTGGTGTCTACAAGTGCTGTATAATTTCTGCAGGGTCCTTCGTCCTGATATTCCAAATCACAAGGCCTCGCCATTTCATTTCCAACGATTCTGATCCATTTGTTTAACACTGAAAACCAAAGAATAATACTTAATTTACTTTCAGTTTGTAAAGCTCTATGATACTTCTTGTTCTAAACCCAAAACTTGGCTGGTATAATGCAAACAGAAGCCATTTGAGTTAACTCTCGAAATTCTGATTAAATTTGAATGGTCTTGAAGTTGAAAGTAATCTTCAATAATGACAAAATAATTGTAAGGACTATTTTCAAGTTTCGATTCGCAATTTTGAATTAATAATATGTTTTTATTGGTGACACAGTTAATAGGGAAGTTGATCATACTGTTTAGTAATACACGTGGTGCAAATTATATAATTATATTATTAGCTGACCCGGCAAACGTTGTTTTGCCATATACCTACATTATTTCTAGGAAATATTTTTTTCAAAAATAGGGGTTGATGGTGGAAAGGTGAAAATTTAGGGCTGTATGTATTATTTAATGACTCACTATAAAAATATATAAAAAAAATCCAAAAAAAAATTGAGGTGGACCACCCTTAACTTTTAGGGGTATGAAATATAGATGTTGGCCGATTCTCAGACCTACCCGATAAGCACACAAAATTTTATCAAAATCGGTCCAGCCGTTTCGGAGGAGTATGATAACAAACACCGTGATACGAGAATTTTATATATTAGATTTGTACGTTGTTACTTATGTAACTCAATGTTCAGATTTAGTGGAAGTTGGTTGTACCTATACGGTATGCACTAGTATTGTCACCTGTTTACTGCTCGCAAAGAACTACCTAAGAACTAAGGTCTACCGTGCAGCCGTAGTCAAAACGCATTTTAGCGTTATGTAATCGTTCGACTATAGAAGACTTTACAAGAAAGTATCAATATTGTCAAGTCATTGTGTATTTTAGCTACGAAAATTGATACTTTCTCGCAAAGTCGTCTACAGTCGAAAGACTACATAACGTTAAAATGTGTTTTGACTAAGGCTGCAGGGTAGACCTTAGTTCTTAGGTAGTTCTTTGCGAGCATCCTGGGAAAATTCTTGAATTTTCATTTCCCGTTTCCCGGGAAAAAAAGTCAAACATTTCCCGGGAAAAAAACACAAATTATTATTAGTCTTGCAGATTGCCATTTTGTACCGTGTTTATTTTATTGCAGTATGAATTTATTTTGTACCCATAGGTGTACAGTTGTACTCTGTACCCACATATAGTTTTATTACTCGATGCCGGTCAGTGTAATGCACATCACATACATACTTGCTTGCTTGTATTGGAATTTGTGGAATTCTCAAGAAATAATTTTTCGAGAAATTTCTCGGTAAATTTCTCGAACTAGAGAAATTTCCGAGAATTTTTTTTATTTTTTATTTAACAGTATAATAATAATAAATACTTCATTCAATCAATTAATAACAATGTACAAATGTTGAGACAATTAATCACCAATATGGCTACCATTAATTATGGAAACAAAAAAAATGTTAGGTACCTACATAGAAAAAGTGCTAGTAACTGATGAAAAATCTTGATTTTTGACACCCCACATACCCATATTTAAGTTTTAAAAAAATTGCAGGTACGTACATGGAAAAAAAGTGTTAATAACCTCTGATTTGGGCCTTAATCAGCCCCACAAATTTTTGGATCAATAAGGTTGGCTGCGAAGTGTATTGGGCGAAAGGTCAAAATACCACTAAGAAAAATTATGGAGAGAAATTTCTCTTCTCACATCACTAAGTTATGCATATTACATGCATACATGTGTATTGCGAGGCAATTCTGTGTATATGTAGATGTGTAATTGTGTATACTTACGCAAGTACGATGATACCAATTGTAATAATTTTATTTTTTACCTTGACTTATAATTTTACAAAGTAATTTTATAAGTGCGTATTTTATGTACTTAACTTGTTTGAAGATTATAATTATTTTGTTACTAATAAAAGGCAAGAGCCGTTTATTGTATCAATAAATAAATAAATAAGTTTAAATTATAATGATAATGTGGTCAAAGCATCCAAAAGTTGAAATTTGTACTTATCCGAGTTAAAGTTCTCTTCAGCAGTCAAAGGAGTAATTTTTTGTCAAGCGTTTTGCTGGGCAAGTTCGGAGTTCACCCTTTGCGTTTTACTCAACCAATCACGTTCATATTGGTTATAACTAAATATTAAATAGGTAAGTTTTGCGAAGTTAAATAAAACTAATAATAATCCAAGTAAATATCCAAAACCTGAACATTAAAATTTTACCCCATTTATTGCCCACAATGACGGGACAAGCTCCATGATATGTGCCAGTGTTTCCTTCTCCTGATGGTTTTAGGTTAAACCAAAACACAGCAGTTCCTTTCTTTGGTTTAACGCTGACTCCTAATCTTGGGAACACTGTGTTTCCTCCCTGTTCAACATCTGTCATCTAAAATTAAAGTAGGTATTTTTAAAGATTGCGTATAGCTGTAATCGTTTACAATGACAATACCAGCACTTTCACTTCTTGATAAATATGTTACTTACTCAAAAATATTTTACTTACGTATATCAAGACTGTTGCAAGTCTGTTTCCTCTGGGATCCGCACTGAATGATGCACGCTATTAATATTTCAAAGAAAATTATTAAATGTGTTCAAATGCGGTGTGGTGGTGATACAAAAGTTTCTAACATACCAAAAAGAATGTCTATTTCTTATTTTCCTTTTTTGAATACACCAAAATCATGACATATACCTAGGTGATAATTAAAAAGTGAAATTTAGGCTTAAGAAAGAAAGCATATGCTTTGCCTATGAGAAATCAGATTCAAATTCAAAGGGTGAGAAAATAATACATATTGTATATTGCAATCGTGGACCCTTCGAGGATCCTTCCTGAAGCACCAGCTTCTTTTGTTAACGGGCTAGTTTCTGTGGATGATCTTCAGGTATATTACGGCCAGTGCGGCGCGGAGGTAACGCTCTTGCCTCTGAGTCACGAGGTCCCGAGTTCGATTCCCGGCCAGGGCAAAGTGAAGAATGACCTTTTTCAAACTGTCCTGGGTCTGGGTGTTACATGTATATGTGTGTATCGTCGCGTTAATACAAGATTCATCTTAGTTTGGGACTAGCTCGATCTGTGTGAATTGTCTATATATTATGTTATGTTATATTACATTAAGTTAGCCCACTTGTGGGATATGCCGTATTGGTATAGAATAGTTTCTGAACCTTGTGAACCAAAAAATAGTTTCCTTTTTAGTCAACTATCATTAGACATTTTCAAATGACTAAGCCAAAACTACTTTCTCTCCTAATGCAATAAGATTAGAAGAATTCATATTTTTCTGCGAAATTGGTAATTATATTATTGTTACTTCCTTACCATAGTAAAATCATAATGACAACTATAATGGCCTCCAATTCCATAATTAGCTATTTGTATATTTTCAGAATAATCCAATTCAAGACCTATCATATCCTTTATCCTATTATTGATTGCGGTGACTATTGGACTATAATCATCTGGAAGCCAAGCGTTCATGCTAATCCTGAATTTTGACGGTACATTTTTTTTATTTTGAATTACTTTAGCTCTTTGAATCTAGAAAATAGGGATAATTAATTACCACACAATTCGTAATTTTGGTACATAGAAAACAATAGTCCATGCATGCATGCATGCCAATTTCAGCATGCTTTTAGATATTCTCAGGAGTTGCAACACATTTTTTTTTTCAAAAGTTGGAAAATGCCCTTAATTACAATTAGTTACAATAAGTACGTATGTATAATATTAGTCTTACATTGTATCCCACTTCCATCTTGAGATACTCTATTTCTTCATCAGTAAGGATATCGTGGAAGGCGACAATGTAGGGCTGCAGATAATACTCTTCCACTTTGAAAGGAGCAATCTTTGTGAAAGGATACCGAGTGCTCACATAGCGGCACTTTAAACTGTAAACGAGTACAACTATAAATGTTTAGTCTTTATCAATATTTAAATAGTTTCAGAAAGTTGCGTTTTCTTATTCATACTGGAAGCATTTTGCTTCATTCTTTTATGATTTTATGGATTTTCTTGTTGACTTATTGATCATCTTGTCCATTCATTGCATTTGTTTCTCCTTGGTATTAATTTTTTGTGTAATTTTATCGAAAAGTCATAAAAAAGATGTGATAGGAATTATGGTTACTCTGTGATAGGAATTGCTGGTGGTTCTAGAAACGACAAAAACGGGAAAGTTTGTAGTTCCAGCTTTGAATCTGACCTAGACAGAAGAGAAAGTAGTGTGTTGTGTCAAATACTGTGCAAACTTACTTACTCTTTCATGACACTTGGTGATAAGCCTAATGCTCCTCTGCATAATTTTTCATATGTCTCTAAGTCCAGTTTTGTATGAGGGTCTACTGGAACAGTAATCTCTTTCTGAAAAGAACCATAATTTAATTGGTATCATCTAAAAATCTGAGCATATAACTTCATTAAGCAAAAGCTGAGTTTCCACATACCAATAATGTTTCATTGTTTACAATATTCTGGAAATTCTCTATATGTTCTGATAATCTACAGAAATCTGGATCCTTAAGATATAAATCTTTCATATTCCTCAATGCTGATTGGACATTACCTTAAAATCGAAAAAGGAATTCTTTGAATAACACTATCGCAAAGATTCTTACTTGAAACTTTTTATTAATTCAAGACATGTGACGTCTAAACTATAAATTGGCTGTGACAAATTTATTCATAAAATGGGCTGTAAACTTATAAAGCATTGTAAATTAGGTCTGAAACTTACCCAGATTATATTCATTATATGCTATGAGTTCCATTACAACAGATTTATTGTCAGCAACATATTCTTCTGGATTAAATTTTTCTAAAGCTTTTTTAAGCCACGGATGGGCTGCGTGATAACTTTTTTGTTTCATCATTTTTGCACCGAGTATAAAGCAATCATTTGAGTTCAAAGGAGAGCTATAAATATGGCAAAAAATCTCTTTATATCAAAACTTAAAAAAAACATTAGTTTTTGATACATAACTGTATTACTGGAGTGTGCATTTAAATTTAGATATTCAGAATTTTGGTTAAAGAAAAAGAATAGTGATAAAAAGTGTAGAATATAAATAAATAATCAAGACAATAATTATTAATGAACAAATAATTTTGTGCAATGGGCAAGCTAATCGCAGAAGTGCGATATCTTCGAATTTACCTATCAAATAAAAACTAACAAAGGTATAATATATAGATAAATAAAATAATTGAAGATATATACATAGGTACAGTTTTTGATACTCAGAGCTAATGACATGCTTAGCTGGAAATAAAATCTTAAGAGAATAATTATAAAAGTAATGGCTCACCCACATTTTACGCCATTCAAAACGCCTTCAGCCATATCTCTAGTATCTAGCAAATATTTATGTTGTAGTCTGAGTATGGCATCAACAGCGCCCTCTAAATCAACATCTTCAGGGAAAAAATTGTGAGTCTTCAGTTGCTTCAGTCTCCGATTAAATTCTAGAACATACATTTTAATTATTAACATTGATATAATAACTTCACATATTCAGTCATTAATTATTTATTGTATTCACATCTGTTACAGATGCATGCTGAAGATCCATTGGTCGGAACACGTCGAAAACGAAGAAGTACTAACCAGGGTAGGTGAAAAAAGGCAACTTGTTAAGAGAATCAGCCAACAACGAGCTAATTGGATTGGCCACAACATCAGGCACCCAGGGCTACTCATCGCCATCGCGGAGGGTAAGACCGAGGGGACAAATTGAAGAGGGACATGAACTGTGGCTCATACGTATAGCTGAAAAGACTGGCTGAGAGGAATAGAGAAGAAAATCCAAACTCGTTGCGGACCAATCCAATAGGATTGTAACTCATTATACATATATACCTACATCTGTAGATTCATTTGCGTACCTGTAACTGATTGTTTCATGAGTTCGATAGTTCCATTCCAATCCACATGCAATTGTTTGATAATTCTAAAAGAGTTGACAGGATTGCTGACATATTTCTCGGGATTCTGGACAGCTGTCTCGTATTCTGATTTGATAGCCGCATTTCTTCTGTAAAGTTCAGAGCATAAACAATGTACATAATTTAACTTGAAGCCCTAAATTTTGAATATTAAACACATGTTATGTTCATACTTTTCCATTTGTTTCAATTTCTCATCTTGTGTTTTTAAATATGCTTCGAATAATTCCAACATTTTGCCCTGAGTGATCTCCAAATTTTTCATTGCGGAAATAGCACTGAAAACTTCTCCAAGCACATTTGATACGGAAATAAAATACGTTGGAATTAATATTTTTAGTATAAACATATTCATAGTAATTTAGTAAAAATACATTCATTCACCGATCAGATTTTTAACGAAATGAACTAATGTAATGTTTATTTTCAAGCCGATAAAGACATAAAAATATACATTAATTAAAAAGTTAATTTATCTGCATATATTTATAATGTATATTGTTGAATGTTCAAAATCGAGTTCGTAAAATTTTAGACTAAAATTATAATTCTTTGGTCAGATTCCCATATTTTGGACTCATTACGGAAATTTTCGAAAGTAGATATTCTATTGATGAAGAAGACAAAACTAAAATCGACAAAGCACCCATGGTTTTTAAAGGAACAATACAGTTCAGCTCAGCCGTTTTCCTTTTTTTCTTTTTTAAATTGATTCTGCTTTCTAGGAGAGGACATCTGTCTCCTCCCTGGGTACACCCTTCGATTCGGCATAATCAAAGCGTCAACGACATTGCGTTGAAGAATAGATCACTGGTGATTTACAAAAAGTAAATTTAAACAGATAAATACTTATCCCGTGGAGCACCCGGTAAAGAATTGGTCTCCCACTCTTCTCCATAAGTTTTCGAGTGTCCTGTAAAAGGCAGGTGTTCGAAAAAATAAGACATTTTACATCTCAAATTCGGCGATGAGGTTTGCCACCCATCCTGAATGTCTTAATTTTATATTGGCACGGAGAAGACAGCTTGCATGTTTTATATGCAGCTGGTCTGCTGGCTACCCCACTTGTGGGATATGCCGTGATGGTATAGTAGTAGTAGTAGTAGTAAATACTTATTTTCCCAAACAACACCGGGGATAATGTTAATTATTATTTATCTACTTTAAACCTTTAATACAATAAAATATATATCACGATTCACGATTCACCAATACACTGTATTTACTATTATGTATCTACGTGCAGTTATTTTATTTTAAAATGTATTTTTGTAAAACTGAAATGCAGTACAAATTATTTTCACTAAGACATTAACTTAATTTTTGGAGAACGTTCATTTGTTTTTTTTTTACAAATTTAGAGCCAATAGTTTTTAAAGTAATTAATGGAGCATTGAATTTTATACTAATACTACTACTACTGCCAATAGATGATATACCATCACGGCATATCTCACAAGTGGGTTAGCCAGC
This sequence comes from Athripsodes cinereus, assembly GCA_947579605.1. Lineage (NCBI taxonomy): Eukaryota > Metazoa > Arthropoda > Insecta > Trichoptera > Leptoceridae > Athripsodes > Athripsodes cinereus. The sequence continues at coordinate 27,468,745 of OX388312.1, forward strand.
AGACCAGCTGCATAAAATAAACATGCAAGCTGTCCTCTCCCTGTCTACAAAAATTAAGACATTCAGGATTGGTGGCAAACCAGATCACTAAATTTGAGAAAGAATTTGTATAAATTTTATTACACAAGTTTTTTTCTATGCTGTTATAATAGCTTTAACACTATCTTTAAGAATATCAATTTGGTAATTATGAAAAATCTTCCAAAAATCTGGTAATGGTTTTTTTTTATAATAGGGGTAGTATTAGCGATTTACGTCGTGTATTGATGCTCTTTGTCAATAATGTGTCTCTTTTTGTTGTTGTGTTAGACACAAATTATTTACCTCAATATCAAAATATATTCCTGAAAACGGGCCTGTGATTGTAACAATGTCGCCACACAAGTGGTGTGCATGTATTGGTTACACGGGCGGGGAGTTCATTGATCCCAATGCCCTTGAGCTGTACTTGCCGCACGTGGCGACTGATAGGGTAGCTACTACTAATAAACATCCACTACGCTAAGGCGGCGTACTCACAGTCAATCTATAAACAAATAGACATAATTCACTCGGTGTCGGATGCCTTGCCTGAAGAAGAAAGAAGAAGACACAAATTATTATGTGACAATACTCTTTCTGAATTGAAGAAGACATTCAACATTTTGCCATCATTTTATTGTCATTTTTCATTATTTGCAACATCATCATCATCATCATCATCGCCCTCAACGCTCCTCTCGGAAGCACAGGGCAGAAACCAGCCTCCTCCATTCAGAGCGTCTCTGTGCCAATTGCGTCACCTCTTTCCACGACATTCCTTGCGCTCTGATATCGTTGTCATAGGAACGGTGTATTGTGAAAGAGGGACGCCCGGGCCGACGGGACCCCTGCGGACGGAAGAACAGTGCTCTTTTTGGCCAACTATCATTAGGCATTCTCAAAACATGTCCCAGTCAGGACCACCATTATTTGCAACATAGCTATATATTATGTTATAGGTACACTGAAATGCGGTAAAAAAAATAATTCAAAAAATCAAAATCTGTTCTAATCTTCAAGCAAATATGCTTGTTGTTTTAAATTATTGACATTTACTAGAAATAAAAGGTTGTATTTGGGTTTATAACAAAAACCCAGATATATCTTTTTTTTTTTTTAAATTGTTGCGGACTTAAGATTTTTTTTATATTACCTTTTTCATATTCTGCGAAAGCCATAGATTCCATTATAACAGATTTGTTAACATTAACATATTGATCAGGATCATATTTGTCCAGAGCTTCTTTGAACCATTCTTGTGCTAATTCGTAATTGTTTCTTAAAAACATCTTATCTCCAAGTACCTTACAATCTTGTGAGTTTAATGGAACGCTGAAATGATATCTTGTCTTAAATACATTATTTTTTTTGTTAATTTTGGTTATGCACCCAAATTTGGATTGATGATTTTATTTACAAAAAGAAAACGTAAAGAATTTAAGTCCACTATTTTTAAAGAAATAATGAAAATAAATGAACTGATACATCAGAGCACGTCTATTTATTTAATTAAAGTTTAGTTGATATTTTGTCATTTTTGGATATATTAATAAATTATAAAACAGTGAAATTTTATTTGATATTATGAATCAGACATTTCAATTGAAGTACCATGTTTGCAAATGTAACATTGTGCAAAATCGGAAGAAATAAGAAAGGCGTTCAAACGCTTACGAATTGGGTTTAGGCTGGTTTAAGTGATCTCTTACAGTGTCCATAGACAATTTTTACTTAGTTAAACAATACAAAAACAGTAAAAATTTCTTATAGTAACATTACATAATACAATGCACAAATCGAAGACTTCACTCTTTCAATATAGTTTTTTGCGTCCTCAAGATGGATACTCATCATCCGATATACATAAATGCAAAATGCCAGGCTGTTTGTTCACTAAAATATTTTAAAAACATGGTGGGTGCAATATATTACTACGGGGCAACATTGTCTTCGTGATTTGTGTAAGAGCAAGAGTTTTTTCGAATACCTGCTCTCAACTCCGTTTAAAATACTCATAGCCACGTCTTTAGTCTTGAGCAAATTATATACTCTGAAAATTTATCATGGCGTCAACCGCTCCCTGCATATCGGTTTCATCGGGTCGTAAATAGTCAACCATCATTTCAACCTGACGTTCAAAATCTGAAACGCAATCATATGTTAATGTTAAGAATATTTATTGTTTGACTGGATTTTGGCACGACGTGCATATAACAAAACGAATCAGACATACCGATAGGAGAGCCATGTTTACAGAATGTAATACTTTGCAAAATCTAATTGTAAGAAATAAGGAAGGCGTCCTAACTTCGCTGACTGGTCAAACTAGCAGCTGATAAAATATTGAACTTAATGGTTCCGGCATCATTTAGACGGGAGACTTCGATCCATTCGAGATCTTAAATATGGGATCCCAGAAAAATTGTGGCTTGAACAGTTTTTGAGTCAAGTGTTTCTCGATTGGTGTACTGTAGTCAAGTGAGGCTGCAATAGAGGCAGCTAATTATTATAAAATCAAACATCCCGATTGGAGCGAACCAAGTTAAAAATTTATTTGGAAGAAGTGAGCAAGGATTTCTAACGCTTTCGAATTGGTTCTAGGCTGGTTATCACTTTCAGTGTCCATGGAGAACGTTCACCTATTCCGCCATTCTCAGTGTCACGATATAAAGTACACCAATCGAAAAACATTCAATGCTAGAAGCGACATTTTTTTGGGGTCTTTTATTTCAAATCTCAAATGAATTATGATCTACATCCAAAAAAATAGTTGCTGTGAGAATGGTGAAATTGGTGAACGTTATCCATAAACATTGAAAGTCATCACTATTCAGCCTAGAGGCAATTCGTAGGCGTTGGAACGCCTTTCTTACTTCTTCCGACTAGATTTTGTACAATGTTAGGGTGCTAACACAAAGAAAGCGGGTTCCCTGCTTTCCGATGCCTGCGTCTACCTGCGCCGAGAATGTTTACATGCATTTCAATGAACAAGAACATAGTAAAAGCGGGAACGCTGATTGCGATTTACTTTACCGGCGCTTACCGGCACTGGTCGGCGCTGGCAACCTGCTTTCTTTGTGTTTGGACACATACAGTGTGTTAATATGACTCTCCAACTGAGATGTCTAACTGGTTTTGCAATATTAGTATTCGGTGTAACAATAACAATTATTGCTTCAATACAACAACAATTATGCGTAAAGCTATAGCACACCTGTAACAGGTATCTTGAAGAGTTAAACAGTTTCATTCCAATCCACTTTCAAGTGTTTGATAATTTGGAAAGATTTCTCAGAATTACTAACACACTCTTCAGGACTCTGGATGGCTATCTCATGTTCTTTTTCGATAGCTGCAATCCGCCTGTAAAACAACTTAAGCTATTATCCAATTTTTTTAAAAAAAATTTAAAAGATATATCTGGGTTTTGTTATAAACCCAAATACAACCTTATACACCTTTCACACTAAGCTAAAAGCTTGTGCCGTGAAAGGGGAGTTTGCCGGCATCTGGGATCGAACCACGGACCCCTTGTTCTGGAGGCCGAGACTCTACCTCCAGGCTACCGACGAACTTAATTTGCAGGGATATTATCCGAAATATTCTGAAATATGAACTAAATCTCTTACTTTTCAGCTCTGTATGCACTGTCTTCTTGTATCGCAATGTAAGTATCAAATTATTTCAACATTTCACTCTGAGTGGTAATTAGGCCCTTCATGACAAACGTGGAACTGTAAACCTCTCCAAAAATACTCGGCACATACGTAATTTGGGAAAAAGAATGTCTGTCTAAATTGTAAATGAGAATGTACCGTTATTCTGAACTGCTCGAAAACAAGCAATTGTATAGACATAGAATATTGATACAACTACGTACCGACGAACTGTGGCAAACATTATGAAGCATTTTGGATTTTACTAAGACAATGATATATAATTGATTATTTACCGGTAATATTTTATTATATAATAATATCATTAGTATGCACTTAATAAATGTTGTTCTATTGTTTTTCAATAAGTGTAAAGACACTATAGTGATATTCCCGCAGAATATGTATAACTCAATAGTACATTGGTACTTTTTTGAATATAATTATTTATTTCTTGAAGTAATATAATTATAGCATTCGTCTTTGTGTAATGACAGTTAAAAACACATTTTTTACATCATGTTTAGTCTATTTACACCAGATGTGTCCAGTCATTAGCTTCCTTGAGCCACATTAGAAATAAGATGAGTTGTTTTGGACCACACATAAAATAATTATATTAAGCCTCAATTATCAAAATTTCGCAATTTTCCTTGCACATAAAAAAACTTTATATCATTGTGTATTTCAACCATTGATCTAATAATATGTTAACACTAGATATGACAGGACGAACAAAATTTGTGTCGCAAAATCGAATGCATCTAACTTTTTGTTGAACAGGGCTGTGAATACTTCCGAAAAATAATATGTATTGATATATTTATTTATTTATACAATGAACGGCTATATAGGCCTTTGACATAATATACAATAAAAACAACAATATATAGAGAAAAACATATTATAAAAGTACCTACACATACACATTAGCATGAGTGCAAGGCAAAATAATTTAGCAACTACCTAATAATATAAAACAAATAATAATAATATGATGGTTAAAGTATACACAATTCAACAAAATAAAAGATAGAGGTATATTTTTATTTATTTATTTATTATACGGCAATAGGCTTTTACAAAAAATAATATTACAAGATAAAAGAGTTATGTTCAGACATCAATTTATTTGTTCTACCTGTCATATCTAGTGTTATATCAATGATTTCAACTATACAGATATTTATACTTTCTCGCAAAGTCGCCTTTAGTCGTACGACTACATAACACTTAAATGTTTGACTACCGCAGAAGTATTTTATTGAAAAAGCTGTCAATTTTCACTCCAAAATATGACTTCCTTAAATTCTTATATTCTCTCTACTGTAGAAAATGACAGAACGATGTATGAGGTCACCTGAGTAGAAATATTTTATCTGATACTGAAAGTAAGTGTAATGAGAAAAATGCCGTATCATCAATTTTCAAGGAAAAAAACAAAGTAAAGCCAAATATTTGTTGGTTTTTAGTAATTATTTCACATTTTATGTTACACCCATAACAAAAAAAAATACATAATGATAAACATATGTATATTTTTATTTCCTTATGAGGATCTGATTGCTATAGGTTCTGGATGGTCACTGCAGGGCCCTTCTTCCTGATATTCCAAGTTACATGGTCTGGCTATATCATTACCAAGATATCTTATCCATTTATTTAGTACTGAAAACATACACAAAAAATTAACAAGCCGAGAAATATTTTTTTTTATTTATTTATTCTTCTTGCACGTCATCATTTTAAACAAAAAAATAAATATTATTATTATAATAATATAAAATCTTACCCCACTTACTGCCCTCGAGTACCGGACAGGCCGCATGCAGTGTATCTGTGTTGGCTTCTCCAGAAAGATGTAGGTTATACCACATCAGTGCAGTGCCTTTTTTAGGTTTCACACTGATTCCTAACATATGGAATACTGTATTCCCTCCTTGGGCAACATCCGACATCTGATAAGGGTAATAAAAATAAAAATAAATTTTAGGTACACAAGTATGTATAAAGTCTATTGTAGGTATATTGTTATTTTTCCAATTTTGTGTATACTATGTTTGCTTAAATTTTGCAATAGGTACTCGTTCATTAATTTATAATTTTACAGAATTTCAAACAAACAACCGTTGGATTTTGTGTAAAAAGCCTGCAAATAATAATTATAATACTCACATATATCAAAATCGAAGCTAATCTGTTTCCTTCACTTTCCATGTGAAATCCATGAGAATCGTCCATCTGAAAAAAAAAACTACTACATATACTATAATTAGTTCTGAAGTCTCAATATGAGGATAGTTACCATGACGTTATTGCCACAGCCAAATAAATATTATAACAGTTGTTTTTTTCTCCCTATGAGAAGTGCAGAGAGACAACACTAGAACTCCTTTCAGGTACCAATTGTAGTGTCTGAAGGGGTACACCGAGAGAGAGAGAGAAGCAAAATACTGCTAACAAAAATCATCTAATTCTATCTACTGACTGTACATGAATATAATGACATGCTGAAATAACTATTTGTCAGATATTTCAGGAGTCCAAGGACTCCTATTTATCAGTTTAGGTCACAATTTATTTATCTTTTAACTGTCTCTAGTCATGTACAAATGAATACCCACTACGTTAAGATATTGTACTCACAGCAGTGAGTATATATAGGCATAATTCACTCGATGTCGGGTGCCTTGCCGGAAAAAAAAAGAAAGAAAGAAAACTGTCTCTAGTCTGTCAATACTACTATGCCAGTATTGGCTTCTCCGACCCCAGCACATCAGTGGGCGGGGGGCCCGGCTGACGTAGCAGATCCCATCTTGAGACCCACACATCCACAAATGCCTTGAAGTGTGAAGCGTTTGTGGCATTTTAAAACATAAATATAATAGAATAGATACAAATCACTTCACTTAGATAAATACTATTCAAAATTAGATCACTTAGTAAATAAAACTCATTATCTAATCATGTCGCGTAATTATCACATAGTTAATGCCAAAAACATCGAAAATAAATACTATTCACTCGATACTACTCAAATAGTCTCTGGTCTAATAATAACAAACAGCTGAAACAGCTGAATAACGCGGCAAAGTGAACGTCCCCGCTAGTCGGACTATTTACTGCAGGACATTGGATAAACATGAAGGATCAGAGGAACACCTCTACGTTGTAGACACCCCTGAAATCTCAAAAATCTCGGTAAAAGACGCTCCAGCAGTGGATCCCACCGAACCGCCTATGATAAGTGCAAATAGAACACTTTTATAGTAACGAAATAAATAAAACAAGTGTTTTATTCTACCAATGATTTAATTTGTGAGAGAGACGTCTTTCGTCTTATGAGGACATTGTCAATCGACAATTTAAATCATTACTAGAATAAAACACTTGTTTTATTTATTTCGATATGGAATTCTACTACCTAAACACCGACACAGTGAATACTTTTATAGTACCTAAGTAGTAATAACAATGTATTAGTACCATAGAATGGTCGTAATGCTCAGTAAAGTGTCCCCCCATTGCATAATTGGCTGTCTGTGGGTGTTCAGCATGTTTAAGATCTAAACCAGTCATATGCTCCATCCTAGTATTAAGCCGAGTAATTATGGAACTGTAGTTATTGTCAAAGAATGCATTCATGCTGATCCGATCTTTTGAAACGTAAATCTCGTCGCTGACCTGGACCGTAGCCTCTTCGAGCTGCAATAGAGACAACTGATTAATAATATTTGTTTCATTATGGTTGTTGGCTGACCGAAGGTGTGGAAGGCAACACAACTACAGGGTGCGCGTCAATGAATTGGAGTGACCAGATAAAGGAGCCAATGGGAGTGACCTTGCATGAGTCGCTGTAAAGGACTGAGGATCAGGAAATATTTTATTCACACTTACACAATGATGGATAACAGAGAAGAAAAAGATGAATGGTTTTTGTCAACTTGATTTAGTTTTCTTTGTTTTGCTGATATGAAAAGTACAGTAAATATATACCTATGATGTAAAATGTTTTTTTTTCTCGATCACCTGATTTTTACATAACCCTCAAAAACTTATGAAAAAGGGTAGATATATTCTTTTTCGGGTGTTCCATGGCTCATAATAAATAGGTATCTAAATAAACAAGTATTCTTCGAAAATGAAAATATTTATCAAATCAATTGGTAGGTCAATATCTTACTAGGGCCCTTGACTGCTCCTTGAGGTAGTCTATTTCATCATCAGTAATGATATCATGAAAGAGAACAACATAAGGCTGCAAATATTGTTCTTCCGCTTTAAATGGAGCGATCTTAGTGAAAGGATACCGGCTGGTTAAATAGCGGCACTTCAAACTGAAATCAAACATTCAAAAATTACTGTGTCTAGAAATTTTCCTATATTTGTAAATGTTTGTAAAAATGAATTAGTAGACTTCATTTAATGCCCAAAGTTTTATGTACTGAAATCATTTACTGAAAAATTGATCTTTCTTGGAAGATCTTATCGTTTGATGGTGTTTATTTGATTTGTTTTTTACTTTCTCAATTTAATACATGAAATTATCATGTCAGGTTAAGAAAAGAGATTCGATCTTTTCTGTCATAAGCTCATAAAATCATAATGAGCATATGATCGCTGCCAGAAGAAACCATCCATTCTCTCGAATTAATCCAAATACCGGCTTCGTCTAGAAACCTTACGTTTTATAATACAAAGTTAACAATCAGCAAGTTCTTCCCAAACACCTACTTGATCTCAGACTTCTATACTATCCGGGTAGTAGTTTAACTCTTCATATGTTTCAATTCAATCTTTTTCTGGCGGAAAATATTCAGATTATAAAATTACAATGTACTTAGGTACTTACTTTTTCATAATACTCGGAGGTCTATCTAATTCACCTCTGCATAGTTTATAATAATTTGTATCGTTAAATATATGCTGATCAACAGATGTTATCGAAAGTTGCTGAAAATAAATTTAAATCATAATTAAACAACCGTGCTTCACACACACTCGTTAAACATTACATATATCATTGGCAGCTAATGTCAAATACTCGTACTAATGAGAACTCCACAACTCGTGGAAACTACGTAGATGTCTGTTACGAATATTATTACTTTTATAAGAAAACTTACCAGCAATGTTTCGTTTTTCATAATATTTTCGAATGTCTCAATATGCTCTGATAATCTTTCAAAATTTGGGTCCATAAAATATAAATCTTTCATATTCTTCAATGCTGATTTGACATCTCCTAAAATCAGATATCTTTGTAATTTATTGACCTTGGACTTTCACGATCGGTGTTGATTGTAGAAATATTTAATTCTCCCGGGCCAAGTAGTCGTGTTTTTCAGGGTTTTTCTTACCCGGGTATTTTCAGGTAACACTCTTGCACGTTTGCGCAATATTACATTCCACTACGAGCCGTAAGCAGTTGAACATCGTGTGACAAAAAGAAGCCTGCGTCCACTGGCATATAAAACTGTCAGTCCCATAATTGTTATCGCGAATGTAAGAGAAAACAAGTGCACCTTTACCCACGAAGGTTCACACTATGTGTGAATGGAACTTTGAGTAATAAATAAGCCTTAAGAACATGGCTCGGAAGAAGAAAATATTTTTAAACTTTTCCTTAAGTTTGCAGATTTACTCGATTATAAGTATTCACCTCTTTCAAATTCACTATAGATTTTGTGTTCCATTATCACAGATTTGTTTTCGACCACATATTCTTCTGGATTATATTTACTAACCGCTAGTTCAAACCATTCTTGGGCTGCATGAGGACTTTGTTGTCGAACCATTTCCATACCGAGCACAAAACAATCATGTGAGTTTAATAAAATTCTAAAAAAACACAACACAAAAACTTAAATAGGCATTACTTCTATAAAGGATGATCGCCAACCAAGTACATAATATGGATGTATGTGCATTAGAGACGAGCAGAAGCTTTAAAAGAAGGCTGAAGACGCACCTTTTTGATGGGAGTTTCAGGTGATGAACGCGGTATACAGCCAGTGTGACCAGATTTGGTAGTTTCCTACTTTTTTGGTAGTTTTTGAGGCATTGGCAAAAATGTTTAGTAGTTTTTTTTTCTTTGGTAGTTTTTAGTAGTTTTTGGTAGTTTTTTAGTAGTTTTTGGTAGTTTTTTGGTAGTTTTTGTATTCAGTCGGTAATTGGTAGATAAATTATCGGGTACTTGGGAAAATACCCGATACTTATTGATTCAAAAATAATTGTCGGTACAAGTAACGAGTACATTTTAGAAAAAGGTACTGCGTGAAAATATTGTTGAAGAAAACCGAGGAGTTTTTGAAATACTTCAAATTCCTATACCATTTTGAAAATTCGGCGACGGGGGGGTAGAAATCTTCGTGAAAAGAAAAGTATCCGATATTGATCATCGTCGGTACAAATACCGGGTACATTTTAGAAAAAGGTACTGCTTGAAAATATTGTTGAAGAAAACCGAGGAGTTTTTGAAATACTTCAAATTCCTATACCATTTTGAAAATTCGGCGACGGGGGGTAGAAATCTTCGTGAAAAGAAAAGTATCCGATATTGATCATCGTCGGTACAAATACCGGGTACATTTTAGAAAAAGGTACTGCTTGAAAATATGGTTGAAGAAAACCGAGGAGTTTTTGAAATACTTCAAATTCCTATACCATTTTGAAAATTCGGCGACGGGGGGGTAGAAATCTTCGTGAAAAGAAAAGTATCCGATATTGATCATCGTCGGTACAAATACCCAGTACATTTTAGAAAAAGGTACTGCAAGAAAATATTGTTTAAGAAAACCGAGGAGTTCTTGAAATACTTCAAATTCCTATACCATTTTAAGAATTTAGTAGTTTTTGGTAGTTTTTGACTTCGCCATTTAGTAGTTTTTGAAAATAAAATCTGGTCACACTGTATACAGCGCCTTTGAGGTCATTTGAGTAAACGGCGCTTTACATATTATTCTCTATATATATAAATACATAAAATGACGTGTTATAAACCTAACAGTTGATGATAATAATGGTGAATTATTTATTCGACTGTTGCGAGAACCGGTGGTGTGGAATGAACTTCGGTATGATGTATTTTTTTACCATTAAGGACATTCTACACAGCCGTTAATAGCTTTCGAAATATAGCTTAACATTGCCATTAATCATGCTGATATATTGGCAAAATAAGAGTATTTTATTGACAAATATTGACAAAGTGTATTTTAATATCTATTACCTACCCGCATTTGACTCCATTCAATGCACCTTCTGCCAAATCTTTTGTCTCAATCAAATACATATGTTGTAACCTCAAAATTGCATTGGTAGCTTCTTGCATATCAGCTTCACTGGGAAATGAATGGACGTTTTTCATTTCGTCGATTTTATATATAAACTCTAAAAGATTATTAGTAGAGTTATTTCCAGGAATAATATAGTGTGCTCTCAATGTAACATGCTAATTGGTACTTAAAATGGGCTTAAACCGGATTTTGCTCAGAGCATTGTAGCCTTCTGAAAGCTTTACGATAAATGGTAAGTGAAGCTAGAAGGCTATTAAGAAGTGCCCTGAGGGATGCTAGGAGATTTTATTATCCATGAACACACTTAACTGATTTAAGTTTTTTCTAACTCATTCCAATGAGAAGACATTGTTTTCGCTTTACTAGTCTGGTAAATGTATCACTGATGTTCATTCTGCTTCTGAATGGACAAAGATATTTCCTTTGGGAATTGTTATCATCTAAACAACAGTCATAGAGAAAACCGATAATAACACACCTCTAACTGCTTCGTTCATAAGAATGATAGTGTCATTCCAATCCACATGCAATTGTTTAATGATCCTAAAGGAGTTGACAGGATTACTGACATATTTCTCAGGATTCTGGATGGCTATATCGTATTCTGATTTGATAGCTGCAATTCTTCTGCAATTTTAGACATTTGGTTAAGACAAAACAAAGTTAAAACGTAGAAAATCATGGGTACCTACTTAATATCAAATAATTTAATTGGATGATGTTATGCGAAAACGTTTCATGAGACGTCACAAGCTAAATGGTTAGTGTTTGTGATCCATTTTAACCTAGAAATGATATCCTTACTTTGGTTGTCCGATCGCAGCAAAGTTCTCTACTACCTTCTATTATCTTATTCAGAATCCATGAAAATGTTTGGTTAACTCATTTATGTATTCATGGGTTATGGGTTAGTTGGAAGATATTGCGCTTCAGCGATAAACTCGCCCATTGCACAAAATTATGAATTCAGTGATAATGTTGTCAGTTGTCATGTTTTTTATTCTTTGTATACTAATTTTGTGCAGTAAAGATCATTATTATTATTATTCAATACAAAATTTCAATAGTCGCAGTTTGAAGTCTTTTCCATGGACAGTTTGATCTATTGCTCGAAATATTGTTGTACAACAAGTTATACCTATTGTTTCATTTAGAAAAATGATAGCAACGTACTTTTTTACATGGTTTAAGCTTTCTTCTTCTGCTTGCAAATATGTTTCAAATAATTCCAACATATTACCCTGAGTTTCTACGATCCTTTCCATAGAAGCTACAGATTTGAAAACTTGGCCACCAACACTCGATACTATGGAAACTAAACACGAAAGTAAACAAATTTTACTCATGTTCTTTTTTGGCGAGGCGAAACAAACTATATTTTTTTTAAATTATTTGTCTATTTATTATCTGTATTGCTCGACTATTTCCATTTAACTGAAACATGTCATTGTTCCATACCTCTTACTGAATACAAATTTTGTCACGCGTAAATGTCGTAAAATTTGCTTTCATTCTTTTATATGAAAAAGTTAGGTATGATGTTAGTTGATAATAATTGTAACAATAATTAAAAAAATACATATTAATTAGTCACGATTAAATATAATATTGCAAGATAGATATTGCAAATAGAATGCATGTGTGTAGTGATGTAAGTAGAGAAAATTCTCCGAGAATTTCGCCTCTGATGGAAGAGAAATTTCTCTCCATAATTTTTCCTAATGGTATTTTTTATTGATCATTGTAAAAATGATCAATAAAAATATATATCTGCCTCAAAATACACCATAATTCTACAAAAATTTTCCACTTCGAGAAATTTACCGAGAAATTTCTAGGTAATTTCTAGGACAGATTGCATGTTTCTTACATGCAGCTGGTCTCCTGGCTACCCCACTTGTGGGATATGCCGTGATGGTATAATAGTAGTAGTAATTTTCTCGAAAAATAATTTCTTGAGAATTCAACAACACTACATGTGTGACAGAATGTGTGACAGAACGCTGAAAACACAATAAACATAGTTTAGAGCATTAATTTTTGAGGTCATTCTGGAGTTTTATTTTTTCACCATCCACCATTCGTTGAATTCCCAAAGATATTAGAATTGTTCTCTTGATGCTAGGAATCTTTAAAAATATACAAATTCATGCAGCCCATTCGAAAACATGAATACTACCAGACGTTGGCAACGGCCTACGTTAATATTTCCATGAGCCACATTAGAAATTAGATGAGTTGTTTAAGGACACACATATAATATATATGGTCTTAAATATCAAAATTTTTGCTTAGTTGCCAGATGTAAGGGAAATTATTAAACATTGAAAAACAAGATCGACAAAAACACTTTTAATTTTTGAAAAGCCATTTAACAATATCAAATATGATATTTTAGGGCTTTAGCACACCTCCGCCGCGAAATAGCGAAAGCGAAACCGCTGAGCGGAGTCGTAGTAGCGAAACCGCTTTTAGCTAGTACATTTGCGCGGAACGCGAACAGCGAAATCGTGATACCGAATAAACACTATTACGTACGCAGTAGTGTGAAATTAGTGGAACTAAATTGCATATTCCAAAGTAATTATCCGATATTGGCCGAATAATAAATATTGAACTATAATCTATCTATACCAGCACGGCTTTCCCACAAGTTTATTACATGCAGTTGGTCTACTGACTATCCCACTTTATCTATCTATACCATCACGGCTTTCCCACAAGTTTATTACAAACAGTTGGTCTACTGACTACCCCACTATCTATCTATACCATCACGACATCTCCCACAAGCATATTACATGCAGTTGGTCTACTGACTATCCCACTTTATCTATCTATACCATCACGGCTTTCCCACAAGTTTATTACAAACAGTTGGTCTACTGACTACCCCACTATCTATCTATACCATCACGACATCTCCCACAAGCATATTACATGCAGTTGGTCAACTGACTATCCCACTTTATCTATCTATACCATCACGGCTTTCCCATAAGTTTATTACATGCAGTTGGTGACTATGTAATAAACTTGTGGGAAAGCCGTGATGGTATAGATAGATGAAGTGGGATAGTCAGTAGACCAACTGTATGTAATAAACTTGTGGGAAAGCCGTGATGGTATAGATAGATAAAGTGTGGTAGTCAGTAGACCAACTGCATGTAATAAACTTGTGGGAAAGCCGTGATGGTATAGATAGATAAAGTGGGGTAGTCAGTAGACCAACTGCATGTAATAAACTTGTGGGAAAGCCGTGATGGTATAGATAGATGAAGTGGGATAGTCAGTAGACCAACTGCATGTAATAAACTTGTGGGAAAGCCGTGATGGTATAGATAGATAAAGTGGGGTAGTCAGTAGACCAACTGCATGTAATAAACTTGTGGGAAAGCCGTGATTGTATATATAGATGAAGTGGGATAGTCAGTAGACCAACTGCATGTAATAAACTTGTGAGAGATGCAGTGATGGTATAGATAGATAAAGTGTGATAGTCAGTAGACCAACTGCATGTAATAAACTTGTGGGAAAGCCGTGATGGTATAGATAGATAAAGTGGGGTAGTCAGTAGACCAACTGCATGTTATAAACTTGTGGGAAAGCCGTGATGGTATAGATAGATAAAGTGGGGTAGTCAGTAGATCAACTGCATGTAATAAACTTGTGGGAAAGCCGTGATTGTATAGATAGATGAAGTGGGATAGTCAGTAGACCAACTGCATGTAATAAACTTGTGAGAGATGCCGTGATGGTATAGATAGTGTAGTAATCAGTAGAATAACGGCATGTGGATATTGGCACGGAGAGGACGACTATTATGTTTATTAGTGACTGCCCCATATGTGGGAAATTTCATGATGATATAGATAGAGAGAATCTTACTTCACTTAACCGCAGACCCACGCTATTTCGACGTTTGGTCATGGTTTCGCTCCAAAAATCTGTCAAATTGTACAAATACAAAAGCGGCACAAAAGCGAAACATCAGAGACTGCGAAAAAACAGGCGGAGATGTGAATGCTTATTTCGTAATCTATGGCGAAACGGTGCTAGAAAGAGATAGATGTATAGAAAACAGTATGTATTTGAGCATGCCATCTCGCTCTTGCGTACGACGCACACGAACTGACAGATTTAAGCGGAGCCGCTTTCTCGATTCCGCCGCGGAGGTGTGCTAACGGCATTAAGGAAACAGTCTTTAACAAAATTGAGAAGATGGTTAAATATTCCAAATTCTTATACTTTTTTGAAATCTTGTGGGCTAGAAATCGAAATCGGAGATCTAAAAAAATGGTTCTCACTTTTAAAATACCAAATAGAGGAATTTGCAATAACTTGACATTATCAAGACAGTGTCATTGTTTTTACATACGTCTTTTGGTGAAAAATATTATATTTGCCGGAGCAGCTTGATAACTAGAACCGGCCTTGCATACATGTATGTAGTTATGTTAAATGTAAGCATTTGAAGAAAATACTTTACAAGCAACATTTTAATAAAATACTCAAAGCATGTTAATTTTGTTCCCGAGTTTCTAAACTTGCCCAAACACGAATTTACTTTATTTGCACGTGAATTTAATATCACAACTTCCAATAACTAGCAGTGTACGCAAAACTCTAAATAAGGTTATTTTCAACTGGTCTCCACCAATGTTAGTGTTCTTGGTGAATTAGGTACTCGAAGTTGTGACAACAGATTTACTTAATTTTACAAAAAATGTGCAATACTAAATTGTTAATTTTCTGTGCGGTGAATTATATTGCTGTTCAAAACATTTATAATTAATGCTCCTTTTAATCCTTTATAACATGCTCACTAGAAGCAGCGTCCACACAGTTGGATGAAAACGTCAATCATCAATCTTATCCGTCCCAAGGAGGGTAACGAAGGCATTCATTTGAGTATTTCTTCGGAGGATCTCCGAGTTGTCACCAAATGATTGAAGATTTATGATTGAAAATTGATGATTGACGTTTTCATCCAGCTGTGTGGGCACTGCTAATGAGACACGGCTTTTATTTTGCCGACGATTTTAGAAAATCACAGAGCGATGTCAGACACTACCAGAGCAGACATATTAATTGATCTGATACTGAATGTTACGTATTGTGAGAATCAAAGATTTTATGTAGTAAAAAACACAAAAGAACATCAGTTTATTTAAATTTTTAGCCTTTTTAATATTTTATATACATATAGCAAAAAAATGCACGTAATGCTGAAAATATTTTCTTATTGTCTTATGAGTATCTGATTGCTATAGGTTCTGGATGGTCACTGCAGGGCCCTTCTTTCTGATATTCCAAGTTACATGGTCTGGCTATATCATTACCAAGATATCTTATCCATTTATTTAGTACTGGAAACAGACAAAAAAAACAAACCGAAGATTAAAAACATTTTTCTATTTTAAAACTAAGCAACAAAACAATACAATTATGCAGATTCATACCCCACTTACTGCCCTCGAGTACCGGACAGGCTGCATGCAGTGTATCTGTGTTGGCTTCTCCAGAAAGATGTAGGTTATACCACATCAGTGCAGTGCCCTTCTTAGGTTTCACACTGATTCCCAACATAGAAAATACTGTATTCCCTCCTTGAGCAACATCTGACATCTGATAAGGGTAATAGAAATAAGAATAATTTTAAGGTGCATAAGTAAAAGGTCTATTGAATATTGACATTTTTCAAATTTCTGTGTTATTTTATTAAGTTATGCAGTGCTCATACATAAATTGATACTATTACAGAATTTCAAACAAAATACCGTCGGATTTTGTGTAAAAAGCCTGCAAATAAAAGTTATAATACTCACATATATCAAAATTGAAGCTAATCTGTTACCCACACTTTCTGAATGAAATCCATGAATATCGTCCATCTGAAATAAAAAAACAACTACTATGGGTACTATAACTAATTCTGAAGTCTCAATATAAGGATAGTTACCATTACGTTATTGCCATAGTCAAGTAAATATGTATTCCTCCCTTATAGAAAAAAATACGATAGTGAAGTTGCAAAGAAAAAAGCTGGTAATTCTCAAAGCTTCCTTGTCAAATTAGTTTTCGAGACTTGTTTGTTCATTTTCGTCTTAGCAGATCTCATCAAACTGCCTACAAATGAATACAGTAGTACAAAAATATTAAACGTAAATAGAAAGAAGTGATAATAATGTGTTAGTACCGTAGAATGGTCAAAATGCTCAGTAAAGTGTCCACCCATTGCATAATTGGCGATCTGTGGATGTTCAGCATGTCTAAGATCAAGACCAGTCATATGCTCCATCCTAGTGTTAAGTCGAGTTATGATGGAGCTGTAGTAATTGTCAAAGTGTGTATTCATGCTGATCCGTTCTTTTGAAACGTAAATCTCGTTGCTGACCTGGACTGTGGCCACTTTAAGCTGAAATAGAGACAACTGATTAATATAAAACTAATCAGACATTCCGATCGGAGAACTATGTCTTCACTACGTAACATTATACAAAATTCAATCGGAAGAAGTGATGAAGGCGTCCCAACGCTTACGAATTGACTCTTAGCTGGCTTAGGTGATTACTTTCGGTATCCATGGACAACGTTGTTTTACTGATGTGATCAATAAAATTATAAAATGGTTAATAAAATTCAACAAACTCTTCATTTTTTTTTATTGTTTGATGTACGTGCAATGTGTAATATTTGGTGTTCTTCTGTGGACCACGAATGACGCCAAGCTTATAAGTGTTATATCATTCACGATTGTTTTAGCCCAATTAATAGTACTACACGCTCTATGCCATCACGGCATATCCCACAGATGGAGTAGACATAGGTGGCAATGGTGGTGGGTAGGTGGCAAACGTCATCGCTAAATTCAAGATTTAAAATGTCTGTTTAACGATCATCCGCTGGACAGGACAGAGGCCTGAGTCAATAACACACTTTCGCGTCACTTTCCCGCTCCGTTAGCGTTCGGGTGCAGACGATGTTGCGCCAAAGTGTTAATTTTCGTAACTATTGTGTATCTTAGCAACGAAATTGACACTTGCTTGCAACTTCGTCTGCACCCGAACGCTAACGGAGCGGGAAAGTGACGCGAAAGTGTGTTATTGACTCAGGCCTCAGGACACTGAAAAACTTGAATGGATGATTTTTTCTTTGCTGAGTGCTCTACGGTTCACAATAAATAGGCACCTAAATAAATAAGTTTTCTTGGAAAATTCAAAAATGAAGCTAAGTTAGTCATGATTTTTTATTAAATTCAATTGATAAATTATCTTACATGGACCCTTGACTGCTCCTTGAGGTAATCTATTTCATCATCAGTTATGATATCATGAAAGAGAACAACATAAGGCTGTAAATATTGTTCTTCCACTTTAAATGGAGCGATCTTAGTGAAAGCATACCGGCTGGTTAAATAGCGGCACTTTAAACTGAAATTAAACATTCCAAAAAATATTAAGTTTAGAAATGTTCCCATCTTTGTAGAGATTTGTGAAAATTTGTAGAATTCATTTAAACCAACGTTTACAAATGCTTCGAGTTTTGAATTACTGTAAACGTTTATTGAATAATTTAATATTATGTTGGTCTTTCTTGAAAGATTTTATTATTTAATGCAATTTATATGACATGTTTATAAAAAACATTACTTTGTCAATTTATCACATGAAATTATCATACTAGGCTATGAAAAGACATCGTCACTTTCATTGGCAGTTCCACAATCAGCGAGTTCTTCCCAAACACCCTTTGGATTCTAAGACTTCTGTATTATCCGGATAGTCGGAGGGTTCTTCACCTGTTTCAATCGAACCAATCTTTTTCTACCGATTAATATTCAAATTATAAAATAACAATGTACCTACTTACTTTTTCATAATACTCGGAGGTCTATCTAATTCACTTCTGCATAGTTTATAATAATTTGAATCATTAAATATATGTTGATCAACATGAGTTATCGAAAGTTGCTGAAAATAAATTCAAATCGTAATTTAAGACCATTTTATCATATATGTCAAACTACTAAAATTTTTGAACTTTGATCGGAAGTTTTCATGGCGATATGTGATGGGCTTCCGAGTATGCCATTTTTTGTTTTGAAGGTTCTCGACATCGCTTTGGCCATGATCACGGGTGTGAATGATCCCTCACACTACTAAAATGTTAACTCAGAATCAATCTGTAAGCACACATACACCCATCACAGATAACACTTGTGATTGGCAGCTAATGTCAAATACTCGTACTAATGAGAACTCCAAAACTCGTGTAATCTATGTAGATGTTTGTTACAAATATTATTATTTTTATAAGTAAACTTACCAATAATGTTTCGTTTTTCATAATATTTTCGAATGTTTCAATATGCTCTGATAATCTTACAAAATCTGGGTTCATAAAATATAAATCTTTCATACTCTTCAATGCTGATTTGACATCTCCTAAAATCAGAAATCTTTGTTACTGACCTTGGATGTTCACAATCAGTGTTTAAAGTAGAAATATATAACAGATTTACTCGATTATAAGTATTCACCCCTTCGAAATTCATTATAGATTTTGTGTTCCATTATCACAGATTTGTTTTCAACCACATATTCTTCTGGATTATATTTACTAACCCCTAGTTCAAACCATTCTTGGGCGGCATGAGGACTTTGTTGTCGAACCATTTCCATACCGAGCACAAAACAATCATGTGAGTTAAATGGAATTCTGAAAAATCGTAACACAGAAATTAAACTTATAGTGCCACTCCGATATATTGTCCAAATAAGAATAGTATAAATTATTTTACCTACCCGCAGTTGACTCCATTCAATACGCCTTCTGCCAAATCTTTCGTCTCAATCAAATACATATGTTGTAACCTCAAGATTGCATTGGTAGCTTCTTGCATATCAGCTTCACTGGGAAATGAATGGATGTTTTTCATCTCTTCGATTTTATATATAAACTCTAAAAGAATATTAGTAAAGTTATTTCCAGGAATAATAATATAGTGTGCTCTCAATGTTACATGCTAATTGGTACTTAAAATGGGTTTAAATCAAATTTCGCTCAGAGCACTGTAGCCATCAAAAATCGTTACGATAAATGGTAAGATAAGCTAGAAGGCTATTAAGAAGTGCCCTGAGGGATGCTGGGAGATTTTATTATCCAGGAACACACTTAACAGACTTAAGTTCTTTTCTAACTCCTTCCAATAAGAAGACATTGTTTTCGCTTTACTAGTCTGGTAAATGTATCTATCACTGATGTTCATTCTGCTTCTGAATGGACTATGATATTTCCTTTGGAGATTGTTATCATCTAAAACACAATCATAGAGAAAACCGATAATAACACACCTCTAACTGCTTCGTTCATAAGAATGATAGTGTCATTCCAATCCACATGCAATTGTTTAATGATTCTAAAGGAGTTGACAGGATTGCTGACATATTTTTCAGGATTCTGGACGGCTGTTTCATATTCTGATTTTATTGCTGCAATTCTCCTGCAATGATAGATATTTGATAGATGTTATGCGACAACGTTTCATGAGACGTCACAAAATAAATGGTTAGTGATCCATTTTAACTTAGAAATGATATTCTTACTTTGGTCGTCCGATCGTGTTAAAGTTCTCTACTACCTACTATTGTTTAATTCACAAGCCATGAAAATGATTTTATTAACTCATTTACGAATTCAATACAAAATTTCAATCGTCTCAGTTTGCAGTTCACGGATTTCTGCAATACGTCGACTGCGTTTTAGACACATCCGTATTAGTTCTAATTTATTCAGTATTAATAATGTCATCGTCGCCCTATTATGATTCCCAGTGGGATGAGGAGACACTGAATCACGTTTTCCTCGGTTGCACCATACAGAATGCGCTTGACCTATACTTTGAATTTGAAGACATGGATTGTTTTCTCTCACTCAGTAATTAAAGTGTGATTTTGTCCGTGTACGATATTACCTACTCTATTCAGTGCCGTTATAATAAATGTTTTCCTGTGTATCAGAAACTAAACTTGGTGACGAGAAAGTTTGAAATAGCTGCTTATAAAATAACCAACAGTTTGAGGTATGTTTTGCTCGAAATATTGTTGCACAACAAGTTATGCCTACTGTTTCATTAAGAAAAAGAATACTCACGTACTTTTTTACAAGTTTTAAGTTTTCTTCTTGTGTTTGCAAATATGTTTCAAATAATTCCAACATATTACCCTGTGTTTCTACGAGCCTTTCCATAGCAGATACAGATCTGAAAACTTGGCCACCAACACTCGATATTATGGAAACTAAACACGAAAATAAACAAATTTTACTCATATTCATTTTTGGTGGTGTGAATTTGAAACATAATCTATTAATGTATTTTTTGTGTGTTCATTATCTGTACTGCTCGACTATTTCCATTTAACTGAAACATGTCATTGTTCCATACTACTTGCTGAATACAATTTTGTCACGCGTAAATGTCGTAAAATGTGCATTCATACTTTAATATGAAAAAGTTAGGAACAATGTTAGTTTGTTATTCTATAAATAATTAAAAAAATATGTAGGTATTAATTAATGATGATCAAAATGTAATATAGATATTACAAATAGAATGCATGTGTGACAGAATTTGACATGAGAATTAACGCTGAAAACTCATGTACCTAAAATATATTTATGTGTATTAATTTTTGAAGTTACACTGAATTTCTGAAGTTTCATTGTTTTCAGCATCCCCCATTAGTTGAATAACTAATACTTTTTAGATATGCGGGTCTTCTCTTGATACTAGAATTGTCAATTGTTTTTGCCAACTTCTAAATAAATTGAAAATTAATTCTTCCGGAACATTTGGGACTAGCTCGATCTGTGTGAATTGTCAAAAAAAAGGTTGCTGGTGTCAGAGGCGTGCAATATTACATCTGGCAAAAAAGACATAAAAAATCATAAAATCATAATTTTAAGTTTAGCGGAGTATCAAAGATATAAATGATTCATTTGGATTTTGTTTCCTTTATTTGTTTCTTCAATCAATTATTTTTTAATAGAAACTTATCATTTTTTTATTGTGAAGAACATTTTATAGCACAAGCCATTACAGAAGTGGTATATCAAAGTGAACACTAAGAATAATAGAAAGATGTGATATATTTGGAGCTAGATAGAATACAATGGAGAGATGTGAAGTGATTTTTATGAAAACAATTTTGTTATAATACTGAGAAGGTGCTGAGTGATGAGGTACCCAGTTTTGTGTAGGATAAACAATTTTGTAAAGTTTTGGTTTAAAAAGGGCTCATTCATTCATTCATTTCAGGTATTTTCCACATGTAGGGTATCCAGCGAACTAAATACACACAAAAAACATATTTATTTATTTATTTATTTCCTCTTAAGGGACACAAACAGTTTAACTTAACAAATATTAACAGTCATATTTTTCCAGAAAACAAACCAATCAAGGTCCCGCAAATTACCGAAGCGTATGACGAACACATTGCAAGTAAACAGTTATAACATAATAATATACTTACCCTACCTATATCAAATGCAAAAAACAAAACAAACCTCGTGAAAATGAGTAGCTAAAAATTACACTACAATAGTAAAAAATTACACTACAACATATTATGCTAACAAGATGATAGACAAAAGAAGACTCCGCACCAATAAAAATTAAAACATTCAGAATGGTTGGCATACCTCATCGTTGAATTAAATAATAAGTCAAATGACTTTTTCGTAATGCTCTAGAAATTCTCGAGTGCAGTGCGAGTTGCAGTGCACTCGAGAACTTATAAGATAAGAGTGGGATACTTGTTTTTGTAGGGAACTGAATAAATATTACGTCATACTAGATTTGCTTAGCAAGACAGTCCTAAATGTGCATTTTTTGTAGATATGGGCGTTCACCTATTCGTTCTCTATCAACTATGTATGTAGGGTTATAATATGTTAATAACAGATAATATTATTGTACCAATTCTGCCATACTAATTATTAAACGAGTAATACTGGGTTAATAATAACCCAGTATTACTGAATATGACAGAATATTGCCATTAATTTGCAACAATCTGTTTATATTCATAGCCTTCAAAGTGCCACGACTTGCCTTTAATGTGTGAGTGCTATACCAAACTGACGTGATAAAAATACTAAGTAACAGACATTTCAGAAATCACTTTGTTATTTATATTACGGATGTAATATTATGAATTTATATTTTGCCATTTATACCATCTATCCCCAGGATATTATAGGTACTTTCTTTATTTAATTTTATTTCCAGATTCGTCTTTTAAACATAACAATGAGAAGTAACACAGATCTAATAGAATTTTATACATCGTGCTCTCTGAACTAGCTTCAATAGAGTAACTGCGGTTTTACTAGCACGGTAGTAAAATCTTGGTTGGCAATGCACACAAAATACAAAACAAATAGATCCTTGATGATCGATCTAATCAATCGGCGCTCCGGAATGGCGGCGTCCACAGAGCTGGATGCGAACGTCAATCATAAAGAAAAAATCTTAAATCTTTCGTCGACAATTCGGAGCATTCTCCGAAGAAATATTCAAATGAATGCCTTCGTTACCCGTCCATGAGACGTAAGATTTAATATTTAAGATTTTTGCTTGATGATTGATGATTGACGTTCGCATCCAGCTGTGTGGACGCCGCCAATCACGAATACTGAAGTTGAGCGCTAGCCAAGTAAAGGCTGTACTGATTTGAATCTCAGACAGTTTTCAGTAGAATCAGAATACAATACAAATATCCTTTTTTATAATAAAAGATGCTAAACTAAAAAATATTTCCACAAAATCTATGTTCTGAAGTCAAACAAGTAGGTATAAGTTTTCTAAATAAAGTTCTATGACTCAACATATTGAATATGCTTATAGGAAAAAAGCGCTGAATGACTTAGGAGAGAATATACAAAATTTTACGGAAGCACAAAATCAAAAATATTGCATTTATCCTGATTCTATTCTAATCCTAAAATTGCCAAGACAATAAAATAGGGTGTATGAGGGAGAGTGAGTCGGATAGGTGAAGAAAAGTGATGAAACCTTGTAAAGTCTTATGAGATACAAATCTTGAGAGTCATGTTTATCAGATAATTTGGCATTTGGTATATAAATTAAGACATTTTACATCTTAAATTCAGCGATGAGGACCCCCTAGACACAAACCGTACTTGGCGATCGACTACAAACGAATTTTCGACAATAACTGCAACAATAACGCATAATTACACGGTACATGTAGGTAGATTGTCGAAAGTTCGCCAGTAGTCGATTGCTTAGTGCGGTTTGTCTACGGCCCCTGTAGGGTTACTCTTGATAAAATCGTAACACAATCTTAATCTAGTCTTGATCTTAATCATACGACGCACGAAGTGACTATTGGCCAAAAATACGTGCATACCGATCACGCAGTAGCGCGGTGTTTTTGACAATAGTCCCTTCGTGCGTCGTATGATCAAGCAGGGTTACTCTTGACAAAACTAAACACGATCTTAATCTAGTCTTGATCATACGACGCACGAAGGGACTATGGTCAAAAGGACGCGCTACCGCTAACGCGCGATCGGTTTGCGTGTATTTTTGGCCAATAGTCACTTCGTGCGTCGTATGATCAAGACTAGATTAAGATCATGTTTAGTTTTTTCAAGAGTAGCCCTGCTGATCAAGACTAGATTAAGATCGTATTTAGATTGTGTCAAGAGTAGCCCTGCTGGTTCGTTTCAATACTCCCAAATTGATTTAAATGGAGATTATTTCATGCATGTACGAGTGTTTACGTTTAAAAATATGATAAAAATCATCGGGATATAAGCGGGAAGGAAGACGTGTATGTTCATTTATATGAAGATAGTCCAGAGATACAGAGATTGTAAGACTTAAGCCATAATAACTTATTGCATATCCATCATATTTTCAGATAACACTGAATACGTAATGCTGCTGCATGTAATAAAGATATTTCGTACTCAGCACGCCTATTATAAGTCATCATGACACGCTAATAAAATAATATTCCCAATATGAACTACGAGTACAAATAAAAAATAATCATGTAACAATAAAAAAATCATAACAATGCAATAAATACTACACAAATATAACGTGTTTATAAAAATGGTGTTGCTTCGATTCATTTGGAGTTACACGTCAAGATTTTTAGACAAGACAATATTACAAGAATGTTTTGTGTAATTGCTAGTTTTGACAAATGGAAAAGTACGTAAAATTTTAATGTTCTGGTTACTGAATACATTAATACTTATAGGTTTGTGTGTTTTTCAAATTCTTCAGAAACATTTCTAACTGTTAGCGATGGTATAATCACTGCGTTTATATTTTCATGATCTTTTTATTAAGTTACTCAATCATTAAATTAAGTTTTTTTGACAAAAATGTTGTTTTTATCAATTATTTTTTATTTGATTTCATATTTTGTCTCTGTATCGAGTGAAGATGAAACAATTTTCCATTCAAAAATTAAAATGGAAGGTTTAGTAATTACGCACGGTAAATTTCTTGAAATATTTGACGCATACATGCCCACTCTGGATGAATACTTGACTACGGTTGGAAAGTAAGCGGTTGGCTTGTTGTAAAATGACAGATCTGACTTCCCATTCTAAATTTAAATGTTAGACTTTTGCAGACGCATTGCGGCAATCAAAGCGGAATATGAGACGGCCTTCCAAAATCCTGATAAATATATCAGCAATCCTGTGAACTCTTTTAGAATCATGTGTACACTCAAGAAATACAAGGACAGCAAGAGATATCCGACCTGATAATCCTAGAACGAACAGAGAGAGAAATAGTTTTTTTATATAGGTACAGCTATTGGATTGTTCAATTCACTAACAGATAATATAAAGCGACTGAATAATATTGATCAATTTAAGAAATATTTGAAAAACTACATACCTACTAAGGAGCCGAACAGAGACAATTATGTAAGAAGCAATTTTTGTGAGAAGACATTTTGTGCTTGAGTTTTAGAATTACATCCTCCCCTCATACCAGCATTTCATTGCTGTTTGGGGAATACGAAATGTTTATTGTTAACTATAATAAAATGTCAATATAAATGTATCGAAATATAATATTAAATAAATAAATAAATAAAATAAAAAATAAAATCATCAAACAGTTAGTTGCATGAGGATTGGAATGATACTGTCGTCCTCATAAATCAATCAATTACAGGTGCGCAATATTCGGACTGAACATTTACAATACAATCGAAACTTACACGGCACACTCATATAGAGGCGTATAGGTACTTATTTTACTTTTAGAATTTGAACAAGAATTTGAAAATCTAAAGATATTTCGTACTTTTCCTGGGATCTTGGATATACAAAAGGCTGTTGATGCTATGCTGAGATTACAAGAAACATATTAAATAAACTACAGACTTATCTGAGGGCATATTAAATGGAATCAAGTGCTGGTGACTATTTTATCACTTCTCGTTATTTTTTAATAATCTCAATTTTCAGTTTATTTTCTAAATCGTGCCATTATTAAAATTGTCATTTTCATAGGACGTTGAAATTGCATAAATTTCAAGAAAACGACGTTCTCAGCTTTCAACCTCCCTATAATTACTTCAGAAACAATAAAAATTATGGAACTTCTATAACTTTCACACTCTTAATTTCATTTTTTTCAATTTAAAAAGCATATAATGCTCCACTCCTAACCTAACCAGTTCTAATAACCTTATATTGAGCAGCCGTTTCTTATCGCTATATTATTCTCAACCTATGATAGCTGTTAAGAATAAAAACGACGCGGTTTTTACAGCCCAGAGCCCTGCGAAATGCACTAAAGATATTAAAATTTTGAAGTTGGTAAAGTAATGAAAAATAATTTTTACCATTTTATGTTAATATTTGTGCACAAAAATGAAGAAATCTAGAATTTTCTCATCAGTAGAATATAAAAAGTGGTCATTATGGCAATAAAAACAATGGCATTTGAAATAAGCTGTATTTCAGTCACTAAAACTTATCAAAAATGGAAAATAAAACCTACATACGTTTCTTTGGAAACTGAATTTCTTTCTTGCGTCAGCGAAAACATATCAAACAATTCCAAAATTTTTCCATGAGTAGTCACCAAGTCTTTCATAATGGCCAATGAACTGTAAACTTTTCCATAAGTACATGGTATTAACACCAAATGTATTATAAAAATAACTGATTTTACATTGAGCATATCAGCTGTAGCAAGACTAAGTACTTATAAGAGGTACGAGAAACATAAGCAAAAACTCCGAGAAACCCAAATGGCAAATGCTTTCTAATATTATAACACTTATAAACATACTAATGTGTGCTGGCAAATGTTTTGTACCTCAAATTAAAGGTAAGTAAAGGATATGGACCTATTCATATCCCCTGATCATTCAGAAAACTGTAGACGGCTTTTGAAAATTTCCTATTCATGTATCAATTATAATTATGTAATTGTCTATATCATGTACCTCCCATGTACTCATGTAATTAAAAAAATGTTAACATTTCTCTAATAATGACAATTATTAATAATCGTTTGTAATTTGCGTAACATCAATACTTATGTGCGTACTATATGAAGAAGTTCTATGACCCCCTGTTCGGGGACAAATTGAGTCTTTGAGCCGATTCGGGGGAAAATAATATTTGTCGCCCTTTACAATGACACCGCCATAAGCATGTAATACCAATTTGGTATTACTAATAATTTTTCAAGTGAATACATTTTTAGGTTTAGGAATATTTAACAATATCTTGAGCATTGTTCAAGAATATTTTTACAATCTTAGAAATTGATTTTTGCCACACTGGGCATTTTGCCCAGTTCGCTCCTGCCCCTTTAGATTCGATAAAACTTAATTAGTAGCCTTAGAAATATGAATTTAAAAAGAATGTCTGATCCCAATAATGCATTTTTATTAACATCTAATCCCTCCCCTTATCCATATTTTTTATACTATCTTTTAGTTATTTAAAAGAAGAAGACACTAAAAATTTTAGGAAAAGAGAAAGGAAAAGCATCGTATTACCCAAGTTCCACATAAAGGTATTTTGTTGTGACTCAAGAAACAAATAAATAAACACACAGAAATCATATTTTATGAGATACATTTATTTAAAATATATAAATAATATATAAATTCACAGATTTATGTAATATAAATGCGTCACAATCTCAATATTTAAATATATGTATGTCCAAGAAGATTTACGATGCACTCATCTCAAAAATCAATCAGGAACATTTTGGTGGAAACTGTATCACGTAAAAGTAAATTATGTAAATTGCATAAAATTAACATTTCAAACATTTATTATTTTAGAAACTATTACATTCTTGTAAAATTATTAGTACATTTCTTAAGAATTTGTGCTAAATTAACAATTGATATTCATCTGTAAAAACATCACCTTGTTTTGTACACAAAAAATTTGGTACGCCCCAAGGAAGATAACTTAGGCTCACATCAATGGAGAAATTTAGACGTAACATGGTTATAAAATATGACGTCATCTGAAATTTACCTGCCCTGCCTGTCAATTTTAAATTTTGCAATAATCATAATAAATGTATTTATACAAATTATTTATTATCATCTATGATTGAATTGCCGTAATCTGGTACATAGTTCATTTTCACATTTATGACACTTCATCCTAGTTTTAAATTATCTAAAACAATAAAAATATAAATAGGTGACGGATCATTTAAATTTGTGAATAGTATTAATTTTGCTTATGATCCCTCGGTAATCCTATTGCTTAAAGCTATAAACATTCATTGCTAAAAATCATCATTATCATTCATTATTGAAGACCCGAAGATTGATAGTACTCGGAGCATATCAGAAAAGGTCTCAATTACTAAAAGAATAGTCTATTGAGAATGATTTTTGCGAAATCTAGTAGAAAAAATTGCAATGTATGACTTCAAAGTAAGATTGGAATGATTCAAGAGTACCCAAAGTAGTATTTGGTGGAAAGCTATGATAGTTAGTTCAGCAAGGATATTTGGACCAGAGATGGAGTTGAACAAGCTTTAACATTTAATTCATAATTTTGAAAAATTTTGATGTCTAGACTTATATTGAAGATGATGGAAATTAGGCAAGTTTATAATGATGTGAAATTATCTCAATTTGTCAGCTTACAAGTAATCAGAAATAATATTCATAAATCAAATCTATCATCAGTCCCATACTAAATTTACTCACCAGAAAAAGATAACTTTACACCTTAAACAAGTATAAATCAAAATGAGTATTATATTTCTTATCAAACTAAGCAGACTTTAATAAAAAAATATGAATAAAGATTTACATTGCTCTTATAGCAATACCTATTTTATTTAGAGAACAGATTAAAATAATAGAGGATAGTTTCTTAAAGCTTAACAAATAATTTTGTCTTGAATTGTTCAATAATTAATTTGTCTAGCGACTAGGGATACATATAATTTAATACAATTAAGAAACTTATTCTAAGACAGACAAAGAACAATTTAAATCATTAAAAAAAAAATTAAACAGAATAGTAAATTTCACTACACAACATTATTACAAATATGACAAGTGACTCTCAAACTGCTCCATATCTGAACACTAGACATAAAAAAATATTAAATTATTCTGTTGCCAAATTTCAAAGTAAAACTACAAAATAACTGGAAAGTAGTTCACAATAATTATGGATACTATGTAAATGTCTGTCATCTTGTACATACATAAGATTTTTTTTTTATATTAAAAGTACAAATAACGTAAATACAAATACATCACTAATTCCACAATGTTTCATCTTTACCTTGTTAAAATTTAATATTATTAGTATTGTAGTTTCAGTCATATTGTTTGACATGTCAAACAAATAGAGGGAAATTTCTATATTTTCGACAACTTCATCATCATCATCGCCCTCAACGCTCCTCTCGGGAGCACAGGGCAGAAACCAGCCTCCTCCATTCACAGCGTCTCTGTGCCAATTGCGTCACCTCTTTCCACGACATTCCTTGCGCTCTGATATCGTTGTCATAGGAACGGTATATTGTGAAAGAGGGACGCCCGGGCCTACGGAACCCCTGCGGACGGAAGAACAGTGCTCTTTTTGGCCAACTATCATTGGGCATTCTCAAAACATGTCCCAGCCAGGACCATCGTCTCTCCTGTATTACGGAGATTACAGGTCTCTGCTGGGTGCGCCGGCGCACAGCATCATTTGTAACATGTTCATACCATCTGACATCCAAAATCCTTCTAAGACACTTGTTTTCAAAACTTAGTATCTTCCGCTCTTGAGCCTTGGTTAAGTGCCAAGACTCGCAGCCATATAGAAGGATTGGGATGATGCACGCATTGAACAAGCGACATTTTGTCCTGATGCTGAGTCCAGACGCCTTCGACAACTTAAACCATGATAATAATAACATATTTATTGGATTTCATCTAAGATGCTGTTTTAATTGGTTGGGCGTAAATGCAAAATACTGCATCTTTATGAAAAATCATACATATATTATGTAAGGATACTCTAAGAGATACAGGATCTATGGTAAGGAAGAGGATTAAATCAGAATGCTTTTGAATTACCTTTCCAAAAAATATTTGCATAAGAAAATCACCTTCAGCATCCAAAATAATGCCAAGGGTTTTTTCACACAAAACATCTTTTCATGATTCAATCGGATCGTGTGGAAGTTTAATTGAGACTGTCCTGGTACTGATATGGTGGATATGTTCAAGGGACACTTAAAGTGTTTAAATAAAAATACTGTAGATTATTGTACAGTATGACACAGTCTTTTGACTAGTTTACTGTGCGATGTGTTGTATTTAAGGAAAAAAAGGTACAATGATGATGTGACTATACTATACTATACTATACCCTCACGCCGTGTCCCAAGTGGGGTAGGCAGAGAGAACGGAATGCCAAACAGATCTATCTTTACACACTTCCTTCGCTTCCTCCACATTCATACAGTTCCTCATACACGCACGTCGGTTCCTCTTACTCAACACGCGGCCGTCCTTGAGAATTTGATCCACGTGATCAAGCCACGTGGTTCTCGGACGCCCGCGTTTCCTCACACCCTTTCTTTCAGATAAGTATATCCTCTTTGTCATTCTTTCCTCTTTCATTCGTTCCACATGACCAAACCATCTCAATTTATTTACACGCATTCTGTCCACAACAGTCTTCTTGCATCCGCTCATTCTTCTAATATCCTCATTCTTCACTCTATCACGCAGCGTTTTACCAACCATTCTTCTCAACGATCGCATCTCTACTGCATTTATTCCACTTTCGTCCTTCTTCAACCACGTCCATGTCTCGCTTGCATACGTAAGTGACGGTACCAGAATGGTATTGTGCACTAGCATTTTAGCCATGTTCGACACATTGTCATTGCTGACAATGGGTCGAAGTGCACCGTTTACTCTAGCACCGGCCACTTTCCTTCTTTCAATGTCCCTATCGCATCTTCCATCCCTCGTAAACATACTTCCCAAATATACATACTCACTTACTTGCTCCAAACATTCGTCACCAACTTTAATCTCGCAAATCGTTTTTTCATTCTCTCTTTCATGATGTGACTAAAAGAAGAAAATTATTGTTACTAGAATATGTACCTATATTCTAATGTTATAATATCCTGTAATTTTTTATTTTGATAAATAAACATTTTATTATTAATCAAAAGATGGCATTTATATAATAATTTATATAATAATGTAAAAATATCAATTAAGGGTTAAAAAAATGCATTTATAGTGATATTTTTATATATATTAAAGTGGTTCTGAAAAGAGTGAGAAACCTACAATTCTTCAAAAAAAAAAAATAACATTTGTAGCAAATTATTCATCTTTTTAAAAACTAAAATCACATAAAAATGAAGTGGAATTAGTCATACAAGTAATAAAATTAATAATAACAATGGCATTCAGTAAAGTCACACAGTTCCAAAATCTAGAATTAATATTGTTAATAAGTCTATATTTATATAACTAGAACAGACTGTGAGAGAAATGTCATCAAACATTTATTTATTTTTTATAATTTATTACTGGTAACGTTTGCATACTGCTCTGTGGAGAATCAAGTCTTAACTAGTCTTCTTACAGGCTTCGGATAAACTTTATTCATTCCTTCCATCTGGTATTCTAGCGTGCAAGGCTTCAAGAGCTCTTGACCAACTTGATGCAACCATTTGTTAGACACTGGAAATGAAAATAGTAGAATGTTAATTTCTTTATTTATTCATTCTATGTTATACAGTGATTACAGACAATATACAGTGATTACAGAGAAATTAATGCAAATGAAATAAATCAATACATAAAGGCACATTTAACCAACTAATACTTATTATTAATTATTTGAAATACTATGCAGGGCAAGAGGTGTCCTATTTTTCTAACCCATAAGGGTCTTTTTTTAAACAATAATAACATTGGAATGTTTTAAAAAGAATTAACTCAATTGGTGCATAATTGCATGGAATGCTTTCATTTCCCTCTGTGTTCTCAAGATCAAACACTGAAGGGTGAAATTAGTACTTACATGAATCAAGAGGTTAGTTAATCAAAACACAAATTCATTTCATATAAATAATACATATTCTCACCCCACTTGGATCCTTGTAGCACGGGACATGCTGCATGTCTGGTGGCATAGTTGCCATCTCCTGAAGGGAAAAGGTTCAGCCAGAATACTCCGGCGCCCTTGACGGGTTTTAGACTGAGCCCTAATTCAGGGAATACTGTATGACCACCTTGCGGTACATCTGACATCTGAAAGTTTATAACATAATACATTGTTTTATTAGTTTGTCAATAATCAGATAATTTCATATGAATGTTCCATGGAATCCCCACAAAGATCTCAGACTTTTTTCAAGTTTTTGAGTAGTTTGTATAAGGCAATTGTTCATAAAACATCAAAAAAATTAATATCTTTAATTTAGTTATGAACTTTTATTGGCGTATAGAGAGGACGAGTTACATGTTTATTACAATTAGTTGATTTGCTGGCTTGTGGTAGATGTTATGATGGTATAATAGTATGTAGTAGTAGTAGTAATCAGAGATACATAAAGTACTGTGAATAATACTCACATAAAATAGAACTGTAGCAATTCTATTACCATTCCCTCCCTCACCCCCAAAAGCTTTGGTTTCGTCTTTCTGAAATTACAAAATAAATTCATGTTACTTAGTTCAAATTCCTTTTAGAAAACCAATAAGTATAACAGTTTTCAACCAACTGTATTACTAAGTAGCAAGAGATAAATTTATCGTTGATTCATGTGATTTATGAAAAAAAAGAAGAAAAAACTATTTTCATAATTCATCAAAGCATTATAATCAAAAAGAAAAATATTCAGTATTAATTACTTATCAAAAAGAAACTGAAAATAATATGAATATATAATTAAACCGAAACAACTATTTTTTTAGGCCCCATTTTAAAGATAAAACTTGATTTAATTGAGTTCGTTGGTAGCCTGGAGGTAGAGTCTCGGTCTCGTGAACAAGGGGTCTGTGATTCAATACCAGGTGCCGGCCAACTCCCCTTTCACGACACAAGCTTTTAGTATCTTACCGTGAAAGGTGTATATGGTTGTATTTGGGTTTATAACAAAACCCAGATATATCTATAAAAAAAAAAATTACACCAACCCATTTTTGATAAAAATAAATATAATTTTTCAATCTCAAATAGTCAATTTTGGAATCAAGTGAAATAAATTAAAAAACTAACCCTAGCAAAGTCAAAATGTGGCTCATAGTGTCCACCGATGCCATAGTTGGCCACTTGCAGTTCCTCAGCAGTGTCCATAGAGAGTCCAGTCATATCGGCCACTCTCCTGCTGATACGAGACACTATGGGATGTTCTACGTCCTTCAGCCAAGCGGATTTGCTGATCCTGTACTTGGCATGGATCAACTCACCAGTCTCAGAATCCTGAACAGTAGCACGACGGAACTGCAATAAACATAATTTGAAATACAATACACAAAATGTTAAAGATTATGGAACTAGTCAGTCTTTGCAAGATGGACCAGAAAGCTTTGGCAAAACATTACAATATACAGAATACCAAGAAGATAGTCTATTGATCATAAACAATTTTACAAAATTCATTGCCTGGGAATATTAAAAACAGAAGACAAATCTGGTTCAACATTATATTCTATGTTTGCCTTCTGTGCCTTTGATTTTAGGTATAATAATTATAAGTTCTTTGATAGATCTGTTTGGCGTTCCGTTCTCTCTGCCTACCCCACTTGGGACACGGCGTGAGGGTATAGTATAGTTCTTTGACACAATCACGGATTTCTGTGAGGGTTTACAGCTAAACTACTCTTGATTCATGATTTCATTATTGTCTTACCCTTGGTTTGGCATATTCCTTGAGGAAAGTCATCTCAGTCTCGGAGAGTACATTGTGATAGATGACGATGTAGGGATCTGTGTAGACCTGCTCCATCTTAATGGGAGCCAGTCGCAGGAATGGATGGGTATCACTGAAGTACCGGCACTTCAAACTGAAACCAACACAAAGTATTGCATATTAGTTTGAATGCTTACAAATTAATATTTTTTACACATTCGTGAAAGCTTATGTACTGTAAATTAGCTGTCTTGTCCAAAATTATGAATCAACAGTAAGGGAGTTTTGTATAAATAAATCATAACATACTCTTTCTTCACTGAGTCGGGAATATCCAGTTCTGACCTGCAGAGCTGTTCGTAGTTGGTTCTTTCCAAAACATGTTTAGATGGAGCTGGAGGGTCTGCCAGTTCCTCCTGAAAACAATGGAGATTCAAAGTATTATCAAACTGTTGAAACAGCTCAAAATATACAAAAGATTAAATAACATTAAACAAAAAGCATAAAAAATCCAACCTTTTCACTTTCGCTTTTTTCTTTGAGAGCCTTCTCATAATGTGGAATATTTCCCTTGGCACGAGTATGGTCAGGGACTAACTCCAACAATTCATTGGTCAACTGCAAAGCACTGGCCACATTGCCATTCATGTATGAGGAGAATGCCAA
Organism: Athripsodes cinereus; assembly: GCA_947579605.1. NCBI lineage: Eukaryota > Metazoa > Arthropoda > Insecta > Trichoptera > Leptoceridae > Athripsodes > Athripsodes cinereus. The sequence continues at coordinate 27,503,838 of OX388312.1, forward strand.
GTACTCGAGGATATCGCTTTTGGGAACAGTCTTGTTGTACTCCTGTTGGTGTTTGGACAGAGCCTCAGTCATCCACTGAGCTGTGTGCTCATAGTCTCCCTGATTGTAGGTTTGTCGGCCTAGCTCAAAGCAGTCGTGTGAAGACATGGGAGAACTAAAAAATAAATGAAAATTTAGGACTGTATGTATTTTTAATGCCTCACCATAAAAAAATATAAAAAATGGTACAAAAAAATAGGATAAAAAAAATCAAGGTTTTTCATTCCCCTAACTTTTAGGGGAATGAAAAATAGATGTTGACCAATTCTCAGAACTACCAGATATGCACACAAAATTTCATCATAATCGGTCCAGCCGCTTCGGAGGGGTATGATAACAAACACTGTGACACGAAAATTTTATATATTAGATTACATAATCCAAATTAAAACAAAACTTACGACTACAACTGTATCCATTTAAAAAATATTTTTATACACTTTTCTCTCGAAACTACGGCAGTATTAATATTTCAATTGATCAATTCAAGCTATCAAAAAACAAGAAACATGAAGTAAAATATCCCTTACCTATATGTTACTCCATTGAGTTTCCCAGTGGCCACCTCAGTAGTATCTAGGAGATACAAGTCTTGTAGTCTCACAAGAGCAGAAGCAGCACCACTCAAATCCTCATCAGTCGGTAACTTTAGAACTTCCTTCAGAGTTGTCATGTTCTGAACAAAAGCTGAAAAGAGACAAAGAAAAATTTTAATACATTGGATTTGTGGTAAAGGTGAAAAAAATTGAGATGACAAAAAAATCGCTCCTCTGGATCAAAACCAGCTCAACCAATGATATAAAAGAACCAGTGAACATCTGCTCTTACTGTTAAAGGGGAGGAAGCTTATAGAATAGGAGAAGTCTATTCGAAATATGTAAGTATGTTAAAAAGGCAGGGTTAAAGACCCTATTGTTCAGGAGGAGTAATGATTCCTGATTGCGCGCATGAAAACGGCGCATCTTAAAAACAATTGTCTAGTTATGTAAGTAGGGTAATCATATATTACTGGTTCCTGGATCATTCTTCATAAGTCCTTCAGTGGTTTCCCAATCTGAAGATAATCTTTTGATTAACTTGAATGCATTTATTGGATTGGCTAAGTAGTTTGTCACATCTTCCATAGCTCTTTTGTGCTCTTTCATGTATTCATCATAGTGCCTGTAAGGAAATATAAAGAGTTTTAAAATATCCACGCCTCTGACAAAGTTTAGGAAAATACTCATTTGTTAACAACAACAAAAAAAGTATATAAATTGAAAAATGCGTTTGAGATCTAAATTCATTTACCTTGTAAGCACTTTGAGCCTCTCCTCTTGAAACCGAACATATGTTCTGAGCGAGTCAAGCAGGATACCTTCAGTCTCAAGCAATGCTTCAATATCAGCCTGTGCTGTGAACACTTCAGCTTGAGTGAGAGAACCTATCCAGCAGCATGCACATACTGCCAGTAAAATTGTGGAAGGTATCTTCATTTTCTGTAAAAATAGAAAGGTAAAATTATTAAAACAGCACCAACAACACAAAAGTTGGTTATGGGGTAACAATTAACTCCATTATTAATGAAAGTATTCACTGAACTACTACTACTACACCATCACGGAATATCCCATAAGTGGGGTAGCCAGCAGACCAGCTGCATGTAATAAACATACAAGCCGTCTTTTCTGTGTCAACAAAAAAATTACGACATTCAGGATGGGTGGCAAACCTCATCGCTGAATTAGAGAGTATTAATTGAAAATTGACAATAAAACAATTCATCCCATTAGGTCAGAACTATGCTAACTCCAAAATGGAAACTTTAAAGGAGAACAATTTGAAATATTCAAATGTTAATATCTACAGTGTTAGGTACTTACTGTATCGACACATGAATAAAACTTGTTTGTTATATTTATTCAAATGAGAAGATGAAACGTAATATTGTGTAAATTTGGAGTCGGCATAGTCCTGATTTAATGGAACGAATTATTTCTTGAATCCGATCAGAGTTCATGGATCCAAGTTGATTGTCACGAAGGAAGTATTGTCAATTGTTAATCTAAAAGTGTATGCAAGAATAGAAGCAGCGAGATGATGACGATGATGTTTAATTTTTTTTTTACATGTACGGATTTTAATAGTACATCTAAAGACAGTATACTCTTACAATGACCACAAAAAGATGCAGTAAAATGTTAGAAAATCGAAAACATAGTTCCAGTTTTAAATTTTGCTACATAATAAATATTAGATTATGTTAACTGGATGAGAATAACTTGGACACAACAAGGAAATGCAACATCTTGCTTCACCTTTTACATTTGTGCAAACCACAATAATAATATTATAGTATGACGCTGGGAGTGATGAGTGTTATAATAATATGTAAGTAATATTATCTGATGTATTGACAGTATTTGTAAAGGAAGTGGGAGTGATATAATCACACTGAGATATTATTCCATTGAACTGTGTGCTATTTCTGGAACAGTGACAACCTCTGCACTCTAACAATATGATATAATATACATAGGAATATCACTTACAGTAAAGAGTAGTGTAATATTAGAGATATCAGCAAAGATAGTAAGTATTCAAAATTTATTATTATCTATTGACTGTGCTGGTGTTAAGGTAGTAGAATTCCGTAATGAAATAAAAAACAGATTAAGATGATTGGATCAAAGATTGACAATGTCCTTGCAAGACGAAAGACGTCTCTCTGAATAAAAAACAATATAGTAGAAAAAACTCTTATTTTTTTATTTCCAAAGATCAATGTTTATTTCATTATTATCTGTCTATCCTAAAAGATACGTTCGATGTAATGTTACCTGTTTGTGAAATTAAGGTATGTACTTATATAATATGTATTGGATTCAATTTAAAGATGCAGCCAGCACAAAATCAGACAACGTGAAGAAATTAAGATAAAAGTGTAGAGGGCCCCAAAAAAAGTCAGTCTTCTGTCTATTTCACAAGTGGTGAGGGATTTGTCTATAAAAAAAACTCTCATAAAATATTTAATGAGGGCACATTACAAACTCTAAAAAACCTTCCGAAATATGTATACAGACAATATTTCGTGGAGCTATCAACACAGTTTATATTTTAGTTAGGTATTATACATACCTACTATTATATACATACATCAAAGCTAATAAAATGCCTACGAATACTATGGTGGTAAACTGAGTAAGTGCATTATACATAAATGAATGTTTGTAATGTACACATCATACATGACATGGATGTTTCTGGAACCATCCGAGAAAGCAAATCATAATATTGTACAACATACACACATGTTTGAGTATAAACTTAAATTGGTATTGGGTATGGTCGTGTATGGAGACACGTACACACTGTATAAGTAGTGTGACCATCACGTAAATAATTCAAAACGAAACACTAGATATCAAAAATAAAAATACTTGTGGTGAAATGGAATAAACACATTCTAAGTAGGCATCGTAAAATAAATTTCAACTTTAGCTCTAATATTATAAAACAACAATGCGGAATTTATAATTACCTAGGTACTTGATTAGTTTTTTTGTCTATTATTTTTTTTTATATGTATACATTAGTTCTTTAATGGGATAAATCGGCCCTAGTTGGCTGGGTTGCCTAATAAATTTCAAGGCGTAATACATCGGTAACGCAATTCCTATTAATCTCAGAACTTTAGTTTGAAACTGGGGAAGTAGCGAAAAAGACACATTTTGAAAAAATAAATAAATGGGATAGCATCTTGAAAATCTGAGCACAAATGACGATTGAGAATTTCTGAAGCACAATATTTATTTATTTATTTACAAATATTTACGGCCAAAGCCTTTAACATGTTAAACCTCTGTATACACACAAAACATGTAAACAAAGGAAAGATCTGTTACAAAAAAAGACACAAAACAATTAGACCAAAGAAACGAAAGTTTTACAGACAATATAACATTAATCATGTTATAATTATAAAAAAGATACAAAAATGTTAAAAAAAATTTTGGTAAAGACATCACAAAGAGAAATCAAAGGTAAGTATATATAAATGTCAAATATAGTAAAAAGTCAATTAGTTAAAATTCATAATTTAAAAATTTGGTCAAGACATTACAAAGAGAAATCAAAGTGGTATAAAATTGTTAAACATAGTAAAAAGTCAGTTAGTTAAAATTCATAAGTTAAAAATTTGGTCAAGAACATTACAAAGAGAAATCAAAGTGGTATGAAATTGTCAAATATAGTAAATAGTCAATTAGTTTAAATTCATAAGTTAATAAAAAATTGATATAAAAAAAATTATATAAAAAATTTCAAATAATAGAGATCAATTAAAAAACATAAGTTTAGGATGCATAAAAACATAAGTGGTTAAAAGAGCAATTCGCCACACAAAAAAAAAAAATAACAATTAGTCACATGAACATATCCAGTTAGAGGCATAGAATACCAGAGAAGATCAACGTAAATAAGCAACTCTAAACCTCGACTACCCATTGTCAGTTTGTACACTCAACTATTTGATAATGTCAGATTTGTATTTTAGAAAACTGTCGGCAAAAATATCAGTGCTTTCACCCACCAGATTACCAAAATTAACAATATAGATTAACAATATAGTCAAGAACAGAAATACTGAGATCCGTCATATCGTGGGCTGAATACTAGAACTAGATATCTCAAAATTTGGTTGTTTTGAGTTATGTGCTCTCGATGTTTGCCTTTAATGTTTGAGTAATTTCTAGTAATAATTATGAATTAAGAAGCTTACTTGTACTGTAATCAAAGTGTTTCAATAATATATAACATATTCATTATGGGTTGAGCTAAATGGGTCTAAGTGGGTTGGTTTTTTGAAAGTTTTCATTTTATTTATTTATTCCAAAATAGTACAAAGGTACAAAAAAACATAACGAACAAAATTATGGAAAATATTGCCCCACTAGACTTAAAACTGTTCTGAGGCAATACTATGAAAAAATACAAATACAACTTAAAAATATAAAAAAGGTTGAATCGTTGGTTTTATAAATGATAAACAGAAGTGCCTAGTTTGTTTATTTTAGTAAAAGTTTGAAGTATAATTTTGTTTAACCGACTTTTTACGGATTCAAAGGTTAGATTCATACTACTACTATACCATCACGGCATATCCCACAAGTGGGGAAGCCAGCAGACCAGCTGCATGTAAGAAACATTTACAAACATTTCCTTAGATTCATTGCCAGATAAATAAAAAATATCTCGCACCCGGTAAAGAATTGGTCTTCCACTCTTCTCCGTAAGTTTTCGAGTGTCCTGTGAAAGGCAGGTGTTCGAAAAATTAAGACATTACATCCTAAATTCAGCGATGAGGTTTGCCACCCATTCTGAATATCGTAATTTTATATTGGCACGGAGAGGACAGTTTGTATGTTTTATCATATGCAGCTGGTCTGCTGGCTACACCACTTGTGGGATATGCCGTAATGGTAAAGTAGTAATTACTATCATTCTGGGTGTTACATTATTGAGCCCACGATATATAACTAGTGATGTGAGAAGAGAAAATTCTCTCCATAATTCTTCTTAGTGGTTTACCTTTCGCCCAGTATACTTCGCAGCCAACCTGATTGATCCAAAAATTTGTGGGGCTGATTAAGGCCTAAATCAGAGGTTATTAACACTTTTTTCCATGTAAGTACCTGCAATTTTTTTTAAAACTTAAATATGGGCATGTGGGGTGTCAACCATCAAGATTTTTTATCAGTTGTTAGCACTTTTTTCTATGTATGTACTTAACATTTTTTTGTTTCCATAATTAATTGTAGCTATATTGGTGATAAATTGTCTCAATATTTGTACATTGTTATTTGTTATTGATTGATTGAATAAAGTGTTTATTATTATTATACTGTTAAATAAAAAATAAAAAAAATTCTCGGAAAATTCTCTACTTCGAGAAATTTACCGAGAAATTTCTCGAATAATTATTTCTTGAGAATTCCACAACACTATATATAACACGCCTGTAGTAAAGTAACGGTTATAATGAGCAAATATTCGACTTAAAATTTACGTTTGTTTTCATACCAATGTTCACTGTGATAACGAGCTCGTTCACCGCTATAATCACCCATGTTGATCGAAGTAGCAAGGCTAAATAGTTCACCAAAAACATTGAAGCCCTGTCAATTTTAAGCACAAACGAGACGTCATTTTAAATCGGTTATAAAAAGGAATAGTTGTATGTTTATAACATAATTTGGTCACCTCATATTCGCAGCATCTGAGTAGAAATCGGTTGATAAATATATTATGGATAGAAGCCGCAGAAACAGAAATGATAACATTTGTAATATAAATATAATATGTATTGTACAAAATATGGATGATGGTCAGTACTCACGCTGGAAGTGAGAGATAATTACAATGCAGGCTGCAAACAGCTGAACAATATTAGAAATATGCATAAGTAGGTATGTAAATTACTTACATATGTAGGCATTTTACTACAAGTCATAAATTCAGTGAAGAAATGCTGTAAAAGTAATAAACTACGTTACGTTATGCTCTCCTGGTAAGTGTGTCGCAATGATAATTAGGTATGCCTACCAATTTTCAAATTTGTGAAACCTCCTCAGTGAAATCTATGACATCGACAAGAGTCGAAGAGAATTTATGGGTAGTAAATAATAAACCTACACTCAATACAATATGATAAATATTTCTCTATTAATTACAGTGAAATTACAGGAAAAATCCATGTACCTACTGTATAACTCCCACCCCCTAGAGAAAGAGAAGGGACAAAACCAATCAGAAACCTCGATTGGAGAACCATGTCTACACAATGCAACATTGTGTAAAATCTAATAGGAAGAAGTGAGAAAGGTGTCCCAACGCTTACGAATTGGCTCTAGGCTGGCTTAAGTGATCACTTTCGGTGTCCATGGACAACGCTCACCAATTCCACCACTCTCAATGTCACGATTCAAGGTTCACCAATCGAGAGACGCTTTATGCAAACCTTAGAAGCAACCATCTTTTTACACAATGTTGCATTGTGTAGACATGGTTCTCCCATCGAGGTTCCTGATTGGTTTTGTCATCTGCACCCAAATCCGGTTAAACAATAAAAAAATTAGTAAATATTCTAAAGAGAAGGGATCCTTGGCAAACTTCACCCGATATCGGGTGTCTTGCCCTTGAACAAAGTAGAAGAGAGGAGATCCTAAATTTTAATATCGAATTTTAGGTGTCATTTTAATATTGAATTGTAGGTACCGAAGAAGAAAGATGACAAAAATAATATAAATGTTAGATATGTATGTAGACGAAAAGTCCATCATAGTTGCAGAATATTTCAGAAATTTTAATAAAAACATTTAACTCTGACAAATGTATCTATGACCAATGTGCTATTCGCTAAATTATCATTAAAAACCTACTCAGTAATGAAATGTGACAGCGGCCGGCATAAAATGAATAACACAAACCGTTTAATAGTAGACGACTATATAAATATGTAATCACGCATACAAAATAATATACACGTATGTATAACTTCCCTATTAGAATAATTACTTTAACAGACAAACAATTTCAATGATGACATAAAATATGGTCATATAGAATTTGTTAAAGTTTTTTTATACATAGATGTTCGAAAGGGACAGCTCTCTAGCAATTGCTATCTCACGTGGCAATTTTTTTTTTCAAGAAAGAGCAGTCTTGTCATGTAGTTATAAAGTTTTTATTCTTCACACATTTCTTAATGGATAGACGTTCTGGAGGCTGCTTTTAGATATTGGTAAATGTGTTTTCAGAAAAACTTAGAAAATCTCAGAAAAACTTAGAAGTTTTCAGAGATTTTGGAGACGGCGAAGTAATGTAGAAAACCTGAATGTAGACTGAAATTTGACTCTAACCCAACCAACGAAAGAGAAAGAGCATATTATATAGATACTTATTATGATATAGAATATTTAAATACTTAATTTATGATCTCAATAATTTGTAATAAAACGTTTAATAATAATGTTATTCCTACTATAATCTGCGAATTAATATAGATACGTGAGAATAATTTCAATTAAATTAAATTATCTGAGATGAAACATGTATATATCTACATTACATACTACACAATTATATAACTGCTTTACATAGTACCTACTTATTTATGTACATATATAATATTTAATTTTACAGGTCAAGGATAAGAGTTAGAGACAAACACGATTTATATTAAAGTAGGTAAATACATACGTGAAATATTAAATTGTTTGCCAATAAATAATTATTTATATTGGTCATCTTTATCTAATTATGTTAAATTATAATTAATTATGTTTATTTTTCTACTCTAAGCTGTTTAAATGTGTATATGTCGAACGTTATGGTCTAAAAGTTGCAAAAGTATTTGATTAAGAAATGTCTTTCACGTTACTCGTCTCTCGAATGTCTACCTTTGTAGATACATAATTATGTATTTTAGAGAAATCTTTTATGACTGTGAGATTAGTGCCTTCGCTGTGCGACAAAATTTAAGGAATTTATTAAGGTTTGGTGAACGCATCAAAATTTCAATTATTTGGAATTATTTTTATGTAGACATGTGGTATTTTATCTGGGGAGTAACAATCCGGTGTAATATTGTTTTATTGAGCACAAAATTAATCACTTGCATTTTTCGTACGCGTTTGACATGTCATAAGTACTTATATTTTAATATTTGAGTAATTTGTAGATAAGGTTAGTTAGTCTGGTGGTTTTTATGCAAAAGCACCTTTATTGACAATCATTTCATTATCATATCATTTTTTGGGCGAAAAACTACATAATTACGTGAATATAAGTAAAAAATTCTTTTTCTTTTGCAAAGTTCCCCTTTCCTTAATATTTACCAAATTTAATAATTCGTATGTTTAAATAAAAATAATAGATACTATTTTAACAAAACTCCACCGTTCAAAGAGAGTCAAGCCAATGACAATATTATGCAAACAACATGGATGAAATTCTGACTGTCAATGTCATAGGTAATTATCGAAAATAACCGGATATTCTACTAAAAAAGTGAGACATGAACTTGTCCTATTATACTAAAAAAAAATATAACGGAAACACTTGATTACTTAATAACGAAATAATATTCCACAATCAGTTTATACTTTTATGTACTAACACCCGCAGTTTAGGCTGTTTAGGTCAAGTAACTTTGACACTTCCAAATTTTGGAAAACAGGTTCTGTGGAGTCGATAACCGTAGAGAAATATGCACAGAATATAACAAATCAAAACAACGCAAGAGTTGTTTAAAACAAAACCAATTAGATAAAAATATAATATTCAAATCAGAAGATGCGACGCGACCACGCGACCCAAACTATGACTAAAGTAATATGACCCCGCAAGAAAATTAAAGGTTTATTTTTCACTTGGGTATCTGTATGACATTTATGAAACTCGATTATCACCTTATTAAAAAATATATTATTTTTTGTACGAAAATTATATGAAAAATATAAAAAAATGAAAACTTTGCGGGGTGCACCACGGGCTTTCTTTTCAACCCCAATATAGGAACGTAAAATCCCTGCAATGCGATATAAATCTGATAGTTTAAAAAATTACCAATTAATTTGGACGGCATGTGTTGTTATTCACAGAATTACATAATGATTCATTAATTTCAAATAATTTACAGTTGTTATGAAATAAGGAAAAAAACCCGGTTTTAACATATGCCAAAGTACAATGACACTTACATTTTAATATTGAAAGTATTATTTTCGCGATAATAATAATTTGCATACTATTTAATAACTTTACATAATATTTATGTAATATCGCTATCTACTGATGACGTACTTGGATCAGTATGTGCTGGTTGAAACACGTAGAAAGAATAAGGGATGTGAGAATGATAATAAAATAAATAATATTATTAAACTACGTTAAAATGTATTAATAAATTACAACACGTCCTTGATATTACAACAAGATGCATATCGTCGTTGCATAATATTCCAAATGAGGTATGTAAATTTACAAATGTTTATTTATTTATTATTACAATATACGGCGTGAACCATTTACATGTATAAAATATAATTATAGAAAATGCATGACAGACAGTACGTTCAAACAAGACAAGGAGCAACTATGAAAAAAGGGCAATACACAATAAAAAAAAAACAGTACGATAAATATAATACATAATATAAACCATTCAATAAAACTTTTTTTTAAAAATTAATTGATAAAAGACAGAACTAGCAATAAATCATCAAAATTGGGAAATTCAACATAAGATTTAAGATTATTAAAATATATAATTATAAAATATTTAACATCAAAAACAAATAACCAATACAGATAGAGATCAATAAACAATGAATTTAGGACATATTAACAAAAAGAAATTAATAAAAGCAACAACATTTCTAAAATAAACTGCTGATTATGACATTATAAACATTTTTTATTTTTTTTTATTTTTTTATTCTTAAGGTACACAAACAGTTCAACCTAACAAATATCAACATTCAAATTTCTCCATCAAACAAACCAATCAAGGTCCCGCAAATTACCGAAGCGTATGACGAACACTAAGTATCAAATATTAAAATTTAATATTTTAAGAATAATATCACATTCCGATAAAAAGTCCAAACAATTTTTAATGCCCTAATGAACAGTTTTTAAAGAGTATCTACTCAGTACCTATGCCTAAATTAAATTGTTCGCACATACCTTATTTGAATATGCAACGACGATTTATATCGATCGAAAAACTTTTTTTTTTCAGAGTTAGTATAAGTCCTACTTCGGTAAACATATTATTGGGTGTATTCATGTATTTTTACCAACCTAGTTTTTTTGATATTTGTTGTTGATGACATATATTTGATTATTTTCTTCATCATCGATTTAATTTCCTGTACCAATCTATAATATATCCTCAAACAAGATTTTATTTCTCTCTATAATATTGCTACTGAACTATATACACAAATGTTTTCTGATCTCTATAGTCTATTGGTGTGTTGTATCTAATCTGTTTGTTATGATGTCTAAATTTGTTTCTTGCACATAATATATATTACTGATTGTACTGTCAGCCTCGTCAAAGGAGGTGGCAAAGTGGAATTAGTTTTATTGGCATATTATGGATATTTGAACTGTATTAGATTATAAATATATGCTTATTTGAGGATATAAATGAATTTGAAAGATTAATAAATTCTGTATATAGTTTTGCCAGTTGGTAATTTTTTTGTATTTATTGCGACGATTTTCATTTCTTGAACAAAATCAATCGATATGAACTTACCTACACGTAGTATAATATGCAGAAATCCGCAATGTGATCGAAAAGAATGCATGTCACATTTGCTGGTAAAATGATAATCGTAACACAATATAATAATTTATAACATTTGTTTCATATAATAATGGTTCTAGTCTACTTCATAATAGTCATATTGTATTTTAAACAATCTTCAATAGTTCTCAGCATGTAACTACTTGAAAGTATAATTATAATTATAGTATTGTAAGTATGCGATAAAAAGCGCCGTTGAATTAAATTAAATACCCAATTGATATTATCAATAATAATTAAATTATATTAATATTGAAAAATATATTGTGAATATTTCTTAGTGACACGAATGTATAATTATGTTCGAGATGTTTTCAGCGCTTTCACATGTTCTCATTTATCTATACAACCACGACATGGGCGAAGTTGTATTTTATATTGTCATTTTCACTCACAACTCATTCGTTTACAAAAACAAACTATTGTTTTGTGTAGGTACTGTTCAAGTCCATACGATATTATTTTTCTAGATACTACAAAAAAATCTCAAACAAATAGATAGATTTATTCAGGGAGCCTTTACATAACTATTGTCGTTTTCATTTTCGATATTTGCCTATTTATTCCAGCACAGCGCCTCTCGCAAATGTGGTGATAGCTGGATCTTTAAAAAATAAACATGGAAAACATCGCATTCCAACGATAAACTCGCCCTCTGTGCATTGAATTCTATAGATACTTATCTACCTAAATGATATTTTTATGATACTTAGTACAGATTTGAAATTTTGTAACCAATGTCCAGTAAAGAATAAAATGTAGGTATAAATAAAATTAGACGGAATATTTTCTTGGATACAAAAAAAATAATCAATGGATACATCCGAGATCTACTTCTGTAGGCGTAAGTTTGACAAGAGTATTAAAACATATTTTTTTTAGGTTACTCACGCACCGGTAACGGAGTTCCTACCTATGTGTAAACAATTTCATTACACAGTACCAATTTAAAACCGCTATAAAAAATAATCCGTAATATTATGTACCTACCTACCCGCTAATCTCCAATTCAATACACGCCCAGATTGACGACTACAGAATATCGAATAAGAATCTTTTTAAAATTCATAATATTATCATCTCGGTTTATGAACTCAATACAGATATAATATGACAAATCATGAAACTAATAAAAACCCACATAGGTACCTAAAAGACAACCTCAGATCACATAAGTAAACATATTTACACATGAAAAATATTAATAATCTAAAGTCTAAAGAATTAACGGAACTAAAACCAATATGAACCTGAAGTCATTTTATTTCATAGTTTATGAAGTGTTGTTACTAACTAGGGAATTTTATAACATGGGCTGGTAATGGGAACAGACGACAACCCTGTAAAACGCCTCACACACCACAAGGACGAAGAAGACCAGCAAGGACCAAACTGCGATGGATGGACTCTGTCAGCGCCGATGTATCCACACTGCAAATCACAAACTAGAAGACAGACGAGAGTGGAAGAGACTACTGGATTCAGCCAAGGCCCATCCAGGGCTGTCGAGCTCAAGATGATGATGATGATGATAATGAGTACAGAAATTTTACAAAGGATTTCTGTACGCAGAAATAAGACATGCATAATAAGTATAATAATATAATGTGGTAAAACTAGATTTCATACCACACAAATTTCTACGGCTATAAATTATTATCTTAATAATAATATAAAAACTAATAGTTGGTACGTACTTACCTATACTCAGAGATGTGCAAAATACTTTCAAAAAAGTATTTAAATACAAAATACAAATACTTTTGAATTTTTGTATTTCAAATACAAAATACTAAATACTTTTTCAAAATGGTATTTAAATACAAAATACAAAATACGTATTTTCAAAATACTTTTTTAAAATACCTTTTTGAAATACTTTTTACAAATAGTCGAACAAGGTGTAAGACAAAAGTATTTAATATTTAAAGAGAAATTAAAAACTGGACAAAAGTATACATAAATGGAGAAATGGTTGACATGATTCGATATAGCATTGCTTGCAGACAATTGATGAATGCCATTGATGAATGAAAAACTGGACAAGAGTATACATAAATGGAGAAAGGGTTGACATGATTCGATATAGCATTGCTTGCAGACAATTGATGAATGAAAAACTGGACAAGAGTAGGTATACATAAATGGAGAAAGGGTTGACATGATTCGATATAGCATTGCTTGCAGACAATTGATGAATGCCATTGATGAATGAAAAACTGGACAAGAGTATACATAAATGGAGAAAGGGTTGACATGATTCGATATAGCATTGCTTGCAGACAATTGATGAATGAAAAACTGGACAAGAGTATACATAAATGGAGAAAGGGTTGACATGATTCGATATATCGAAAAAAAAAATTAATTAAGTCATGACAAAATGTACGGTTGTTAGAAGAGATAAGCCGAAAATTGTCATAAATGGATTGAGTATCATCAAGCAGGTAAGAGAATTCCTGACTTGGGCTGCAAAATAAATCAGAATGGATAATCCAAATCTGAAATCGTATGGACTACTGTAATATCATACATACAGTATACAGGACTGCTCCAGACTCTTCCTTATCGTCTTCAGATGGTTTTTAGTGTTGCCTCCGGATCATTTACAGAGAGAATAAGAGCTACCACATAACTTCACTACTAAGAAGTCTAAACTAACTGAGAGTCCTAGAGATACTGGTGTTTAAACTGTGTCTCACTGTCCACAAGGCAGCACACTACCCACTGAGCTGTTCCGCTGACGAAAATGTGTGGCGAAGGCTGTGCTCAGCTTCTTAAACTCGTTGAACTCAAAAGGGCAAATACCTCTCAATTTGCAGAAAGAAGAAACAAAGTCGCAGCGTCATCTGCCTGGAATAGATTGCCTTCAGACAAAATTGAAAATGCTACCATTCAGGAGAAATCACAGCGCCCTTGAAATGGCCATGGATCGTTAAACGGCGTCATGTATAATTTGTTCAATCATCATTATTATGTGTGTATATCTCTAACATGGAGTACTCTAATGGAAACGTTGTATTTGTAATTCAACAAATTGGCGAAAAAGCTTGCGTACGCGCATTCAATTAATGGCAGAATTTTGTTTCAAACAATAAAAAGGTATTTTGTAAAAGTATTTTGTGTAAAATACAAAATACTCAAAAAAAGTATTTCAAATAAAATACAAAATACTTTTGACAAAAAGGTATTTGAAATACAAAATACAAATACGTATTTTGTATTTTGTATTTGTATTTTAAATACTTTTATTTGAAATACGTCACATCTCTGCCTATACTCTACTTTTGGCAGTTCATTTATTACCGGTAGATCATTTATTGAACATAACATAAATTTGAATTCCCGATAGCCTAGAAAATCAAAGTACACAGTAGACGATTTTCCATAAATTAGATATAAAACCAGCGCGTACTTAATAGTTTACAGATTTCCATACAATGTTTTGAAGTAAATTTAGTTTCATGAAATTATGTATGTACTGCGACCTATAAAATGTAGGTACTATACTAACCATATACAGTATTGCTTTTCTAATGCTGTCTCGTTAAAGCTACCCCCTCAGTTCTAATTATTTCGTAAGTCCACGGTTTCAAGAGTATCTTCAAGTTCAAGCGCCTTGGAAGAGATTTACTTCTTCCAAAGCACGTTCCTTCCAAGACAATTGATTTATCTATTCTCGAGAGAGACGTCTTTCGACGTAACAAGTAAGCAATCACATAGTAGAATAAAACATTTCTTTTATTTATTTCGCTATGGAATTCTACTACCTAAACACCGACACAGTGAATAGATTTATCAATTGGTGCAGTATCGCACTGAAAAGAAAAGGCTTTTTCCATTCTGTGATCCCAGAATAGCGTAAATGAACGAAAGAGCATACTTTTATTGTTTAAGTTCAAATAAATTGAACTTAACTACTGATATTTATAAAAAAAACTTTTGAAATGATTGAAAAGGAATGGTATTCACTTTTCAGTTTACATATACAGCTATTCATCACTAATGGAGCTTACAGATTAGTTCAAAGGACGTTGAAAAAACATCTCTAAATTTCAGCGTTTGCTGGGTTAGCTGGACGTTTCTTAATGAATGTCTTAATTATATTCGATGCAATTATCCACATTGGCTCCATATACTAATTAACACTATTAAATTATCAGAATCGTTGCACTTTGCACGGCACATTGTAAATCACACAAAGGTTTATTGTTGGTTTAGGTACATCAAATATAGGCACATTAGTAGCTATAAAAGGTGCAATGGTGTATGTACATAAATTTGCATAAAATGTATTTACGGGAGTGTCGCCCGCGATCTCATACCAAACAAAATCATCAGATCATGAATGCCAATGACCTCTGTGCATATATCCTATCATTCTATGTACATACAAACATCAAAACGTGCAAAATCAGGATAATAACAGTATCACTGGCATCATTAACTACTATAAAATATTTTTTAATACATATTGTGAATCTCATTAGCTGGCCGGTCCCAGAAAATACAGGCTGAAGTTATTACTCATGTAAACTGAAAGAATGGTCCTAGAAAAAGATAGGTAGAAGTGTAAATGAATGAATGATAGGATGAATGTGTAAATACAAAACATGTCAGAAAATCCAAAAGAATCGCACCTTTGCGATAAACTCACTCTTGTATATTTATTTATTTTATTCTTCGCTGTACATTGGAAACAATATTTCAAACTAGTGTAAAGTATCATAAACATATCAGTTATACAATTAACATAGCATAACATAACATTATAGACAATTCACACAGACCGAGCTAGTCCCAAACTAAGATGTGAATCTTGTATTATGGGTACTAACGCGACGATACACATATATACAATGCACTACACACATATACATGTAACACCCAGACCCAGGACAATCTGAAAAAGGTCATTCTTCATTTTGCCCTGGCCGGGAATCGAACCCGGGACCTAGTGACTCAAAGGCAAGTGCGTTAGCCTCCACGCCACAACGGTCGCCAATTCAATACACAGAGGGCGAGTTTATCGCTAGAATGAGACGTCCGACTAACCCTATATATTGATTACATTTAATGTAATTTTATATTTTGTAATCAGTATACAGCAAAGAATAAATAAATAAAGAGGTCATACTATAAACAATAATTACAGCTAAATACATTTGTATACAAAAATTAATATAGGTACATACAATATGACATACATGTACTCGTAGATATATTATATACATTAAAACAATTTTGTCATAAGTCTTAAAAGATTCTATTATGTGTATCCAAAATTTGAAAATAACTTAATTACGAACAAATTAGCGACACATTGTAATAGAACACAATGCTTGGGAGGCTACCACCATACCAGATAACATCTTTCACTTATGACGACCTTATAGTAGGTTTTGTATGTATATATTTTATTGCATAAACACACATATTATGTGTATGTGTGTAAGTGTGTGTGGTGGGGGTGGAGAATAATAGGAAATTATTATATCTTCAGAAATCTCTTAAATTAATGATCAATTATAATTATTATTTTATTTTAGAAATTGATAATAATATTAGTCAAGTATCTATTACTACTAGACAATCATGTCTGCATAGATCTTTATTGCTGTATTGTTTGAGGGAATCATTGAAAATTATAATTCATTATTATATTTATGGGTAGTATACCTACATATTATAACTTCGTAAGAAATTACATACGTTTTGAAAACGTTCGAAGATAGTAAGCTAGCCAAAAATTTTCAGTTTTACATTACCTACAGTTTTGATAACTTTCCAACCCACATCAAATCTATGACAAATAAAATCCACAATATTTTAGGCAATTCGTATATATGTCCTCAATGGATCCCGTAATTAGGAAAGACAGGGGTAAAATAACACACACTATACAAACTCTCATCTACTGATGGGCCTAATACAAAATTAAAGGCTAGCTTATTATTTTTCCAGCCATCCCTGACAGTTGTAATAAATAATAAGAACTTTAGGAATATCATTTGTAAAAAGTGGTATTAAATAAAACTTCCGTTGATTCAAGTCGGTTCTAAACGAATGAGGTTGTTGTTTATTATGAATCCAATAAATATCAGCATCACAACATCAGGCACCCAGGACTGCTCATCGCCATCGCAGAGGGTAGGACCGAAGGCACAAATGGCAAAGGCCGACCGAGAGACGCTTATATGGACCAACTAAAGGGGGACATGAACTGTGGCTTATACGTAGAGCTGAAGAGACTGGCTGAGAATAGGGAGGACGGTGGGACCTTCTGCGTGAGCCGGGCTCACCCCGGCTTACCTGGATGAGCTTGATGGTTGATTTTGCCTTGTGTGATCGTGGCTTTCGCGAGCGAACTCGTTTCTTTGTTTTTTGTGCTGTCCTGTCTCCCTTGGTGGAGAGTCTTAGGTCAGGGATGGATGTCCCTTGGGGAGGGAAGCGTGTCTGCGAAGACTCCGGCATCGGCGACCCTCGGGTTCACCGGCATGAATACCAAAAGAAGTTTCCGGACACCTCAACTCGGCTCTCTGCTCATGATTTTTATTTATTGTTTTTATTTCTATTATTTTGTTTTTAATATTGATTTGTTTTTCTGGGTTAAGGGAATGCCTTTGTTAATATATATTGTTGGTTTTGTATTGTGAATGTATTTGCTTCTCTCGGCTAGAGGGACATCGAAGGAGTGTAGTCAAAAGATTCCACACATGGAGGTTATGGTGGTTTGGTGTTTTTTTTTTTTTGGCCGGCCAGCCCTCCCCCCCCCCCCCACTATGGCGCCTCCGGTGTGGACAAAAAATTGTGTAGTGTAGAATTCGGATAAATGGATTCTGCGCTATCCGGGTGGTCGGTGGGTCTCCTTCAATGTAAGGAGAATTCTAATTAATTGTGCAAAAAAAACTAACTGAGAATTAATCCCAAATTTCAACGAAATCAGTCATTTGCGAGAATCGATCATAGATTATTTGTCAGAAATTCATACCATATCACCAATATTCAGAATGAACACGATCTCTAGTTGCTGAATATTATATACAAGAAATATTATACTACGTACAGAGCTTAATGAACATTGGATACAATGTTGATATTGTGATGAAATGTAAGTAGACGTATGTATGAAATGTATCATTTATTGATATATATCTGCACTCTGCACTAATGTGATGATAGCAATATAGTAACTACTGGTCGTATAAGAGAGTATGGTATGATTGAAACTGATTAATGTTAATTGTATGGCATGGGGATACATTCTCAATTCTAATATGTGCCATACGTAAATTGTGTTATGTTACAATAATAATATATTATTATCAATGATAGAACTCCTTGGTGTAACGAAGCAATTACTTTCAGTCGAAATTTCAAACCAAAATTAAACATTTGTTTTATTTATTTATGTAACAGAGGGTCGTCCAGACTGTCCAGAGTTCGAAATTTTGTGGAGAGTAAATTGGTGCTGCTTTTGCCTAACTATCATTGGATATTCTCAAGCATAACTCAGCCAGAAAGAGGCATTAATGAAAAATAGTATCGAGATTTCGTGCTTTAAATGGTAGTCGAATAGCATCTTCATCACACCACGTAGGTTAAATAGTATGTTATCTAATTTATCACAATGTTGGTTAATATATTTGCGTAATATGTAATTAATATTGTCGACCAACGATAGTTGGCAGAAATTTATGTTAATTTAACAAAAATAAAACATTTATATTTAGTAGGTAAATATGCTTATATTTAGTGCTTCCACAGTGACTTTATTGAGAACCGCCTTTCAAGAGCTTCCGCTCTTATCATCGGGCTAACGTAAAGTGAAGAAATTACATTCCATTATTTTTTTATTTTATTTTACTTTTATTTTATAGAGACACTCACAGAAAACTGACAACACAATACATAAATTACAAACATACAATAAGATCTGGCCAGTTCCCCAATTAAGAGTGTCTACAGCATGCACAATCAGAGAATTCAATTAAAGCGTAATTCAATATAATGCCACGATAATGATAATCTCTATATAGTGATAATCCTGCCACTGCACATCATCACATTTTTCTTAGGAAAACTGCTATGTTGATTTTGTTATATGAATGATGATGTGCAAGAAGAATAAAACAAATGAACAAACAAAATATAACAATTACGAACATGTATTAGAATGCTGAGAGAATTAGAAAGCCTGATGATGAGAGCACAGGCTATTGATAGCCGGCTCGCGATTAATAAAGTCACAGCGGAAGTACTAAATATAAGTGTTTTATTTTTATTAATATGTATAACATATATTTCTCCTGATTACAGTAATATATATATATTACATGTAATTTTTATATATATTTTATTATATATATATTTCTTTGTTTACATGTTTTGTATGTAAACAGAGGTTTAACATGTTAAAGGCTTTGGCCGTAAATATTTGTAAATAAAATAAAATAAATAAAATATATATATATATATACCTTATAATTATGTATCATAATACAAAAATAATATAATTATCAATTTGCCATCACTGTGCGTGTCTGAATATCTCACCCAGTAGACCGTGCGAACATAATTTATTACCTATCTGCTTTAGAGGAATTATCTTATATATAATAATATATTTAATTCATTAATAACATAATAATAATAATATTTAATACATGTACTCGTGTACTGCACAAAAAATATTCACATTATCTAATTAGCCATACATATCAGATGTGGTGCAATCAACTGATGGTTGTGATAAGTTTAAAAAAAATAAAACGATGGAATCACCCAATTAATCTACAATTAGCAAAGTTGTATATGTTTTGACGTATTCAGGACAGAGAATAGGAGAGATTTGCATGCAGAGTTGTACAATAGTTATATAACCGAAAAGTGTATGCATTGATAGGAGACGTGGTGCAAAATCAAAGACAACAACTTGATGGTGATTTGTGGTGTATTTTCATGGTGATTTGTGGTGAATTTTCATGGCGATTCAATTTAGTTTCCGTTAATAAAGTTTATTCTTCGCGATAGATCCACAATAAAGCACGAACTTAGTTTTAAAATGTTGAAATTTAATAAAATATATTTATACATTATCATAGACAAATTAATTATTGAACGATGTTAGAAATCACTGTACTTAAATTAATTCATGGTTCACATTTTATATTTTATCCAAATTTGAAAGTTTGCCTCCACCTGATTGATATAGGTATACCGCCTCGGTCTAATCACCTATGTTAATTATCACCTACATTGTCTAAAATCACACACGTTCAATGACTTCCTACTAAAAACACTTGTTTATATGAAAATAATATAATACAATGTTATAACACGGAAACATCCCATGCACTATAGGCACATCAATGTGAAATAAATAAACGTTACTTTTTAGTTAACATTTGTATTGAACAATTAAACATCTCAAATCAAGAATCGTTTATCGTTACTTTAATGCAGAACTATCCTAAGTTCAAATTTTGGTCAAACTGAGTTAAGTATTAAGTATTGAGAAATAATAATAACAGATACGAGATAATTTAATGAATCTGAGTAATTAGATTCGTATATAATAAGGCACGTCAAAATTTCCTATAGATATTGTTAATATTTTTATTTTCATTACAAAAACAAAACTTAAAACTGCTCTCTTGAAAATTCACCCTAAAACACTTAGGATAGTTCCGCATTAAGGTAGCGTTATGTTATGTAAGGGGTCAGCGAGATTTGGGCAATTCTAAACTCTCGATTGGAAATCCGTGATGTTATATTGCTCAACCGATAAGCGATTTTTTAACTAAACAAATATTTATTTTTGACGATGGAAAAAAAATCAATCAAAAACTGACATCACCGCCATGTCTTTCTCAAGCATTTGTCCTCATCTTTAGTTCTCATGATCCTATAAACACCTTTATCACTTACCACATTCTGATCACGAATACGGTTTACGGTTCAAACACGATGTCAGGCTTCGAGATGAGATGGTAACGACCAAATGTACATAATATTATTCTGATATTACGTACCTATTTAACAGCATTGACTGTAATTGCACAATAATATGAAGATGTAATGAGTACCTAACTATGTATGTAATGTTTATAGATTCAATATTAGGTTTTAATAACCATCGTGTGATTTCGATAATATATGACATTAGAAAGTGAAAGGATTTACATTGAAGGTAAAATAACCGAAAGCTCTGTAAGCTACAGTACCTACTCAGAAACAAATACATTATGTACTTTGTTACAACACTTTGTTGGATAAATAATAATTTTAGATTTAGGCGGGTGTTAATAAAACCTTACCGTATAAGACAATTAACATCTACAATTCAGCGACAGGCATGCCATCCACCCAGAATGTATTATTTTTTGTTGGCATGAAGATGGCAAACTGCATGTTTTACGAGCAATTTGCTTGTCAACTGTCTATAGCACTGGTGGGAAATGCCGTGATTGTATGAATGAATGACACTTTAAATTTATAGGTAATGAGCCTAATATCTCTTACTCTGAGCAATGTGTAGCATTTATCATGTAATTGGGATAAGTCAGAAGTGAGATTCACATCACAGACCTTCCCCCACAGAAATTCGAAAATCTATTTTTAGTGTAGTTAAATTTATAAACATAAGCCTGAAGATAATGATCGCCTATTCGGAAAAGAGAAGCATTGGTGAGTTAGCAGTCAATTTCATGGTTTCTCTCGACAGTTTCAGAGTTGGCAGTCTAAAAGATTTGATCGTCTTAAGGGTGCTGGATTTGACATCACGATCGATAAACGTAAAAACCAATTGTGGCTTTAGACTGTCTGACCCCTTCAGCCTGTAACATAGAAGGTTACTCTCGAGATTCTAAATTTTTAATCTGTCTGTGCAGTTACGGCGTATCCTACAAGTATATTTCATAAATGGTCTTCACCGAAATCCTACAAGTAACTGCATATAATAAAAATGACAAATTTTGAATCTTAATCTAAAATCCATTAATTCAGGTACCTATTACTTTTGAAGGAACTTTTCCAGATTTCCTGAACGTGCTTAAATGTCATTTTTTGGACTATTTTTAGATAGATAATATGTACTCTTTCATCTGGAAAATAAGAAGTAGATAAGGACTCGGCATATCCAATTTTAATGTTCAAAGTTCCAATGTTAATAGATCTTTTTCATTAAATTTTAAAGTTAATAGACCTGCTCAAATTTGAGGGAATCAAATATGTTTTACTGTATTTGGGTTAGTTGGAAGAGATCGCGCCATTGCGATAAACTCGCCCTCTGTATATTGATTGTATCTAACTTGAATGTTTATCTTGTATGTAATTGTTTGTAATCAATGTACAGTAAAGAATAAATAAATAAATACATTTGTAAGGAAATGCTTAGTATCGTAAAATGTATTATATATTTATACCATAATAAAAAATATTTGAATTTTAATTGAAATAATTATAGGTTATGTTAGATGTGATATTATTTTACGCTACAGCATTGTGTATGAAAAATGCAATTAATTAATTTTGTGCCCATGAAAACGATAAAATTTGGACGAAATATCATTTTTCAGATGAAATAATATATAGTTACATGAATTTAAGTACAAAATTAAAAAAAAATCATACAAAAGTGCGTCGTTTAACGATTTTCGAAACTGTCAATTAGAGTGTAGAGTCATGTTAGAGTGTGAATTAGATTTTTAATACTGTCATAATAAAACTAATTATCTTGTTAGTCATCGTGAAAAATAGGGACTTTAACCTCCTCTATATAGTATAGATACCTCCGCTATTCACAGAGTTTATATATTTTTTTACTTAATCTAATTTTTATTTTAGAAGATTATCTTTGATGCCATACCTACAACAAATTACATAGTAATTTTCATTTTTTGACGGCACTTATCGCATCGCGTAGTACCTACTCAAGTATTTTTTTTTGTTTCTCACTCAATTGGAGAGAAAAACACCTCGAAATGAGCTTCATTTTTTCAGGTAGTTGGAAACAATGAGTAGAGTAGGTAGAGTTTCCGCCTGATGAAAAAGAAGTGCGTGGTTCTATCCCAGGAGCCGGCAAACTCCCATTTCACGACAACAGCTTGCTTTGAAAGTTGTATAAGGTTGTATTTGGATTTATAACAAAACCCCAGATACATCACAATTAAATGTATTAACTATTTTCTTTATTTTCCATACAAGACAAATTCATCACTTGAACTAAGAGCGAAGTATCTGCTAACTTCAAAGGTAGGGCCAGTTCTCTCATATTCGAGTCTCAGATTTTCAATAATTGAGAGATCTCGGATTCGATTCCTCCCGGCACTGACCTATTCCATCTATAAAACCCAAGCATATTGCTTACTATAAGGGTGTCCGGGATACCTTTGGGTCTATTTCAAACACAAATTCACATAAAAAAGGCAAAAAGAATAAATTCGTAAAGTTATACATATTCACTATGACAATAAGTAGGCACTTATATTAAATCCCAAAGCCCCACTTCTTATTAATTTTGCATTGATTAGGGAACATGCATGTGTGAGGAATATGAATAAATGTTATCAATTCATATTAATAAATATACGCTGATCACGAATATCCTAATAAGAAACCATAAAATAAAACTTTTCATTCATTATTTTCATTTTAAAAATCCATATTTTCTGTTATTGAATTAGTCCGGTGTGACGTCGCTAGGCGCTATTTTGTATTGCCACACATTTCACTCTTAGTACTGTTTGTAGCGCCTGATATTGTCAAACACTGCTCCGCCACGAGCGGACCTTTTTGCGGCGAAGTGTGAAAATTGCTTTTTTAAATGGTGATAAAAACCTTAAAAATCCACATTTAAAAATATAAAAAGTACCATAATTTTTCTAATTTTCTGTACTATTTTTTGGGTTGAAAATTTTTTTTTGTGAAAGTTCCCCATTGACAAATAATTCACTTTAATTAGCTTTAGGCACAAGCTTTTAGCTTAGCGTGAAAGGTGTATAAGGTTGTATTTGGGTACAAACCCAGATATATCTTTTTTTTTTAAATTATAATAAATATGCATTTATAATTAAAAGTATAAATAACCACTCACCACAACATCATTTTTCTTATATCGCCTTTCAACTGTTTTTTTCTTCAAAATCAAAGGAATCTTTCAGGCATCATCTTTCAAAATAACATTCCATATTTGAAAAATGATTCCTTCTCTAGAAATTATAAAATCATCTGCCAGCCTAGGTACCTACCAATATTTCGTATTACACTGGCATAAGGCTTTTATTAGGTAAGGGCAAAAGAGGCAGCGCCCCCGATTATCCTTGCCAACAAAGCTTCATGGACCTAATCCAGACTGGATAATAATAATAATAATCGGACTATTTATATGTGGCGCCGTTTAATGATCCGTGACCATCTCAAGGGCGCCGTGACTTCTCCCGAACAGTAGTGTTTTCAACTTGGTTCTAAACGTGGTTGTGGACTGATTCACCCTCAGATCTGTGGGCAGTCTGTTCCAGACGGATGGCGCGGCGGCTCTGAAGCTCCTTTCTGCAAATTTGGAGGTGTTCGCCATATTGGGTTTCACGAGTTTGTTGACAGCAGAAGAGGCCGAGTGCAGCGGTCGTCTCGGAGTTTCGTCGACGGAACAGAGTTCGGTTAGACATGTGGGTGCCCCGCATAAGGCCTTGTGGACAGTGAGACACAATTTAAACTCCACTCTCTCTGGGACCCTCAGCCAATGTAGATCTTTTAGTAGTGGAGTGATGTGGCAACGCTTGTTCTCTCTGTAGATAGTCCTGGCGGCAGCATTAAAAGCCATCTGGAGGCGATTGAGAAGAGTCTGGGGCAGTCCTGTGTATATGATGTTGCAGTAATCCAGACGAGAGATGACAAAGGAGGCGATCAGACTTTTTACTGCATCTACAGATAGATTTTTGGATACGAGATGCAGTTGACGAATGTGGAAAAAGGCTGTGCTTACTGTCCTGGATACTTGGGCTTCCATGGAGAGTGCTTCGTCCAGTAAGACGCCGAGAACGGATATTGTGCGCGATGGTGTTATGTTGGTGCCAGCGACAGAGATTTGTTTGGTGTCTATGAGATGTTGGCGTCCTGGGGAGGCAACCCACATAAATTCGGTTTTGGTTGGATTCAGTTTTAGGATAAAATGCGAAATAAGGATTGATTCGGAGCTTTGATGCAGATTACAGCGGATTAAACAGAAACACGAAATTCTATCCTCTAACATTATAATTTATCGTATTTTTAGTTTTTAAAAAGTAGGTACCACATAATCGCACCGTGTAATAAGGTTAGAAATATTATTCGCTCGATTTCGGATACTTTGCCATAAAGACAAAAATTGTGTTCAAATAACCTCTTTTCCCAAAGACCAAAACTTTGATAAAAACAATAGAATTAATGTAGAGATAATCACATTTTAGTAGCCAAATCTTTCGAAGTAAACTGAAATATTAAAAGAATACAACACGCTATGTTTTATTTCCAGAAGGTATACAGCCAAGAAAATATTGTAATTGATTGAGACATTTAAACTTATCTTGGCATCAATGGGAATATTATTAATCAATATAGAAGAGCAATGAGAGAATTTTAGAGGGTATTTCCTCCAAAAACCTAATCGAAAACACGTTTTTCAATGAGTAAAATTAAAAAAATGTTTTGAGATAGATATGATTGAAAATTAAAAAGTCTCCATTTCGGGAATATTCCAGTAGAAATTTATACGACATAAAATAATCAAATTGAAATACATATTAATATACCTACTTACTGTAGAGATAAGAAAAGAGCAGATCCAAATATTTAACAAATACGAGGAAGTACACAATCACAACTTTGATAAACACATAACAAATTTCTAATAAATTAAAGCATACACAACTAGGTACTTGCTTTATTTATACGCCATTGATAATAGGACGTAAATTGTATAATTTTAACAAAATTTTATTGTACCATTCATACAAGACCAAAATAATAATATTATTTATTCCGACATATGCAACACCCACTACATAACGACACAACTCCGGTAATAACAGAAAATCAAAATCATTGAAGTAATCACACAGAAATCAAGCAAATTGATTTGACATTTAGTTTGATGTTGCCATACTCAACTTCAAGCTTTATAACAAACTAACATTGATTTATTTTAAAAAAAAATTATGAATTTTCGATATCCGTAGCTCAAATTTAAAATCTCATGTTGTGCATGGATCATATCGATTTCCTTAAATTATTAAAAATAATGATGATTTTGTATTTTTCCATATCCCAAAATTAAAAAAATTCATATTTAGTATAGCAACATTCAAAGACCATAATAAAATGAAGTTGGCGCAAATAAGAAATGCACCACTCAGATATTAATATTAGTTTGAAAAAAATATGTATTGACTTACGTAGTGTGCCACATAGTTAAATTTTATTTCGAACATAACCGTAATTACGCAGATTCTCAATCTTGTGCATTGTATGTTTATTGTTTATTGATAATCAATAAAAATATTAGCTGTGTTTGGAGGTTTTCGCGATGATCTATATTCACTTTGACTTTTAAATACAAACACTTTGTGTTGGATATGTATACTAAATTTCTACGGAAGAAGAAGGAAAAGAACAAACATCGAAATAAGACAACCATTCAATAGATAATATTTATGTAATAACAATTTTATGATTTAATTTTCTCTATGAATTTGTTATACACATGATTTTATTGGTAATTTCCTAAATGTTGTTATATTTATTCAGTTTTCATTTAACACAAATTTTAAATGTAACAATAAATTTCACAACGTTTGTAAGTCTGACATCAAACTTACGAAAGATAAATAAATAAAATATTTTTTAATTTAATGTAGGGGTTTCCATAAATTTATTTTTAAGATTTTTGTGAAAACATTTTCCAAATTATAAAGCATTTTTAGGATCACTGGTAATCAAAAGTCCATATAAACAAGAAGTTTTCTAACCGCAACCCAACCGTAGCCATGTGTCCAATGTCCATGTTTTTGACATGTTTTCATTTTTCAATACATATTTCTCTTTTATATTGAGTGTGTTGATGCCGTGTTTTGTTTTTAAATTATTTCACAGTCGTTCCGTCTTATGGTTTTAATTTAATACAAAATGAAGGTGAAGGTAATCAGTAGAAATCCGGATGATTACTTGAGACAAACGAAGCGAGATATACACAGAGGTATGTTAGGTTATGTTGCTGCCATATTTTAATCTATGTATTTTGTTTAATATTTATTTTTCTATTCACTGTTACAATAACTCGTCATTTGTAGATTAACAAATTATGTATAAATGTCACATTTTCAATGTACTTGATTCTTATAATAAACTCATTATTATCATTTCAGTTCCTAGAAACTACGACCCTAGTCTCCATCCTTTTGAGGCACCCAGAGAATATGTCAGAGCGTTAAATGCTGTGAAACTAGAAAGAGTATTCGCTAAACCGTTCGTGGGATGTTTAGATGGCCACACAGATGGTGTATCTTGTATTGCTAAACATCCCAAACAGTTATCTCTAACTGGTAGTGGAGCATTTGATGGTGAAGTTCGTCTTTGGAATCTGCCTACGCTAAAATGCACTAGAAACTTTCTCGCACACGAAGGATATGTGAGACAAATATGTTTCTTATCAGATGGCGAAAGATTTATGACAGTGGGTGATGACAAAGCAATAAAAACATGGAAAGTGGATGCCGAAGATTCCCAGGATCCCATAGACACTATTCTCAGTAGGAATATGATAACTAATATGTCACATCATCGTAGTAATCCAGTGTTTGCTACTTGTGGAGAAGTTTGTCAACTTTGGGAAGAGACGAGGAGTGAACCTATTAAAACCTTGCAGTGGGGTGTGGATACCTTGCATCACGTTGCCTTCAATCAGGTACCCAAAACACATTCATGAAATTACTAATCCTAATGTAAAAAAAAACTTTTGGAGGTATGTTTATACTTTCCAGGCTTGCTTATTATAATGGGATGTGCATTGGCTTGCCAGCAAGTCAACAGAATCATCTGCAGTCTTGTGTTTAATACGGCTGCTAGATTGATCTACAATGCTAACAAAAATTGGTACATAACTGCTCTTTTAAAAGATCTTTACTACCTTAAAGTCAAAGAAAGAGTAAAGTTCAAGATCATATTGACTGTTCAAGGCATTATATGGCATGGCTAACTCATTTATTAATTTCTTTAGAACTGTTGTTTACCCCGTGGAGTGCGCGGTAAAGGATAGATATCCCACTCTTTTTTGTAAATTTTCGAGTGTTCTCTAAAAGATAGACACCTGTGTTTGTAAAACCTCAAATAACATCTGTAATTCAAAGATGGGGCATGTCATTCGTTCTGAATGTCTTTTTATTTTAGATTAATTAGTTGGCTTCTCCGCATGTGAATGATTGATACCATTCCACCTATCTACTCACCATCCACCCACCCACATACCACCACACCACACCATATATTTGTATGAGTGTGCAGGTGTTTATTTTTTTTTGATATTTGTCTATGGCGTAAGCCGTATGTTTGGTTGAATAAATAAATAAATATATGCCATAAAGGTATAGTGCAGG
This sequence comes from Athripsodes cinereus, assembly GCA_947579605.1. Classification (NCBI taxonomy): domain Eukaryota; kingdom Metazoa; phylum Arthropoda; class Insecta; order Trichoptera; family Leptoceridae; genus Athripsodes; species Athripsodes cinereus. The sequence continues at coordinate 27,532,863 of OX388312.1, forward strand.
GGTCACCAAATGGCCTACCGCGGTCCGGATTACTTTGTGCAGACCTTAAAAATGATAAATGTCTTATATGTGAATAGCTGCCTTACATAGAACTTTTGAAAATTTACAGAAATGGTTAATTACCTCATCACTGAAATGGAGTTCTTGAATTTTGTAAATAATTTGTATGTTGTCAATAATTTCTGCATTTTAGATTAAAAATTTCTTTACCTACAAGCCTATGTGCTATTAGTACTTCTGATTCATAAGTATTATTTTTGTTATTCAAGGTTGAGAAGAACTTGTTGAGCTGTTGCGCTAGTGATCGCAGTATAATTCTATACGACATTCGGGAGTTTGGTCCATTGAGGAAAGTTGTTATGGAGCTGAAATCAAATTCCCTCTGTTGGAATCCTATGGAAGCATTCATATTTACAGTAGCCAATGAAGATTATAAGTAAGTAAAAAGAAAATCTGCAGTGCACAAAATATAAACAATAAAAGAAAAACAAAAATCAACATAACATAGAGCACAGATGTTGTAAGTGCAGTTTTTACCGAAAATGAGTTATTATACGCATGCGAATCTATATCATCTGAAGTATGTTCCGTAGGAATATTATTGCGTAACTCTGTGTCATTGACGAGATATTTAACAAAAACTATATGTGGTAAGTACTAAATGGTATGGCATCTCAAATTTTCTACTTTGATTATCTCAAAACTATGAAAACTGCACTTACAACATCTGTGCTCTAAGCCATCGATTATATTATAGAAAAATGTTCCGTAAAATGATATTGAATATCCCTTAATTGTCAGGTGAAAACTGCAGTTTTCGGTATTGGTAGTAATCCTAATAAACTCGTAATTTAGTGCTACACATCAAACAAATACCTAAATAATTTTTGTGATTAAATTTTTTTTTCAGTTTATACACGTATGACACAAGAAATCTAAAATATCCAGTAAACGTTCACAAAGATCATGTGTCCGCTGTCATAGATGTGGATTATTCCCCCACTGGAAGGGAATTTGTCTCGGCCAGTTATGATAAGACCGTCAGAATATTTGAAGCTCGTAAAGGACACTCGAGGGAGGTGTACCACACAAAGAGAATGCAAAGGTTGACTTGTGTTAAGTGGTCACTAGACAACAAATACGTCATCAGCGGTTCTGATGAGATGAATATCAGAATATGGAAAGCAAATGCATCTGAAAAACTTGGAGCAGTAAGTACTAACATAACATAGCATGTATAGACAATTCAGACAAGTTGAGATAGTCCCATATTAAGATATGAATCTTGTATTATGGGTACTAAACACAATGATACACATATACATGTAACACCAGATCCAGAACAATTTGAAAAAAGTAAATTTTAATTTTATCCTGGCTGAAAATCGTTCCCGGGACCTTGCAACTCAAAGCAAGAACATTAACTCCGCACCACCCCAGCGCCCTACTTATCTACTGTATCTAATATTTGTTTATTTCTTAACGTTATGATGCTAAAGCATTTTGTTTATATTGCGAGAAAAGTGAACTATTAAAAAAAATCAAATACATCTTTGTACACCTTTCACAGTAAGCTAAAAGCTTGTCATGAAAGGAGAGTTTGCCGGCATCTGGGATTGAACCGCGCACTTGTATATGAGACCAAGACTCTACCTCCAGGCTACCGACAAACTTTATTATAGAAAGTAAATTACTATAGAAAGTAAAATATGTGCTGAAAGGATATTATGGCATATATCTCTTTGTTCTGTAGAATTAAAATAACTATTTTTTCTATTGTTTTATGGAATGTAAAGAATAACTAAATGTTTTCTGATAGATATGTGAACATTCTCTTTTTTTTAGTTGAAACCCAGAGAAAAAGCAGCAATAAATTATTCAGAAGCCTTGAAAGAGAAGTTTGGGGCTCATCCACAAATCAAGAGGATAGCTCGCCACAGACAGGTACCAAAACATGTGCACAATGCAAAGAGGGAACATAAGATCATACACGATAAGAATAAGAGAAAGGAGGCCAATAGAAGGAAACACAGTAAACCTAATACGGTACCACATGTACCAGAGAGAAAGAAACATGTCGTTAAGGAACAAAAATAATAAATTTGTTACATTTACAATACAGCCTTTTTATTTATTTTGATCCTATAAATCATTAAAGGCCAGATGGTCTTTTCTATATAACCTGCTGAGATCGCCTTGGCTAAAAGATATGTTTATGGGTTGTGAATGCTTACATTTTTTATATTTATATAGGTATTCTTGTTTTATATTATATTTCCTGTCCTGTTTACCTTAATTGATCTTAACTCACTTTATACTAAATCATATTTATCAAACATTGTAGTAGGTTTACTGGAAGACATTGCCTCAAGGCGATATGTACACCTTTTGTAAAATTAATTTTTGAAAATAAAATGTTTATTTTTTTTTTATTTTTAATAAAAAAAAAAATAAACATTATTGAAAGCTGTCATATTATGCAGGGTGATATTTTTAGAATAATAACAACTACTGCGAGGGCCCACAGACATTGAGATGTGCTCGCATATTCCATCCACTACTGCCTACCCCTCTTGGGATTCGGTGTTTAAATGTAACGCAGTGCAGTCATATACATCAATAAATTAATGAAAAATACTTCAATACAAAAGGATTTAATATAGCATAGGAATTAATGAAACTAACAGTTTTTATTTATCACTTGGTTTAATTTCATAACATCTTTATGATATATACAAATCATAACATGGAGTAGTCTAGGTGAGACAACATTTCAATATCATATTACAACATCATAATAATTATATCATATTTATATATATACTTGAATTTTACATTATGTATAATAACACACTTAGTTAATATATATTTATATACTCCAAATTACTCTCTTCAAAATATTTTCACAGATATAACTTTCCATAAAATTGTTACACAAATATTACTGTCTGAATACAAATGAATCGGTCATTTGAGAAACAACATAAGTCAGAAATCACAAGAAACTGTTTGTTATAATTTTTTAATGAAATGTTGATATCTAACTCAAATCAAAATATAACTTATAGTTTTTTTTTTTTATTTTAAACCTTTATTTTTTGTCAAAATATTTTATTTCTATATTATTTTGTTAATTCAAAACCTTTGTTGTTATAAATCAAAATAATATTTGTTATAAGTCAAAATAATGGTTTTCATACTTTGACTTATGAACACCATTTCAGGGAATAAAAATCAACATTTTCATCCCAGATTATTTATTAAACAACCAAAAATCACTAATTTTCATCATTTTGACCCATGTTAGTGGTTGGCGTTAAGTTTCAGCTGTGAATCGACACGAAAAAATTTAGTGTAGTAACAAATTAAGTCACTGACTTGTGTTGTTTTTCTATTGACTGGCCAAGTTAATCAGCTCAATTTGTATCAAATAGGTAAAAATTACGTGGTTTTCGAAATGAAGTAACGTGCGTTTCAAAAAAAAGGACCCAAATCAAAAAAATCATATCCGCTTTAAACCTGACTTATGTTGTTTCTCAAATGACTGATTCAACTATTATCTTCGGTGTATTTCATCTGAAAATAATTTTTGCAAAAAGTACTTTATGTATTCTTTTTTTTTTACTAAATTCACTCTCCATGAAAATATTTTTACAAATATGTATTTTTTAATAATAATATGTTACTCATACATCTTTCTTATTTTGTATTACATATTTCTTTCTCGAAAATATAATATATAGATATACTATAAATCTTTACAAACTTGGTTCCAGTTGAACATCCCTGTACGTATATATATATATATATATATATATATATATATATATAAATAATATTTTTGAGAATTTATAATGAATAAATAACCAGCAAACATTTAAACTTATTTATAATCGGGAAAGATATAATATCTGCTGGCTACCCCACTTGTGGGATATGCTGTGATGGTATAGTATAGTATATAATATCTATGATTTTCATTTTAGCAATGAATATTATGTATGTATAATATTTTTATTTATTGATACAGAAATAATGTAGGTATTTTTTTCTGTGTTTCACCATAAAGAGTATTTTAATTAAGTAATTGAAATATTTACTATACAATGCGCAAATAATTTAATAATGTTTATATTTAAAAGGTATGCGACCAAAGATTAACATTGCATTTTAAATAATTTTTTACTAATTGAAATCCCAAAAGCCTGGCAGTAATACTTTGAACTTTTGATTATTTGAATCTAATTACTCTAAGTTTGACTATGCACCAAAAGCACAATCGTATTGTTAATTTGAGGTTTTCAAGGATGTATTTAGGTTGATTGTAAACCTAGATTCGTATAATATTTAAAAAAAAAAATTCTATCAAGAATTCCGAAATTCATACATCCGTGGGAGTCTGGGTGTGCGGGATATCTCGGATAAAATACATGAGAACAGACTGCGATGGTATGGCCATGTGGTCAGGAGACCGCCTGAGTATGTAGGCAATAAAGCTCAATGTATCGAGGTTACCGGCAAGAGACCAAGGGGGAGGCCAAAGCGCAGATGGCGTGAAGTATTGATACAAGACATGCGGAGCTGTGATGTTTCCCATGAGGATGCGCTCGACAGAACCAAGTGGCGTAACCAAACAAGAACGGCAGACTCCACTATCATGTGGGACTAATAATTGCCCAAGGAGAAGAATAAGAATTTCTATCACAAATATAAATTAAAATTTCACTTTATAAAGATAATAATATAGTATTAATGTGCATGTAAACATTTATATATAAAGTAGGACATTTATACAATATAATTATATAAATATTTCATGTAGGTAATGTCAAAAATTACTTTTATCAAAAATACTAAATTAATCACACTACATTTTACAACTTTTCTTTCCTTATTTCCCTTACAACATTCACCATAACAATCCTAAGCGTAATATCATATCACATTCTATCAGTCCAGATATTAACACAACTCTTCAACTTACACGATGTTAGATTTACCGAACACTTCTTGTAAGTAATAACACTTTCCAAAAAAATTACACTGAGATAGGTAATATCTATATTACAAAAAAAGCAAAACGGTAGATCTCATTGAAAATATACCTTTATGAAATAAGCTTAAGAAGATAAACTTACTAAATTTATCATAAACCATCTATAAAATCAGACTTTCCCGATCCATTAAGTTACAATAAATATGCAAATGTATATTATTTTAAATTATTGTTTAAAAACTAAATCACCGCATATTAATTTTCATAAACAATCCAAATGTGTGACAATACATAAATATTATAATAGTAGATACTATAATGATGATATTTTTCAAAATAAGAAAATCTAAACTTAATTAATAATAAATATTAAAAACCAAACTATATTTATGTTCTCTCTTAGCTTTAAAATAGTCGCATCCAAATTTAGCAAACAAATGACGCGAAATGTTTTGTCTTTCTTTTCTCCTCTTTGTCTATACATGAAAGAAGATAATAAACTTGATCTCTTTCTTCTTTTTATATTTTTTACAACATGAACAAAAAAGATAAAAGTAGACAATATTTATTCGCATTGTTCGGTTATAGGATAAATGTAACTAATATCTACCAATTTATGTATTTCTATTTTCAAAATGTTTCAGATAGTCGTTTATAAAAAAAATTGTGCAATTCATTTATGTAATTGAGGTCCAACTGTCATATAAGGTATTCACCTACAAATTCTCATAGCTCAATTTTTCACAAATATTTAACTATGAATGCAGACATGTTTCTATTTTAGCTGGCTACAATGTAGTTTAATCAAAACAATGAAAATCCACCTCTATCCTCAGGAAAATTGGTTTTAAAAAACTTCAAAACAATCCAATTAAAACTCTCACAGGCCTTTATTAAAAAAAATTCAAGAAGACGGATAGCACAATTAGTTTGGAATTTCAAGGCTCCATATTTGAACAAACTGTCATTTTCATACAAACTCACTTCGTTCCACACTGTTGAGGTTGAGATGCACAACTCTTCGATCCATAATTTAGTTGAGTTTTTAAATATATTTGGTTTATTAGTTAAACAATCGATTATAATGATATAAATAAATATTAGTATAGAAACAACATTTTCAAAACATATTGTAGGCAGAAAGACAAATGAGCTGTTTTCTCAGTTTCAATGGTCTTGGATCAATGAGAATTTGCAGGTAAATCCCTCATGTAAAACTAAAATAATCTAAGAACAAGTTAATTACATCAGTGATTCCCAAAGTTTACTGGGCTCCGATCCATCTAACAAACATATCCAATCTTGGGACCCACATTTTTGTTTTTTTTTTACAAAGTTCTTTCTATGGGAAGGATGTATTTTTTAATTTTTCTTCAGTACAGTTTCAGCATTCCATTAGGGCCCACTCAATATTTGCTTATTTACCCACTAGTGGGTCGTGACCCATAGTTTGGGAAATACTGAATTACATGGATAGAAAACAGTAAATACATTTTTTTACAAATTTACAATATCATTAAAAACTGTTTAAACTTTTAGATGTTTCTTGAATGAATAAAGATTAATAAGAAATCAAAATGAAACAAAATACATAGTAATTCCACAAGTAACTATTAATTTGAGAGCTAGCTTTCAAAAGTTCCGCTCGCATCCTCAAGCAAATGTTAAGTGAAGCCATATTTATAATATAATAAATAATGGGACATATACTTTCCCATGAGAGACAAGCTCGTATCAGGTATGGTCAACCATGTTACCTACGCGTTCACGGAGGCTCACAAATTTATCATATCATGATCGACCGTACCTGATCCTTATCAGATAAAGTTTATGTTTCGATTGTTTCTTTATCTGTCACACACCTATATCATAATGCTTCACTTTGCATTTTCCTGACAATGACAGTGGATTCTTTTGGAAGCCAGCTCGCAAATTAATTAAGTCACCCGTGGAATCAGTATCTATTGTTTGATTTTAATTTAATATTATGATGAACAGTGGGTGGATAAACTTAATGAATTAACAATAGTTGAAATAGTATGCGAATATAAAAAATATAAAGATATTTATTTTCAGATATGCTCTTTGATTGAAGTTTGTATGTTTTCTATTTATGGTATAAAAGTGTAATATGGTAAAATTTTTAATGTTTTTTTTATTTGCACTGGTACTATAAAACAATTTTTTTTTCACATAGTATCTGAAGAAAAAATAAGATTACATAAATTGTAATTTAACCCTCTAAAGTCAATGGGAAGGAAAATTTATTTCCCAAAAATATAATGAACTCATTTTTTGAGCATTTTAATTATAAATATAATTTATTTTTTACCATAATATGAAGATCTAAAGGGCAATTCATTATGATTTTAAAATTTTTGTGATATTAACCTTGAAAGTATTAAAATATTTGCTCCGAAATTTTTGATGCTGAAATTAAATTATTTTGTGATATTACAGTTTTATCGTTTTATTGCATTGAAAAACACAGATATATTGTTAAACATGGTATTATTGACATGTAAAGTAATAAAAGGTTTTACTATGCCGTTAATTAAACTAATATTTATTAGTCACGAGTCATTTTTTGGACCAAGAAATTTTTTTTTTTTTTGCAAACTCATTAAAATTTATGTGACTTTGTTGTATTTTTTATTTGTAATTCTTCTGTTTCGACAATAAAATAGAGGATATTTTTTTCATTACCGGCAATCCAAAAATAGAGGATATAATCTTCTGGAAACCTTACTCTCCTGAAAGGGTTAATAAATTGTGACCAAATTTTAATGTACATTTGTTAATATTTCTATTATGTTTAAATTTCGAACAGTTACAATGTAATCAATTGTAAAATACTGTTCGTGGAACACCCAGTGAAGAATTGGTCTCTCACTCTTTCCCGTAAGTGTCCGAATATCCTGTGAAAGACAAGTATTTAAAAAATGAAGAGATTTCTAACCTTAAATTCAGCGATTAGATTTGCCATCCACCCTGATTGTATTATTTTTTTGTTGACACGGAGAGGACGAGTTGCATATTTATTACTTGCAGCTGATCAGCTTGCTACCTCACTTGCGAGATATGCTGTGATGGTATAGTGGTAGTAGAAGTAAATATTTAAAAAAAATCATTGTTACTGGCAGCCCAATTCATGACTCATTTATTAATTACACATTCTTGCTTACCCTTTTTACATGTTAACATATTACAATCATATTCAACTCCCAAATTTGTCAGTACAGTACAATACAAAGTATCTATATAATATTATAATTTGAATAATCTTTGATTCAACCAGTTCAAAACGTAAAAAAACAAAAATAGTTTAGTGTGTCATTGTTGCATGCAAAATTTGACTTAAGTGCACAGCACCATGTTTTGAGAGAATGACAAAAAAAAAACATTTTACTTCAAAAAGATTCATGAAAAATTGCTTCACATATAACTGATTCTGTGTACTATTCCATACAATAACGTAAGATTACCAAATTTTTTGTTTAAAATACTTCACATAATTAGTGTTGCGGGTCGTCACTTGCACACAAAATCACACATAAGTTAAATTTTGAAGAATGTTGTCAAAATGCCTCATACACTATTTTCTGTCAAAAATATTTTTACGAAATGAAAAAAAAAATGCACCAATAAAATGCAGTAAAGGTCAAGTAAAGTCCAATCTTGCCGATGAAAATACATCAATTGGTACAATTAATTCAGTTCTTATTTCGCTGATAAAAAAAAAAACATTGATTGATACATTTAACTCAATATCAAAAAAAGTTATGAAAGACAAATTTTGTGGGCCGATACATTTGAAAAATAATACCATTGAAAAAAAACATTCAGGTATAAGGGATGTAATTTTTTAATTCAGTGCATGAGTCAATTATTATTAGTAATTATTTTCTAATAATAAATACACTATTGGAAGTAAAAAATAAATAATAAACACTAAATAAATCTAAAATCTATTACAAAAAAAAACACATTATGTAAGTTTATAATAATTATATTACATAGTTTGGTCATTTAGAATTCAGATGACATTTTAAACAAAAAGGAAATGTAAGAAAATAAATAATAATAATTAGGCTAAACTTAGGCAAAACAATACAACTATCATTTATCTATAATTCAGTATTTCATTTATAAAACTATTAAAACAAAAAATCACAATGCGAGAACTTAAATTTAATTATTTTGGAAGAACATTCAAATTCTTCATACTTTTAATAGGTAATGTTAATCTATGAAAATAAAAATTATAATTCTACACTTTTTATTTTTCATTTTTAATATTTATCTGTATGCCAGAGAGAAAAAACACTGCATCAAGATATCTTATTTTTCAGTTTCAACTTTCAATAGTTCTTTTAACACAAGTTTGAAAACATGAAATTATTACCGAAGAAGATTTTGAGTCTACTTCTGTAACCTTTTTTGAAAAGAAAATACTTAACATTGAAATTAACAAGTTTTGTATTTATTTTTATTTATGGGATCTGCACCAACACAACTTCTCAAATGGGGTAGCTAGGGCTTAATTGCACGCAACAAAGGTACAGATTGTCCTATCCAGAATATTGTCCGTGGACAACACCAAATATATTTTTTAAAACATGGTGGACTGTGCCATCAAAAAAGGACATAATAAGAACATTCCGACATACAGATTTTACTTATTAAATTATTTCTAAATAATAATTAATGAAGAAATAACATGAAGGTGATGATGTTAAAGATTATGGTGTTATTTAAAATAACTTATTAACTGACACAGCCGATACATAATATATTTAAACATACTCATTTGAGACATTACGTCATCTTAGAACCAATCCATTATCAAAAATCAAGCGTTATCGTTATCATTGTATTTCTTACCAATAGAAAAGCTAAAAATATGTATCTTTCACAAAAAAAATATTGTTTTCTTTACATCCTAACAATTTCAAACAAGACAGACTTAAAACATTAGCATTGAATATGACATGCTTCTTGTCGTTGAGAAGAAGTTATATTAACAATAACTTTTTAATAAAATTCTTTCAAAGTTGTGGGCTATTCTAAATTTATTACTCTAAAAGGATGTATTAATTAAATCCAGCTTCCAATGAATAGAACAGACTCAGCAGTCTCTGAAAAAAACTGGGTACTCCCTTACTTCTACGATAAAAATAAATTGTGTATATTATTATATGTTTCCCCTTTTTCTTTTCTCATCATTTAAAGTACAAATTGAATTGGTTCTAATATCTTACACAATGACTCAAAACATCTGTGTTATATTTGAAGATATTGTACACAAATGGATAAAATATGAAGTTTGTAAATTTTGTATGTATATCTCTAATTTAAATTTCTTTCTTTTTTATGATGGTCGCATCTTGTTTTTCTTCTTGTGATTGATCCTTATCCCCCCAGCCCCATAAGTGATGACTTCCATCACCTGTCCTCTTAACTCTCTTCTCGACGATCGTCGGAGATACGGTCTTGAGATCATAAGCCCATCCAATCTTGGCAAAGAAATTTATGAAATATGTTGTGAAATTGATTCTACTGTTACCGAGCTCAGCTGTTTTGTAGTCCCATGGGAATGTGTGATGATAATTGTGGAAACCTTCTCCGAGAGCAAACAATGATACGGAGATGTTTTGTGTTGGATTGATGAATCTGTCATAAGGCTTATTGCCCCATGTATGTGCCGCACTATTGACCAACCATGTGACGTTGAGAATGAAGGCATACCTGAACATTGTGGCTACAAAGTATGAGTTTGACCACGTCTCATTCCAGAAGTAAACTGGAATGATGGTTGGAATAATAAAGCAGGTGATTGGCATGAGGAGCAAGTAGTATCTGAAAAGGAAACAATCCAATATTATAGCATATTTAAATATTATTTACAATTTTCTGTGTGAAAGATCAGAAGGCACCACCGTAGAAGAAGCTGGTGCGTTCAGGTGTATTGTTGAAATTACAACTTTCCCGGATATTTCAAAAGTCTGTGGACTCCTATTTATTTATCTGTACCTTCATAAGATCACATTTGCTGGACATGTCCATACATAAAGGTGCTTGGATGATCTCAAAAGATGTGCGTCAAAAGGCTTGATTTAGAATGATGAGAGGTCCACAAAGCAACAATGGACAAGGAATTTTGAGTAATATATCTAGATACAATGAGCCCTTGTTAAGCTAGAATATGTACTTGACTTACTTCTTTTGGAACCTAAGAATAGGATCAGCATATAGATCGCTCATGTCTAATCCTTTGCCTTTCTCCTTAATTTCGGGATGCTTTCTGCACAGTAGCCATCCAATATGGGAGAAGAAGAATCCTCTAGTTGCGTTGTGTGGGTCAGCATCAGTCTCACTGTACTTGTGATGCATCCTGTGATCTCTCGCCCAGTCTATAACAGAATCCTGAAAAGGAAAGTAGGGTGAATTTATCGCAAATGCGCAATCACATCTAACTAACCCAGATATCGTCGGTTAAATAGAAAAGTGACATAGTTAAAAAAGAACAAATTTTACAGTACACTCATTTAAAGTTTTTTTATTTTATTAATTAATATATTTTAACTATAATTTCACATTAACATATCGTCGACTAAATGTTAATGTGGAGATGTGGACATATGTTATGTGAAATTATAGTTGTTTCACTCTATTTCTGTATGTGGGAGCCAAACTTTACAACACAGATTTCAAATTTTCATCATGACATTATAATGCAAAAGAGATTTATGTGACGTAAAAATGTTCTAATATATTGTTCTTCAAAAAAATTTCAATATTCAACTGTTATCCATTGCAAAGGGCATAATGCTTGTCTCCGGGTGTATGTTAATTATTTAACATTGCAAAGGGCATAATGCTTGTCTCCGGGTGTATGTTAATTGTTTAGAACACAGGCTCACTAAGTTGGATTGTAGCTTTCTATGTCTTAGTGTAAAATTTTACAATAAACTCCCAGATAAAATTAAGTGTAACGATGAGTTGGTCTTCTGGAGAATGGTGAAATTGTATCTAGTTGATATTATGTAAATAATTTTACACAATTGACAAAATGCTAAATGAATAGAAATGTCTAATTGCTTTAGGTGATATAATATAAAAAAGATATATCTGGGTTTATAACAAAAACCCAGATATATTTAAAAAAATTAATACTGTTGTTGCATATAAAAATAACATACCTGGAATGCTAGAGTATTGAATATAACTAGAATGACTCGTAACGGCCACTTTGCACTGTATGATTTATGTGCCCACTGCCTGTGGGCTCCGGCTGTGATGCCCAGACCAGACGCCACATATAACAGCAAAGCTGAAATTAAACAATAACATTTTATTAAGTGAACTTTAATAATAATAATAATAATAAAAACACTTTATTGATCAGAAAAAAAATCATGAGCAATTGGCGAGCTTATTGCCTGGAGGCAATATCTTCCAGCTAACCAAACTTTACATCAATTCATCTACACCAGTGGTTCTTTTAACCTTTTTTCTCCAATTCACCACTTTTTAGTGAGCCAACTCTCAATTCCCCACCACAGCATCGGTCTTTTACAATTCAATTTTAACCTATGCAGTGTTTAGTACGTAGATATATGTTTTGCTTTTTTGTGACATTTTACAGCCTTTAATTATTGTTTGCGTTTATTAGATTTATTACTAACAGTAAGAGAAATTTTTTGTCAAATCTGGAATGAATGTCTTCTATGGTGGATGGAAATAAATGCACGAAATTCCTCACTGGCAACTCCGCCATTCCCCAGAAGTGGGGAATTCCCTACAGGTTAAGACCCACTGACTTACTCCAGCATGGCATATTCCACAAGGAACATAGCCACTGGAGCAACGTATGTAAATAGCTCACAGATCATTCTATTCGTATTATAAAAAAATATATCATTCAGGATCGGTGGCAAATTTCATTCGTAAGGTTTTAAGATATTTTCAAAGAAAATATAAATATTGAATGTCTCTATTAAGGAGTCGTTCAACTCCTGAAATATTCGGAAAAGAGGTTATTTTAGCAATACGTTGTACGCACATTTGTGAAACAAAAACAGTGTTAATTTATATCATAAAATGATTTAATTAATTCTAATAACATTATTGTGACTTTGGACAATAATTAACTTAAAAACTAACAAACATAAAAACAATTATTACTGATTTAAGTAGTCAGCAAATAAAACCTCAATTATGGAGGAATATAAAAAAATCAATAATCGATTACCAAACACGATAATTTATGAATCTATATGACAGACTAGGTAAATTGTACATAAATTTATAAGAACATTGTTAATTCAAAGTGCTAAGAGCAGTAATTTGATGAGGTAATGTCGATCACTACTGGTGCAACATCAAATCTAATTCTATCTCTTTCATTATACTTAAAGGTGTCTGCCCACTACACCGTACCATACCATGACCGTCATAGGACCGTAATAGGAACGTATCAGGCAAAAAAGTATTCTTTGTATTGAAATGTATGTGACTATGCCCACTGGACCATTCCGCCACCGACCAACACTTTGGTCCAGTGGGCATAGTCACATACATTTCAATACAAAGAATACTTTTTTGCCTGATACGTTCCTATTACGGTCCTATGACGGTCATGGTATGGTACGGTGTAGTGGGCAAACACCTTTATCCAACGAATTGGGAGGGCTTCAGACAGAAGCTAAAGAGGCATCTTTTTGGTGGGAGCTTTGAATGATAGCAACACAATATGGGGCCCTTGAAGTCGTGTTATGAGTAAATGGTGCTTTGCACATTGACCATATTATATCAGTGGTGGGGCTAGACTTTATGTACTGGTCATACTATTATTATGAAATTTTTTATTATTTTCACAATTTGGTACAAGAATTTACAAAAAAAAAAACCCAAATTCACAGATTTTTACCCCATCTCCAAATTTAAATTCATAGAATTGGAAATTGAGATACTTCACAAGTTCAGGATTTTTGTATAACAATTTCAGACATCCCAGCTTCTCCTTTATAAGTATATTTTATTCTGCACTTTGTATTCATTGTCTGTTTTGTCCCCATTGTTATTAAATAAGATAAAATAAATTAATACCATACAAAACAAATTGTGGCTGTCACAAATAATTATGCATACTCTTACATACAATTTGTATATAATGGTGATAGATATAAGAATATTACAGATTTATTATGAAAGATTGTTTGGAAATCGGAGGACAATGACCAGAGAGAGAGAGAGAAAACATAATATGTACATATAAATTATATACATATATTAAGAATAATTTTAATAGCAGTTTCATGACCGAATTTCAGTTTTTGCCCTTCTTTAACAAAAAATATATAAATAATTTAAAATATAATAACTTAGTACCAATATATTAATTTATAGACTTCATAAATATTTGTAACATAAATATTATAGCACAAAAAACATTAGATATTCATTACCTTTATGCGACACAATTAGTTATTTATTACCTTTATTGCAACACAATTAAGACATTTAAATCTATAAAATCTGTACCCCAACTATGTTTATATTCATCAAATCAAAAGACACTTTAGACTTATGAAAGAAAATTATATTCCTAAGTCCCTGACAAAGATTTGTACTCTTACTTTTTTCCGTAATTTTGTTATTGTAAGAGGCAATAAGTGTTTGTAAAATATTACCAATAAGAAGACATGTCGACAGGTGTGGCGCGGAGGTAATGCTCTTGCCTTTGAGTCACGAGGTCCCGGGTTCGATTCCCGGCCAGGGCAAAATGAATAATGACCTATTTTAAATTGTCCTGGGTCTGGGTCTTACATGTATATTTGTTCAGTGCATTGTATATATGTGTATCGTCGTGTTAGTACCCATAATACAAAATTCATATCTTAGTTTGGGACTAGCTCGGTCTGTGTGAATTATTGTCTATACATGTTGCATTTAAAAATCTTCAATTAAGCAATGATGAGGTATGCCACCCATTCTGAATATTTTATAATTATTGTCACGGAGTGGTTAACTTGCATGTTTATCTATTGGTTACCTCACTTGTGAGAGATGCTGTGACAGTATAGATATTATAGATGGTTTATTTATTATTAGATATTATGGATAAATAGTTAAGATTCTAATCACTTAAACGAGATGTTTTATGAATGCCTGCCTTTTGCAGGATACTTGAAAACTTACAGAATAGAATGGGAGGTCTATTTTAAATCGGGCACATCGGATATATTCTATAGAACATTGTGGTTAGATGGAAGAAATCACTATATAGTGATAATCTCGCCGCTGCACATCATCACATTTTTTCTTATGTAAACTGATTTGTTGATTTTGTTATATGAATGATGATGTGCAAGAATTTTAATTCATTCATAACATTGCGTCATTTCCCACAAAGAATGTAGTCAGTGGACTTACTTTATAACTGTGTAACAAATATTATAGAAACATAAGTTTTTATTTACTTCTGGACATATAAAAATCTACATGCGCCATCACAATACCTTTCACAAGTTGAGTAACCAGCAATATCAAAAGATTATAAATGAAAAAAAAAGTATATATTTACCAAAGACATCTGTCTGCCACTTGGCCGATGTGAGGAAGAGGTATGCTCCATAGAGAGCTGCTAAATGAAGATATGTAAACGCTATGATGTTCCTCCAGACTAATTTCAGTTCTCTTTTGTCTGCCACATTGACTGTTTTTGCTTCAGGGTTGAGTGCCAGGTCGGGCGTGGTGGCATCTGTCTCGTTTAATACTCCCGTTACGTCCTTGGTGTATGGTGGCATTGTGTTTACAGGAGATTCCTTACTGAAATAATACAAAAAAAAACTTATTAGTCGAGACCAGATAGATGTTATATTTATTTGGTGCAGTTCTCATTACATAATAGGACTTCCAACTTTTTCTGTAAATTTTCGAGTGTCCTGTAAAAGGCAAGTGATAAAAAAATAAAGATATTTTAGATCTTAAATTCAGCGATGAGGTTTGCCATCCATCCTGAATGCCTCAATTTTTTGTTGGAATAGAGGAGACAGAGCTTGCATGTCAGCTGGTCTGCTGGCTACCCCACTTGTGGAATTTGTCGTGATGTTATAGTAATATGACTTGTGTATTTTTCTGTACTCTGTAGAAATGTAAAAGATGTAAACAACATGTAAAAGGCTCACGCCGTATGTTAATAAATAAATAAATAAATAAATATATCTGCAAGTCTGAGCGAAACTTTATTTTTTGATGACTTGACTTTTACAGGGCACTCGAAAACTTACGGCTTAATAATTGGGAAGCCTGTTATAAAATGAAGATCTATTGTTGTAAAATGAAGATTTGTCTACATTAAAAGAAAAGTAAAAACGAAATGCTGTTGTTTACAACATTACTGACTCGCATTTCGTGTAAAATTTTCTGATAAAGAATGATGAGTCATATGAAAATGTATCGGATGATGACACCACACTAGAGATGTGAAAATCTTTGTTCATGTGATATCAGTACTAGGTAGGTAGGTACATTGGAAAACTAATAATACAAAGAGCTAACAAAACATTACAGATGATAATCTGCTGTACATTAAATATTGTTTCCATCTTTGTTTATGATTCCCTAATACAACATTAGCGTTATTAATATCTTTTATTTACATTATAATTATTATAACGCAATCTGGAATGTCTACGATTGCTTAACAGATAAGATGTACGAATAAGATATGGCGGTATTTATAATTAAGTTAATTCATAATTTGCACATCCAAAAAATGTGAAGTGTAAAATTAATGTATGATAATTCGTTCTCAACAATACTGCGTCTTCTCGCGATGAAAGCAACAGTGTTCACATCCTGTTGCTTATAGCGATAGCATTTCATGCACAACGAACGAACTGTCACGGGAAAAATTGACTTAATATTTTGGAAATGAGAAAATTTCGTCCATTATTTTATCAAGCGATTGAAACATCGCAAAAAGAAAATTTCGAAAGATGAATTTGGATATTTATAGCAGATTTTTATGGACTTCTGTTGGATAATTTATTATATTACCGTCCTTGAAGGATAAACAAAGATAATATAATAATATATGGAATACCAGATGAGCGTTTTTCATGCACACGCAATCAAATTTTTATAGCATATTTTTTTTACGATTATTCAATCGAAAACAACCATTTGCCTAATTGAAAAAAAAAAACAACAAATCTTTCCATCTTTTTCGATACTAGGCTGAAATGTGGAAATAAAATATGTAGATATAAACAAATAAATTTAAAAAAATCAGTTTTTTTTTCAATTCGCTACGTAGAAAACGGCGTAGAAAATATTTGTCAATTTTTTTTTATTATTTAGTTAAAAATGATTATAAAGTGAAAATAAGACACATACATATAAAGAAATTTCATAGAATAAAATGATAAACACACCTGAATAAAGCTACAAATAATATAATAAATCAAATATTTTAAAGTTGTTTTCACGTGAAACGATTAATAAATACCTACGCTATTAAAAACGTATCAAAAAAGCTCGTGTTTGCAACGTAAACACACAATAATTCACAATATTGTAAAGCCTACGTACAAATTAAGTGCGTCACGAGATACCGGCAAGTAGCTAAATAGAGGAAAATTTGCCAAAGGTCATATCAGAACTACGCGATGATAACAATAATTTGCTTACATACCTTAGAACATTATCCGATTCCGTCATAACTCGAATGTAACAATGAATTAAACTATTCTAATAAACAACACACACAGATGGACACAACGGAACAAGTTTTAATTATTTTGAATTCGTTAAAATGTTAATATATTCGATAAATAAATAAGGTTTATTTGTATTGTTTTTATTTCGCAACAACGACAGCATACGTCCTACAAACTAAACGGGAGTTGAATTTCACTTCAGCGCCGCGACGCGCATCTGCGCGCGCCGTTTTTCCATAGGAACATGTTCTAGAAGGATCTCACGGCAAGTACATAATATTATTGTTATGTTGTGTTACATTATATGCTTAGTACTTATTACAATGAATGAGATGATTTCAATTAGTTTCAATAATATTCGTTCTGCGAGAATAATAAAGAGCGTATAGGATGCGATGAGAAATATGCGCGTACAAAGCTAGTAGATTTCTTTTTGATATTATTTTTCTATCAGGATGTAAATGTTTGACTTAACATTTAACATCTACAATTCAGCGATGATTGATGTCACGTATCCTGAATATCGGCATCCACTCGGCAAATGCAACGAACGAAAGGTTCTGTCCCTCGTTTTGTCTATATAGAAAAGGAAAAGAAAATAATTTCATATCCTTTCCTATACAAACTGAGAAGACAAAATTTTCGTTTACTGCGTTTGCCTGGTAGTGCGGCTAATTTTTTATTGTCACGGAGAGGATGATTTACATGTTTATTGCTCGCAGTTAATCCACTGGCTACCCCACCTGTGGAAAATACCGTGACGATATACTATGTAAATGAATGTAAATTTTTCTTTGTAATTTGTAAGTAATGTTTAATGCCCATAATAAACACTGTTTTACCACTCCCAAAATTTTCCTCCTTTTTCGAGAAAATACCGTGACGATATATGTAAATGAATGTAAATTTTTCTTTGTAATTTGTAAGTAATGTTTAATGCCCAAAATAAGCACTGTTTTACCACTCACAAATTTTTCCTCCTTTTTCGAGAAAATACCGTGACGATATATGTAAATGAATGTAAATTTTTCTTTGTAATTTGTAAGTTATGTATTTTAATGCCCATAATAAACACTGTTTTACCACTCACAAAATTTTCCTCCTTTTTCGAGAAAATACCGTGACGATATAATATGTAAATGAATGTAAATTTTTCTTTGTAATTTTGTAAGTAATGTTTAATGCCCAAAATAAGCACTGTTTTACCACTCACCAAATTTTCCTCCTTTTTCGAGAAAATACCGTGAAATGAAAATACCGTGACGATATATGTGAATGAATGTAAATTTTTCTATGTAATTTTGTAAGTAACGTTAATGCCCAAAATAAACACTGTTTTATCATTAACAAGATTTTCCTCCTTTCGGAGACCCTCGTTCACAATTTACCATTTTACTAACAAAGAACTCAGAATAATCAGAATGAAGCTTGAGGAATACCTACTAGCCTTTTACATATCTTATACTCAAAATCTTTTATAGAAAAGAAAAAAAATATAAAAATATGCTTACTATATAATTTCTATGATGCATATAATGTGAAAGTACATTTTTTGGTATAGTACTTAATTATTACCTAAATGTTTGAACATGACAAGTTGGTACAATTTACAAATATTTTCATGTAACCCCAGACTATAATAACATAATGATATTAGTTGTGTTACGAGAATTACCCATGGGAAAGTGAATATTAAAACGTTTTTCTGGAAAACTTAACATTTCAGTTTCAGTTTAGGCAATAACAATATTACCCCGCTACGTTGCACAGTGGCGTATGCACAATCACTAAGGAGCCCTGTAGTAAAGATGATACTCGAAGTATTTTTTATTTAGTAGGTATTTAAGTGATTGGTCACATCGTTAGATCCGGAGAAGAAAAGTCGACTAAATGTATTCTGTAGAGTAAATACGAGGGCAGAGGACTATTAAGCAGACCAAAGCAAATGCTATAGGATAACATCAACCGTCATCTAGATCTAGAGGAGCTAAATGCTAAAGATGGCAATCCAGTGCTCAAGATAGAAAGGCTTGGAGATATATTGTTTTATGAAGAGGCCAAGACTACAAGGACTGTTCGGCCGTTAGTTAGTTAGTTAGTTATTTAGTACACAGTTATATTGTAGATGACAAACAAATACTAAACCTCTAGTGGACATATTTTATATAAATCAAAGAATCAAAAAAACAATAGACGAGATAAATGTATAAAAATATTTTTTTTCTGCTGCAGAATTTGTACTAATATTATGTTCTTTTTTATATTTATCAGCTTTATTTTCATTCTTTTATATATTTATTTGTTTATCTTGTCCATTTTTAATTATCGTAATTAACTAATTGATGGTTTTTATATTTTTAGTACACCTTTTATGACAAACGAATATTTTGAATTATATTGTTTTACCCGGTATTGACATTGTTAAAAAAATTATTTAACAGTTTCAAGAATGTCTTGTTCTCAAAATTTAGCATACTGGTTTGGCTTTTATAGCCGTTGAATGTATAAATAAATATTATTACCCCGAATAAACTACAGACGGAATTATGAGAAAAATAAGGCGCCGAGTTTAAGGTCTCCTCGTCCTAGTAATGCGCCACTGACGTCACCGGATTATATTAATACCATGAGTTTTTATTGCGTGACAAAAAATAATTAAATACTAAGCATTTTGGCATTTAATTTCTACGACTTACATTCCTACTAAAAGTTCAATCCCTTAGAGAGGTCCTATCGCTACTCTGACTATATAATAATAATAAAACTTGAAAACAATGACACTAAACTCTACTGGGATCGACCAATTCAAACTGATCGAACTATTCTAGCTAATCGACCAGATATTGTGTTGGTTGATCGCAGATGCCGTAAAACATACATCATAGACATCACTATTCCGCACGATGAAAATTTAAATAAAGCTGAGCAAGATAAGATAATAAAATATCTTGATCTTGCTCACGAAATCAAAGATATGTGGAGAACACCTACCACAATCATCGTGCCTATAGTGCTGTCTGTGAATGGTTTAATACCTAAGAGTCTGTCAAGCAATCTCAGAAAACTGGGAGAAGATGACAGGCTCAAATACAGCATGCAGAAGGCCGTACTTCTATCGTCCACCAGGACAGTAAGAAGGTTTTTGTCCCTGTAGCTCTGTAAGTGATCTCCCATGATTGTACTATTTCATAGAACATCGTGGAAGAATCAACTCGAATAATGTTGGGGTTCTACATTTTGAATATAAATTTATTTTAATATTTTATTGTTTTTATTATTTTGTGTTATATTTAAATTTTATTGTTAATCTTATTTATTGTGTTCAAAATGTAGAATCTAATATTGTTTTGTTAAATAAATGAAATGATAGATATAATAATAATAATAAACTTTATTGTACAAAACATTTAAACAAAAAGAATGAGATAACAAACTATATATAGAAATGGTCGAAACACTTTTCTGATTAAGGGTCACATAGGACAATGTAATGCATCATAACGATACCTTAATTCGCAGATTGGGTAACTCCAAAATAGCTACTTTACAGGGCGGACAAAAAACTAAATATTTTTGTTATGCATATTATTATTATTATTTTCCTTATTCTAAAATATCTACATGATGTAGATACATGTTCGTAACACAATAACCATGACATAATTATGTTTATAATGGTTTTGTAGCCTTTTTTTGGAGTTACCTAATTTTCTGTGATAGATTTTGTAAAATAAATGCTATAATTGATGGAGTTACCCAATTTGCCTATAAGTATTGTATACTATTTGGTCTCATAATAATGTTATTTTTAAAGTGTTTTATATGAAAATCAAATTAAATTGAAGTAATATATATAGGATAAATACTTCAACATCATCATCATCATCATCAACGCTCCTCTCGGGAGGACAGGGCAGAAATCAGCCTCCTCCATTCAGAGCGACTCTGTGCCAATTGCGTCACCTCTTTCTACGATATTTCCTGCGCTCTGCTGTTGTCGTTATAAGAACGGTGTATTGTGAAAGAGGGAAATCACGGGCTGACGAATCCTTGCGGACGGAAGACCGGTGCTCTTTTTGCCAATTAGCCTTTTCAGGATATTACCCAGCCTGGAACATCGTCTATCCTGTATCACGGAGTTGAACATAGTCGAACAAAAAAGTTGCACCTTTAGAGATATGCTCGTTGATAGCTAGACAAAAATAATGAAGAGTGACAAAATGTGAAAATAATAATTCGTGTGGAGCATTATTTTAGATATCGTGGTAGTCCTGAGTCCATTTTCGTGAAGATATTTTCAGTCTCGTTTAGATTATTTAAGCAGACAATATTTTTTGGGCCAAGGCTTTTCTTCCTTTGAGGCAATTTATTTATTTATTCATTCATTCTTTACTATACATTGATCACAATATATACAATTTTATAAAAAAAATGCATTCAAATTAGGTGTGATCAATATACAGAGGTCGGTTGCCCAACACTCTTACGACTTGTATTATGAGATAGCTGAAGTCCAGTATCCGATCAAAGTGTCTTGCCTCTTGCACACTGATGCCCTCTCTGTATATCTCAAGATTTTAAAATCCGCCAAAAGCAATTTTATTATTTTATAAGTAAATGCCTTAATATTACGTGTTATATTCTAAAAATATTGTTCTTGGCACAAATCGTCCCACAAGGGACGGGTTGCCGTAATCTTATAAATAATAATAATAATATACAGAGGGCGAGTTTATCACACCTCTTTTTGATTTTTTAAATTTGAATTTTAAATTTTTATTACTCCATGATTCATCCATTTTCCAAGAGAAGTCTCAGAGTTTTCATCAGAATCTGAATGTTCTGAATATGGGACTAACGAGATGTTGACTCTTATGCTGCCCTTCTCTGTTGCAATATTATGATCAATAGCATTAGCCTGTGCATCTAACAATATCCCTTGTGTCACATTATTATCATCAGTAGGTATTTATATTTTGGATTTCTGCAAGATTACCACTATCAAGTAATATGATGGGCCAATTCCATTATAAAAATTCGAATTGTCTTTGATAAATTTGTAGAAAATCATGATTTCTGGGATTTGTTTCACTCATACGATTTTCTTCACTTCTTCAATTTTCAGTTACTAATTTAACCATAGTGTTTAGTCTGCTATTCATCTATAAAATGATGAGTAAACATTTCACTTTTGCCTGACGATGAGAGCGGAAGCTCTTGAAAGCCGGCTCGCAAAATAAATAATGTCAATAGTGGAATAACTATATATCGTGTTTCATTTTAAAAATTATTAAAATGAACTTCCACCAAGAACCGTCGGTCGAGAAATTAAACTTATGATAAGTAGGTAATGTATGTAGATACACGTTCAGTTCTTCGGATTTTGAGCTTATTTAAAAATAATCATGATTCAACAAATCCTAATATATCAAAAAATAAAGTCGTTTATTTAAGTATTAAAACCTAGATTTTTTATTTGACTATAAAATAATTACATAATATGTGTTAAAAAACAATACAATATTAGTAAATCAGCTTCAAAATTTGTGCGCAAACATATCCAGCAATAATTAAATTCCACGTAGTAACTCTTGCAAAAGTTGCATTATTTAAAATGTGAGTAGGTACCTTACATATTAACTACATCACATAAGGAGCAAATGATAAAAAAAAAAACTTTAAAAAATTTAAGAAAATAAAGCTGATACTTATGGTTACAGTTATCTAACATTTTTTTACAGGATAAGATATCCAAAACCACTTTTTTGTAAAATATTCCTAATACACAACCTATCTCTCGCAAGTCTCCATACAGAATGGTGGAGTTACCCAATTTGCAGCGTTGTAAATACTAACATTGGAGTTACCCAATTTTCTTGAGGTGTTTTTTAGGGCATTTGTAATAACGTTGGATTCTTCAAATTTACCTAGCATGTGTGTTGGAATACAGTCAACATTATGGCATCATTAAGTCATTTTGTCAAAAAATGGAGTTACCCAATCTGCGAATTAAGGTATCGATAAGGTATCATACGCTTTTAAATTGGATATAATTTAGTATTTTTGTCGATTTATCAAATGCAAGGATCCATGCTTTTAGGTTTAAATTTTCAAAATTAAATGAGCTCTCTTGCACTCAAAACGTCGACCCCTCCTTCGCTAGATTTTCAAAATGGTATAGGAACTTGAAATGTTTCCTGATCCTCTCGGATTTGTTAAAGAATGATTTAGATCAGGGGTTCCCTAATTTATTTGAGCCGCGCCCCCTTTTCTACCAAAACACATTCCCCCCCCCGATTTTTTTTAGGTTTATCGGGTCAGAAAAAACTGTTATAACAAATTAAGCATTTTTATTGCTTATTTAAGTTACAGTTAGTGCATTGGTTCTTGCAGTAGGTACGAGCGATTACGAGACTAGAACAATACCTACCTACGAACGTTGTTTAGGTGTGTGAGTATCCCACTTTATCTCTAAATAAGGTCCACTACAGGTGCCCCGCGCCCCCCTTTGAAGGTTTCTGCGCCCCCCCCTTTCATTTTCCCTGTTGAGATTACCTTGGCCAAAAGCTGTATTGGTCTCCGTGCAGGGTGACATTTTTAGAATAATAATAATTCGAAAACAGAAATTCGTAGATTTAAGAAAAAAAGCTCTGCGGGTCGCACAAATAAAGGCCGTGAGCCAAAGTTTGACGACCGCTGATACATAACATGAAACACGGAATATGTAACTACTTCTGTGTATTTCATTGAGTTTAGGGTGAAATGGAAACAGTTCTAATTATTCCTAAATATTTTTTCGGTGTAGTTAAATAATGAATGGAAACGTGTGAAAGAAATAATATGGCATCAATTCAGCGCAGTGATGAGATACACAGCTAGCCTTTCTGACTGTTTCATTTTTATTAGCATGGAGGTGACTACATGGGATGATTTGTGGGAAATGACGCGATGGTGTATATGAAAAAATTTCGACGATCCAATTCCATAAGCCAACAACTATAGAAATTATTTGGAATATTTGAACTTTGAGTAGTTGATTTATGGTATTGGAAGGTCGAGTTGTGGAGAGATCAAGAAACATTCGATTTGTAATTCAAATACCTATATGTAAAAAAAACTCGAAGTATAAAAATAATTATTATGGTACAAAATAAACGTGTTTTTTTTAACAACATCAATACGGAATATTAACTGACATATCCGACACAGAAAAATCAACATTTAATAATTTTTTAACATCAGATCAGATCAGAACTATGCTAACTCCAAAATGGCTACTTTACAGGAGAACACCCTCAAAGCACGAGCACTGCTCAATTTTGAGGGTCAAATATGTAATAAATGTGTTTTTTTAGTAATAAGGTGTGTATGTAACATTATTAAATTGTAAATTTTATTTTTATAAAAATATTTGAATATTTGAATTTGAACAATTTGAAATATCCACAATGTTACTTACTGGTCAGTTGAATTTTATTTTTTTGTACATAAATAATTATTGTTAAATGTTAAGCACATAAATATTGTTATATTTATTTAAATGGCTAGATGAAACGAAATATTGTGTTTATATTTGAATCAATAATATCTCCAAAACGGTAAATTTGGAGTTAGCATATTTCTGATCTAATTGGACGAGGTAATGAAAATACAGACGATCCCCGAATTAAGATGAGAATTAGTTCCTACAACTTGGTATAAAACACGTAACGACATAACATACATACGAGTATAATACATAACTTTTAAAAACTGAACTCTTCACTGGCGCCCTCGAGACGGTCTAGGGACTGTTAAACGGCGTCAAAAATAAAATAAAATCATCCAAAATCATCATCATCAACGTAATAAAATAAGTTATTTACATTTCTCGAAAAGACGACTGTTTCCTCCGTCGACTGGAAGCCTTATCTAGGATTCTAAAAGAAACGTGAACGTCGATTGAATGGATAAAAAACTGGACTAGTTAGAAGTGAAATAATTTCTGCCCTTTGACCTTCCGAATAAAACTGAAATTGCTTTATTTAAGCTTCATCAGCCGTCACGCAATGCAAGGGGTAAGTAAAATATATCTTCCAGGACGTACTATAATCAGTAGTCCCAAACCTTTTGATCTTCTGCGGACCGGTGAAAGTTTGTTCATTTTAGCACAGTCCGCTGATGAGGATTGTTTACCTTTCTTAGAGGACCTTTTGTTAGGTCTCAGATTCCCAGACTTTAATGATTTCCCTTACGATCAAAACTTCTACACCTTCCATTTTCTAGTCGCCAGATTTTCGAAAAAGCATAGGAATTTGAAATATTTCATGATCTACTTGGTTTTATTAAGGAATATTTCACCAAAAATTTTGCACAATTAAAAAAAGGACTCGACAAGGAATTGGTCTCCTACTCTTTTCCGTAAATTTTCGAATGCCCTGAAAAACTGTAGACATTTGACATCTTAAATTTAGTGATGAGGTTTGCCACCCATCCTGAACGTTTTAATGTTTTGTTAGCACGGAGAGGACAGCTTGGATCCTTATTACATGCAGATGGTCTGCTAGCTAACCCACTAGTGAGACATACCGTGATGGCGTTGTAGTAAACTAGTAGTAAATCATACTCACTGGCAGCCCAATTCATAACTCATTTATTTATTACACATTCCCACTTACCCCTTTTACATGTTAACATATTACAATCATATTCAATCCCCAAATTTGCCAGAACATTACAATACAAAATGTATATTATAATTTCATTCAACTCCGTTATTAACTTATTTCGCATATACGATAATCAGAGATCTACTGTAACTAGTGCGCAAAAACGTGTTTGGCACATTTCCCCAGTGATACCTATGTACTACAATCGTGACCATAATAATATATGCATGTAGTTACAATGTTAATCATGAATTTATGATACACACATGTAACAAATTAACATCAATTTTATGATTACCTATACATTTATTTAATAAATAATATGTAATTGTTTTGTTTATTTCAATTCACCGGCTGTGTTTAGTCACAATGTAGATATAAAAATAAAATCTAATTCATTTCATACGGCAGATGTTCCGTTGAGTACCAGGCCAGGCAAAGAATAGATTTCTCATTCATGAAATAAAGAATTAAAAAGTTACCGGTTCCGTAAACATTAAAGTCCTTTTTATTTATATAATCCGATTTTTTTCAACATATTCAAATAATACAAAAATCAATATAACTACTGTATTATACTATACCCTCACACCGTGTCTCGAGTGCGGTAGACAGAGAGAACGGAACGCCATACAAATCTCTCCTTAGTCCTTACATACTTCTTTCGCTTCTTTTACATTCATACAATTTCTAACACACGCACGTCGATTTCCCTTACTCAACACACGGTCGTCCTTGAGAATTTGATCAACGTGATCAAGCCACGTGGTTCTCGAACTGCTGAGCTTTCTCACACCCCTTTTTTCAGACAAGTATAACTAGACATATTTTTTTCTTAACCTTATTACATGTGTTTTAAAAACTATCTACCTCACTAGACTTTCGTCTTTTCTGACTCATGTCAGATTTCAAATGTCAAAATTTTATTACTGCTAGAAGTGTTTTTTCGCAAAATTTTAAATTAACTTTTTCATTCTTATGTAACCGGACGTTATTCTATTTTTATAACATGCAGAGGACGATTTTTGCGTTTATTACATGCAACTGCCTAGTGGCTACCCCATTTGATACAGATACAGGAAAAATTTCGATAAATAATTTTTAACGAAACTAACGAACGAATATTTATACAAATAAACCAAAATAATTATAATTCGTTCGAAATGTTGATAAACATATGTTTTTTATACATTAGCAAGTGGAACAAACAAAATAGACAAAGCAGTCAACTATGTACACAATTTTTTAATATACCTTATCTATTAATAAATGTCTGAGTTCGTTCATAGATGTGTACCTACGATTATTTACATTCCACAGGAGTCCCCGGCAAAGATTAGATCTCACACTCTTATCTGTAAGTTTTCGAGGGTCTTTAAAAAGATTTTTTTTTTACATTAAGGGTTTTCCCACCACTTTTCCCTGGATGTCTTAAGAGCTGAGCTCCTATATCATCCAGACTCAACGAAAACAAAAGAAAAATTCAAAGGGAGGGCTCAGGATTTGCCTTAAGGGCTCCCCCCGACAAAATCCTCCCCTAAACTACAACCCTTAATGTCCCTTGGAGGAGATACTCACTACAAGGCACTACTCACTACTACAATATTCTTACAAACTATGTTCTTACAGTTACGTATTGCTACGTACTAAAATTCTTAACACTAAAGACAACACTTTACAGCTTATTATCTAAGTAGTAGAGTATTCAAGACTCAAGACAGTAATAATAAATGCTTACCGATCATACTCACCACTGTCAAACACGAAATTTCCTCCTTATTGCATTTGAAAGAAACAAAAAAAAGGAAAGGGAAAGAAACACATTAAACTTAAACTAAGGGTAGAGTATGAAAGAGGAAGCAAATAAGCAATTGTTTAAAAAAAGAAAAAATGACAAAACCAATCGTGTAAGATTTGTGACAACTTTAGTTATGAGGCGTCTAACTTTTATTACTACAGAGGAGAACACTTCCATATAAATTTTTACTTTCAGTTATACCGCCGGTTAGGCCACTAGTGGTAGGTAAATGTGATAGTTTAGGGCTGACGTTTATTTCCTTAGAGGAGCCGAGCTAAAAGCTAGTAGATTCTAACCAAAAGTATCTAAATTATAGTCTTATGGGTACTATTATAATACGTTGTATTATGTTTTAGAAACTTCATTAATAATAGTCACAAATAATAATTATTATACTCGTATATTTATGCATTTAGAATGAGAGGCATCTAACAATAAAATACTATGTAAGTAGGTACCGTGAAATACGCCAACATTGCCCGCTTTTTACGGAAAATTGCAAATATTTTTTAAAAGTTCTAAGAGGACCTGTGTGTATTTTACTATCTGATGCAACTTTGAAGTGATATGATTGCATTTTTTTATAAATATTTATTAAAAATTAATATTTTATCCAACTTCCGATTAATTTTGATGGCGGGCAAAGTTATCTGCATTTCTAGCCAACATTGCCCGCGTTGATTTTGGACGCAAATATCAACATAGATAAGTTGTAATAACGACCGATTCAAGGAATTGGGCAATGATAGCGTTAGCTGTAGACACCTAACCGATACCATCGAAACTTGCATGCCAAAATGGGTGGGCAATGTTAACCTGGGATTTTTTCTCTTTTCCATACAAACCGCATTTCATGATTTCAAAAAGTTAGGGTTGTCAAAATCAAGCAAATTTTTGTTTTTTAATTTTGTCTTTAGATACCTAGTTACTTAAATTTAGGTCAATCATTTTTCTTGAGGTGGTGGCATGTGGTGGTGTTTTTACCCGAATACGATGGTACGATAAACGAGGAAGGCAGGTTGGTTGAGAGCTTTACGAAAAAATCAGACCACTTTAATTAAAATAAAAATTTGGCACCTAAGTACCTACTTTTTTATTTCTTCAAACAATGTAACATTAAAATTGAATTCACTGTTTTGGTGTTTAAATAGTAGAATCCCATATTGGGAAACTTAAAACACTTGTTTTTTTACTATGATGACTTTTAATTCAGAGAAAAGTCTTTCGCCTTGTAAGGGCATTGCCATTTTCTCTTTAAAAAAGAGGTATTTCTCTTACAAGGCGAAAGACCTCTCTCTGAATTAAAAATCATCATAGTAGAAAAAACAAGTGTTTTAATTTATCCAATTAAAATTGAAGAATTTTTTTTAATTTTCTATATCCTTTGTTAATCTGCTTAGTACATATCCATCAGATATATTTACCTATTATCACAAAGTACACATTTGTCTACTACTTTACAATGGATATTTTATATTTGAATAATAATAAGAGATGTGTAATTTTTGGAAAATATAGTCTTCGTTTTATATTTGTCAATTAAAAATAAAATAGCTTCCTTATCGCCAATCAGTAAGGATTTGTTGCTTGCTAAACTTTTATTGTGTGTTAAAAGAACTAAAGTCAACATTAAAAACTATTTGTCCACGTCGAGTGATCATTGGTTGGGTCAATACTGTTATAACATCTTTGGTGTGTTCGATGATGCAAATGTCATCAACTGTTGGGTGTGTGAATGTAGTTCCTCTGTCATATTTAGATTCCTTAACTTTTCGTAAGAATTTTACAGTAGGAAGTGTATTGTTGATCGAGAGTACTTTCCCCACAAAATGCTTGATACTCTTTTTTGTTGCGAATTGAACAACAACCCAGTCCTTTTCTTTAAACTTTTGATTCTCGGTCAAAAACTCTATATGATGTATTCCAAAGTCCCCCAGTCCGTCGCTATTTTCTTTTTCTAGTTCCTTTAAACATTCAGCTATATAATAATCTTCCTCTGTTTCGTAATTTGAATCATCTGTGTCCACTGTAACTACTTCCGTATCTGTAGATATCGAGCTTGACTCGCTATCGAATCGCTTCTTCCCTCTTTTCCCTGAAGTATTCTGTCGAATAGACTTTTTGCCTCTTAAATTATTTTTTGCTTTACTTTTTTTCTTACTTTTCTCTTCTTTGTGAGAACATTCCTGTTTAACATTTTTTAAGACTTCTGTTGTCTTTTTCAAGCATTCCGGTGAAAATTTTTGGTTTACAGTGGCAAATGATGTATTTTCAATATTTCCAGAAACTTCTTTCAAAATTGTAATATCTGACGTTTTTGTTGCTGGTTTAATGATGACGTCGGAGACAATTTTTATTTTAGGTGGTACTCTTTTTGTTGAGGTGCTAGGAGCAGAAGTTTTCGAGGGATAAACATGATCTGAAGTAGTCGATGCTCTTGCATTATGTATCGACAACAGTCCTAAATTGGCATTGATCATATCAGTGCATAATTTCTTAAGACTCTCGGGTGAAGAATGTTTGACATACTCAGCCATATTATTAGTTTCGAAATAGGTTTCTAAACAACAATCTTCATGATCATTTATCTCATTATTTGAAGCTGGATCAGTAAAATAACCAGTTTGCTCATTTAAATATAGAGCTTTTTCCTTCTTGTTTTTAATTTTTTGCTTTCCAGAAGAAATATTTTTTTCTTTCTTTTTCTTGTTACCAAGTGCAGTTTGGCTTAAATTTGCATCATGGAAATCAGAAATTGTCACCGATTTTCCTGGTTGACAATCAATTTTCTTATTTCTCTTTACCTGAATCGGCTTAGGAGCTCTCGTTTCTTTTAAGTAATCCAAGAGTGTTTGGTCGATTCCATACGACAATATTTCTTCTTGCATTTCTGGAATTCTTTTTAGAACTTCTTGTGGGTTGAATGGATGTATTCCCGATGCTCTAAATCCACTCATTATGATACGTGATTGTTTCAGTTGAATTTCTTCAATTAATTCAGACAGCAATTTGGGAAAGTGTTTTTTATTCAGTGAAGCTTGATCTGGATTTTTGAGTTTATACAGATACAAAATTTTACGCCAAGCTTTTTTAAGAGGTGCAAAAAATGCGACATCAAGAGGCTGGGTCAGGTGCGTTGATCTTGGAGGGATGAAAACAAAATGGATATTATATTGATCGCATAACTCTATTACTTTCACACTCAAATGGCTTGACAAGTTATCACAAATCACGACTTTTGTCCCTGGAATATTTAGTGTCCATGGAATAATTATCTTTTCAAAGTAGTCTTCAAACATGGCGCTATCGAACCACCCTGATTTAGTGCAATTGTATCTGGTTTCTGGTGGTCCTCCACTAATCCACTCCGAATACAAGTTTGTCGCTTTATAGACTACATATAAGGGTAAACACATACCGCTTGCAGTTGCCGTGAACATGAGAGATATGTTTCCTTTGGTAGAATTGAGCACTCTTTCAGGATACTTTATTCCCCTTCGAAAAATACCTTTAGAAGAACCTGGGTCATCTGACAAGTTGGTCTCATCGAGGTTGATGATATTCTTAGCGGGAATATCTTTCAATGTTGTGCCTAAATTGTTGAAATATTCAGCTATCTCTTGAGGTCCCTTTTCAGCTCTAGCTTTAGCAATATTTTGAGTAGTTCTAACAGTCAGTTCATTAGCATGCCTTGCCAAAAAGCCATCAACCCATGCATCACCAGGAATTTTGTTCTTGAAAATATGATTTCGAGAATTTTTTTTTAAGTATTCATGAACCACTAGCTTTAGGTCCATCTTTGTGAGCGGGGAGCCAAAATCACCAGCTGCTTGCAAGACTTTTAAAATTTTATTTTCTTCTGCGGGTGTTAAAACGGTAGGGTGGCCGACAGGATTTGAGTGCTTATTTTTTATTTTATTTAGTATCGTGCGTCTTGGGATACCAAACTGTCGCTCTGCATCTCTTGAAGAAACTTGTTGTGATTCAACTGCACCACATGCAATCCTCAACATATCCTCTGAATAATTTTTATACATTCTAGACCCTATCATACGTCTTGGTTTTCTTTGTCGAATCCGTGATTTACTTTTCTTTTTCTGAAAATTGAAACAATACCTATATAAAATATACGTATTTTAAGATAATATGGCAATTAAAAAGCAGCAAAAAATAAAATAATTTTGATCTTAGATTTTCGTCTGCGAGGCTGGACCGTTTCCAGAAAATCTCGTGTTTTTCCTGAAAATCACACAGTGTCTAACAGCGTAGCATCGTAATTAATTGAAAAAACGATCTAAATATTTTAAAAGGGTGTTTTAAGGAGGAAGGCGACACCCCTCCCCTCCACCCGAAAACCTATATTTGACGGCCCATGAAGTGCAGTTTTACCATTTCATCAAAATCGGATAAGTATTTCCAAGCAGGTATTACGTCTTTCTACAAACATAGTCCCATACCCTTTTATAATATTAATCTAGAAAATCCTATCTAAGTAACCAACCAGTAAAATCTAAATAGTCCCAAAGTACGTGTCCAAACACCTTTACATTCACATATGTATACATTTTAGGACTAGATGAATTTCTACTAAAAAATTATCAGGATAAATCAGAATGTGTCAGCCCTAATTGTTATTATAATGTGGGCAATGTTGACATTCATAGGTCGGAGCATTTCTAGGTAACATTGCCCATCGTCATAACTTTTGATTAAAACAATATTCAGCGATAAAACTATGACCAAAATATTCGGCACATTGTTTTCTATAACTTACAATAAAATAAACTTACCTGTGGTTTCACCATGATGCACAATTCACTTTGAAATTTCTGTAAATTTTTGCCCGCGAAAACACACTCCTCACTCGGCAAGCTCTGACAGGCTACTGAGAGAACTTAGCAGCAAACACGACACACGGTGATGTCGCTCATAAAGTCTATTTTCTACTTTCGTAGTAAGTGTTGCCATGTTACTGGTGTTTTTTTACACATTAACGAATTAGCTTGAAAATTGAGATTTGGGCAAAGATACCTTTAGGGGCAATGTTGGCGTATTTCACGGTAGCTACACGCATAAAAGAATTCGTTAGGCGAAATTTCATACATACACAGAGAAGAGAAAGGTGTACAAAAAAATAATGTCGCTGATTGGTTACCTCGTTGAAATAAATATAAAATTCCTAATAATGTAAATATTTGGGTTAGTTGGAAGAGATCGCACCTTTGTGATAAGCTCGCCCTCTGTATATTGATTGTATTTAATTTGAATGAATACCTTTTATGTAATTGTTTGTAATGAATGTATAGTGAGGAATGAATAAATACTTAAATAAAATAAATATGTTGGCAACATACAGTTTCCAAAAAATGTGCTAAGCCAAATTTATATTCAATCATTATTATATTACGGTTGGAGACTCGTGCTTACTCAGTGCAGCATTGTGCAAAATGCAATCGGAAAAAAAAGGCGTCCCAATGGTTGCGAATTGGCTCTAGGCTGGCATGAGTGATCACTTAAAGTGTCCATGGACAACGTTCGCCAATTCAGACATTCTCATTGTGACGATAAGAGGTCCACAAATCGAGAAATTTTCATTTTCAGTCAATAGATTGGGTAACTCATATTAAATGTAGCGAATATATTTAATGCCTTATTGGGATACTCGTAAACTTTTTGGTAAATTTATAAATATTCTAGACAAAAAAAACTATATTTGGTTTACTATCTATCGGCACCATCACAGCATCTCTCAAAGGTGAGGTAGCCAATAAACAAACCGCATGTAATAAACATGCAGGCTATTCTCTCCATACCATTAAAAAATATCATCCAGGACGGGTGGTCTGCCTCGTCGCTGAATCAAAGATGTCTTATTAAATGTGTTACATGAAACATCTACAAATACTTAGATTTACTCAATTTAATGAAGTAGGTATATTTTTATTATTATGTAATTTATTTTATTTGACATATTTTTTACAAGTTTATTTTTTTTAAATTACATAAGTATACATAGAAACACTATTTATAGATTAGCCACACTAGCCTCACGGCTGTGTTGTGGCCGCACAAAAACATACAAAAAACAAATAAAATTAGAAAACCTTTAAAAAGAACTATCAATAATCTCTAAAAAGAACCATCAAAAATCTCAAAAAGAACAATCAATAATCAAACAAATTTAAGATGCAAAATATAGCACAAGGCGAAAGCATGCATTTAACCAAAAACTTTGAAAAAATATAATACAGGTCATGGGTCATGGGACACTAATAAATAAATACTTCCACTCTATCATAATTGAAACAAGCGTTTCTTTCTACTATAGATTATTGATTCCGAGAGAGACGTCTTTCGACTTATCAGGTCATTAATAAGTATATTTTTCTTTGTAATGTTCACAACAATTCATTTAACACACTTCAAAAAATTTAAAGAAACATTTCAAAATTGAGAAAATTAATTTACAAAATAATGAAAAATTCATGCAGACACCTCACGTGAAAAGTAGTTTTATATTAATAAAATATCTTTAAAAAAAAGAACTGCCGAAAAAAAGAAAATATTACCTCTTATTAAAATCTCTCCTTTCCTCTCAAAAATTAAAATCACAAAAGTAAAATAAAAATTTACAACTTTCTAAAAAATCAAAATAAACCAGAATAATATACCACAAATACACAAAAATTCACTGTTAACATTAGAAAAATTAGTAAGTATTTAAAAAAATATAATAATAAAAATTTGTTCTTAATTTTCAAATCGACTTTTTATAATTTACACAACAATTATAATTATAAAATATATAATTATTAATATGTAATTATTAACATTTCGTATATAATTGATGGTGTATTTACATTAAGTGTCAAGCGGTGCACTGAACATTTTAAATGAAACTCATGTGTATTTATACTTGATAACATTTTCCTTGCAACACATTAGAAAATGAACACGCAGCGACATCATTCATCGCTGATTAAAATGTTTAGGATTAATGACGAATGATTTATCGATTCGATCTATAATATTTATATAATTCTTCTTCTATGGCCATCTCTCCACCGCTGGATGTAGACCTCATCCATATTATTCTTCTACGCTCCTCTTTCTTGAGCTACCCGCTACAGGGGTTATATTACCATCAGTCCATCTCATCTGGGGCCGACCCATTCTTATTCTCTTATCCCGAGGTCTGTATTTCAGAACTCTGAGTGTCCATTTATCAGATCTTTGCATGTCCACGTGACCTGCCCGTTGCCAGCACAGGGAGGGCACATCATTCATAGACTCTCCGTTTTAAATTCATTACATTTAGGTGTATTGTGAAGTCGAAATGGAAAATGGGTCGGATATGTAGGTCGAGATAAGACTGTAGATGGAGCCTAAATTAATGAACTAGAGACCGAAAACAGGACGGAAAAATGTGAGGAGAGAGCTGACAAATAGGGACGATATAAATAAGATAGGGTGGACGACCAGGTGGAAGGCCTTGGCAGAGGATAGATGTAAATGGCATGCACATGAAGAGGCATATATCTAGAAGTAGACGAACATGGGCTGGCTAAAGCATTTTTACCTGCCAAGGATTTCATGTATTGTGATTACAATGCGACTATCAAAATCCTGCACTTGTAGTTTTTTCCAAGATTTATTAATAAGTATTATCTTGGAAGTCGAAAGATTTCTTTCACAATACAAAACCGCATTAGAAGAAAATACTTACTTTTATCTATCTTAAAATATTTACATCAATATTTGCAAATGTGCGTCAGTCGATGAGTATTTACGAAAAAAATATGACAGTAGGAATGTTAAACGATTTTGAAGACTCAAAAGAAATCACATGATTTTTGGTTTACCACGTTTCTTTCGACTCATCCTTCCTCTAGACCCATCTAAAATTGGAATGCTTCCTCATGAAACCATAGAATTAGCCAACGATATCACTGCTATGCCCTGTCTACCCTCACAAACTTCGACCATCTTGGGTTATACATAATATTAGCCTATTTCATATATATGAATAAGCAGCCCCCACTCTTGGGGTTTTAGCCAGAAGTCAACATATACGGAGATTATAATTGACTTGAGATAGGCAAGTCCACGCCACGCGTGATCTTTAACCCCATGATGTTATCATTTACTTTTTAATTTTATTTATCTCTCTGTCAACAACAATTATTTATTCTCATTTAGTTACAACAAAACTGATTAACGGCTTACACAGTTAATCGGGTTAAAGAGATAAATACGCTATTGAATTCTTATTCTGAGAGCCAAGCGCCGGTAAATCAAAATTTAACTCGTTTAATCATCTATCCGTTTAACAAAAGAGTTAATTTCGTTATTCGTTAATTTTTTTTGTAATTGTAACGCAAAATCGAGCAAATCGTAAGAGATGATTCCACGATTAAAAAAGAAAAAGAAAACACATATCCTCAAAGCGAACAAATCAAAAGATGAATACAAAAATAAAATTCGGTCCTTCTTTATAAAAACTACATGTGATGAGCTGATGAGTATCAGTTCTTTGAAAAATCGCTGTAGTGCCTCCTTCCTCAGGAAAAAAGGTAATGGACTAATTCAAAGAAAGTTAACATAATAATATAAAAAAATCGAGATTATCTTGAAAAGTAAAAGCTTATAATAATAAATAAATTAATCGACTGGATATTGTGTTGGTTGTATAATACAATATCACTAAAAAAATACGATGCGAATTTAAATAAAGCTGAGCAGGACAATATAATAAAATGTCTTGATCTTGCTCACGAAGAAATACGGAGAACACCAACCGTAATCATCGTGTCTGTAGTGCTGTCTATGAATGGTTGAAAACCTTAGAGTCTGTCAAGTAGTCTTATGGGGTGTTCACATTTGGCGAATATCGCCAGGCGAATTTCTAAATATATCGCCAGGCGAAAAAACAAAATTCGCCGGACATCCATTGATCGTCACACCTGTTCACACAGTCCACCGATATAGAAACGATCTGTCAGATGCGCTTTGATTTTGACACTGTTTTCAGAATGGCGTCGAGATGGAGATCGCGAAGTGTTTATTTTTAGTCGAAAATGTTATAGTAGAGGTTATAAGGCGCCTTTTAATTAAGGAAACAAACGCCACAAACCAACAACAAAGATAACAGCTGTCACGAAGCGGGAAACATAAAATTTATAGGTTATAAAGTTTTTACCATAGATACGAACGCCGCACACATCTGCGCATGCGCAAATCGTTCAATCGGCCGAAAAGTTGGAAGGTGGTCAACTCGAGACGATATCGTTTCTGCTGGTTTTTATCGTTTCAGACTAGCTGTCATTTTGTTCACACGGTTCAAATGGCTGGCGATATTTTGGTGTCTGGCGATATTCGCCAAAGTGAGAACACCACATTAGAAAACTGGGAGTAGATGATAGAGTCAAATAATATCCTATGCAGAAGACTGTTCTACTCTCATCCATTGGGATAGTTAGGAGGTTTTTGTCCCTGTAACTCTGTCAATGATTTTCCAAGATAGTACTATTTTCAAAGGACATCAACAGATATTTAACTCAAATAATGTTGAGGTTCCACATTTAGTATTTTTTTTTTGTTATACTTAAATTGTTTATGAAATTATTATTTAAATAGGTATAAATTGTTAATTCCGTGTTATTTACAAAGTGTAGAATACAATATTATTTTGGGAAATAAATTCGATGAGGTTTACCTTACCACCCATTCTAAATGTCTTGATTTTATATTGGCACGAAGAGGACACTTTGCATGTTTCTTACATGCAGCTGATCTGCTGGCTACACTACTTGTGGGATATGCCGTGATGGTATAGTATATAGTAGTATAGTATAGTATAAATTCGATTTGTATACCTAATTAATGATAATAAAATTTTATTATCCAATATAAAGATGAGGAAGATGGCATATCTGGGACACGTACTTCGAAATGAGAAATATAGTTTACTCCAACTCATTTTGAAGGGAAAAATTGAGGGTAGTCGCGGTGTAGGAAGGCGGCAGATGTCCTGGCTGAGAAATATCCTAGAGTGGACCGGAGTTCGGAGGGTGGAAGAGCTGTTCCGGCTGGCACAGGACAGAGAGGCCTACGTCAGGGTGATAGCCGACGTCGGGGAGACCTGACGTGGCACTTTGAGAAGAAGAAAAATTTATTAACATAACAAAAAAATAATACAATATTAACAATAATAAGGCTCCGTCTAATAATAATAACGTCTTTCATCTAACCACAATTTTGACGGAATCTGGTTAATGGTTATTACACACCTCTAATAATTTGCAGTCATATTGTAGGTATAGTTAATATTTATTATTCGCTTTTTGTTCTGTTTGATAGCTAGTAAACTTTTTTTATCCGATATTTTGCTCAATTTACGTTGTAGACACGATAAAGACTAATCATTGAATTAAAGTGTAATAATTGAAAAAAATCAATTGCGTACTTTTTAAAATTTATCAACACTTCAAAATAATATGGAGGAAAATGTCGGTTTATTTAGAAGAACCCAGACGTATAAACATTATCTAAAAAAACACATAGGTACCTCTACCTAGCTGTATGAACATTGAACAAACATTAAAAAAAGTTAATTAAGTCAATTTTGCTCGTAACTTTGTTTCAGCTTTACGTTAATATCACGCAAATCGACAAAATATTAAATACACATTTTTTTTAAAAATTTGTTCGAATATGTAAGTATATTTTTTTATAACTATATCCTTTATAGTAAGCTTTATCGGACAATAATTAACAGGGAAATTAATGTTCTCTATACGTACTCTCATCTATAAAGCGTGCTCCAGAATAATAAAATTGTACCTATTCATTTTTTACATTGTAAAAGATGGTAAAGCTTTTGTGAAATTTGTATGATCACTTTGTCAAATATATTTTTGACACGGTTTCACATATTAATTATTTTCGACATTTCTCAGGGATGATGTTTGTTTATGCTATCCAATTTTATTCTATTTATGATACTTCACTGACCGAAGCTGGGTTTGAAGTTGGATTATATTTATATTATTCCAAATAGATTATAAAGGCTTACTTTTTTCTATTCCGTGTTTTGATGTATTTATGGTAAAAACCCAATCAAATGTACTTAAACGTCAATGTAATATTATAGATATTGGAATAGTCTTATAGATACATTCCATGTTCTCTTCAAATCTTGGACACCTTTGCACCCGGGCAGTGGCGGATTCAGAAAAAACTCAGGGGGGGGGGGCCGCAAAAATTATACACATATACAAGATAATGCCATTTTATTTAAACTGATTATACCCATATACAAGACACTAGACTAGAGAGAGTTGAAATGTAAATAAATTGCCATCTAAACGGATAAATAGGAGTCCTTGGACTCCTGAAATATCCGACAGATAAAGTTAAATATTCAACATATACAAGACATCGTCAATAGGCCCCGCAAGGGGGGGGGAAGCGCCCCCATCTGTATCCGCCACTGCACCCGGGAACATATTCCACACTTTAATCAAATATCTTTATATAACAGACTAGAAATGTAAAGCAAAAATTGATTATGCGACCAAAATATTTTCAAATCAATCAGTCTTAAACTAGCGTTGGTTCAAAAATGTTCCTTTATAACTTTGTCAGGTACCTATACTACAAACGTTCATTGTCTTATTGTTAATTTTGAACAATTTTTCTGAGAAAAATAGGACTGTGTTACTAGTTTACACTTTAAAAGTCTTTGACTTTAATGACTTTAATTAAAAAATAAGACATTTTACATCTTAAATTCAGCGTTGAGGTTTGCCACCCATCCTGAATGTCTTGATTTTATATTGGCACGAAGAGGACAGTTCGCATGTTTCTTACATGCAGCTGATCTGCTGGCTACCCCACTTGTGGAATATGCCGTGATGGTATAGTAGTAGTAGTAGTAGACTTTAATGGACCCAATAGCACAAATTTGGCTGATCCTTCAGCTTCGTGTACAAATTTTCACCAATGTTCTAAGAATTTTAGACGTTAAGTGGTACCTCCCTATTCCCCACACTTTCAAACTACCTTATCTTCAAAAATGAATTAATTACAAAATTAACGGTTAAATTTTTCAGAATGTGTCCTAAAACTCCTAAATGATTTTCTTGTTACAAACGTAGATAGCAAATCCAAAAATATTGTTTATATCTTCGCATTACAGCCGATTTATATTACAATCGAACTATTTTCATTTAAATTACAACCGAAGGCAGAAATGGTAGAGGCCGACCGAGAGACGCTTATATCGTTCCTCTTCTGACTAACAGTCGTATCAGCCTAAATGTAAATTGTTCAGGAGAGCGGTTTTTATGTTTTGCCGTGCATATTTTCGTCTCTCTTTTTTATATGATGCAGTGTAAATATATTACATTATTTTATTTGTACCTATTCTTATATATCTCAGAATTGTTTTTGTGATGAAATTTTGAGGAATTAGTAGATACATTACATTTTATTTAGAATAATTCGTAAATACGACAACAAATCAGAAAGCTATTCCAGGATAGCGGTAACAGTTACAGGTGTGATCTTCAGTGAGAACATGCGGGGCACATATAAATACACATTGGTGATCATAACTCGATTTCGCCAAAAATGTCAGATACGACAGTTAGTCAGAAGAGGGACGATATGGACCAACTGAAGAAGGACATGAACTGTGGTACATACGTAGAACTAAAGAGACTAGCTGAAAATAGGGAGTAATTGAGAAGAAAATCCAAATACGTTGCAGACCAATCCAATGAATAGTAACTCGCTATATATACAATACGCATTACACATTGTACCTACCTGATATCATTTCGATAACAATTACTCATTTGTTTTCTAAATGAATGATGTGGCTATGGGCTTAGACTAAGTTATTTATTTTTAATAAACCACAGACTTTGAGATATACGTGGCCATAACAAGAAACAAACAACCGGTGTCATCCGAATAAGTAGGCATATCCGATATTACGCAATCTTGATTTCGTTTCTTGTCATCATGATGTGACATTTAATTTGATAAAGTATTGACTGTAAGTACTCTAGAATGTTTAATGTATACTTCCTAAATTGCTTATTTAGTACTGTCCAATTAGTTGAAGCAGTCATTACAATTCTGTAAATTAAGCAATGTACAAGGATTTCAGATATTTAAAATGGACGAGATTTTTTTTTAAAACCACTTCTACTACCATTACTACCCAATCACAACTTATATCACAAGTGGAATAGCCAGCGGATTAACAAATACCGTCTCCGTGCCATTAAAAATAAGACATTCAGGATGGGTGGAATCTAGGGGTGCTACGTTATGAAAAGGAAAGAATCCGGGGATTTAGGAAAAATTACTATTTTTGAAGAAATTGTTTAATTACCGAATTTAAATTAAATGAGTACTACAAATTAAAATACAACTTAAACAGTGCTACATACTAGTGATGTAACGAATATTCGCATTCGCATTCGCATTCGCGAATATTCGCATATTTCAAAGTATTCGCATTCGCATTCGCATTCGCAAAAAAATATGCGAATGTTTTGCGAATATTATTTTAGTAATAAAGTATCTGGTCTGTTCCGTGTTGGCCACATTTGTTGTATTGTTTCCTGTGTTTGTTTGCTTGATGATGTTATTATTATTAGGAGAAATATGCATTTGTGGAGATTTAATTTATATGTTTGTTTTAAGTATTACAACTGCTATGAGTATAGGGCCCTACAATAATTTTATATTCTATTTAAGGAATATTTATATCATATTACAAGGTGAACCACACTAAAGTATTCTCTCAGAATTTTCGGGGCTTGAAGACTAAGATCGAGGAGTTTAGAGCAAACTTATTTGCAAATAGTTATGATATAATTGTTCTGACGGAAGCTTGGCTAAATTGTGGCATATTTGACAGCGAACTTTTTCAAAACGAATATACAGTTTACCGCAAGGATAGGGATTTCATGTTGAGTGGTAAAAGGGATGGAGGTGGGGTCTTAATTGCTGTGGATCGGACACTAGGATATTCATCCACTCTTGTTTGGGATGATACTGGTGAAAGTTTTTTTTACCAGTATTCGTTTTTCATCGGTAACGCATGAAAAAATGCTCACCGCTACTGGGTGTAGTATATGTACATACCGCCTTCCACATCCTTAGATACTTAAAACATCTTTTTTTTTAAGTATATCTGAACGTTTAATCAGCTATTACGGCAAAACGGATATTTGTCTTATTGGAGATTCCAATATCCCAACAATCCAATGGATAAAAGACCC
This sequence comes from Athripsodes cinereus, assembly GCA_947579605.1. Lineage (NCBI taxonomy): Eukaryota > Metazoa > Arthropoda > Insecta > Trichoptera > Leptoceridae > Athripsodes > Athripsodes cinereus. The sequence continues at coordinate 27,575,333 of OX388312.1, forward strand.
CGATGTTGATTCAATCTTTGTTCCGTATTCTTATTCGTGTCCTGTTGCGCAGTATTTGATAGAATCTATATCTTTTCTCAATATGTTTCAGTCTAACGGAGTTTATAACAGCAATCAAGTTATCTTGGATTTAGTTCTTTCAACTATTCCGTGTTCTGTTACCAGATGTGACTCTCCACTGGTTGGTAAGGATTCACACTATCCTTCACTGTTGATAGATTATGAGTTTGAAATTGCTGAGGATTTGTCTCAAAATATGATCCAGAAATTAATATACTTTAAGTCAAACTTTTCGGAAATAAATTTTGAACTACAAAGTGTTGATTGGGTCAGTGTTTTGGGAAACGGACCGGTGAATAAGATGATTGAATCTTTTTATGGTTATGTTTTGCCAATAATTGAGAAGCATACATCTACATATGAAGAGGGTGTCACCTAATAATTTTCCCAAATGGTTCTCTAATAGAATTCTGTTATTGTTTAAGAGAAGTCTAAGGCTTGGCGTAAGTTGAAGATGAACCGTAATGATTCTGACTACAATTTATTTTTTCAACTAAGAGCTCAGTTGAAGTTGTCGCAGAATCACGATTATAGGTCTTTTATTAATAACACTGAGAAGTCACTTAAGGGCAATGTCAAGTCTTTCTTTTCATTCGTGAATTCCCTTAAAGAATCTAGAGGCTATCCAAGGGTAATGGGTGACGGTGACCAGATTTCGAGCGATCCAGAGGGGATTGCAAAATTGTTTTCGACGTTTTTTGGTTCTGTATTTTCACTGAATAATTTGCATGATTCTAATACTAAAGAATTGGAAAATATTTTAACTAACTCATGTTTATCCATGGTTAATATCTTGAAATCTGATATTCATAAACGTTTATTAGGTATAGATGAGACAAAAGGAGTTGGCCCTGATGGTCTAGCACCAATATATTAAAGAGATGTGTAAGTCATTTAACCAAACCATTGTATCTGACATTTATTAGAACACCTTGCTGCAGGAGGCAATCTAGACTATGGGACATCGAAAACCCTAAATCGACTGAGATCTGGTGTAGGAAACTGCCGCGACAATAGAGAACGATTGGGCTTCCTACAGGACGAATCCGGAGCGTGTGACTGTGGTGCAGCACAGTCTATGCCACACTTGTTGGAGTGTCCATTGTGCCCTGTTACTTGCACTATGGAGAATATTTTTGACGCATCTCCACCTGCTGCGCGTTTTGCGCAGTACTGAAAATCAGTTTGATGGGTTTTTTCTCTGGGTTTCGACACGGTAAATAAATTAGGAGTTTACAAGAAGGATGCTTTCCATGCAAATGGAAGATGGCTAGTATTATTCCTTTGCATAAATCTGGCAGCAAATCGGACGTTCGTAACTACAGACCAATTTTAATTCTATCACCTATTTCAAAAATATTTGAGGGTATGGTTCGTGAACAAATTACTTTTTTCCTGAAGCCGTATCTTCTTGTAGAGCAGCATGGATTCATGAGTGGAAGATCGACAGTAACAAATCTGATTTTTTTTCTCAGCTATGGACAATCGTATACAGTTGGATGCCATTTATATCGGCTTTCAAAAGGCATTTGATAAAGTAGAACATCGACTTTTTTCAACTAAGGTGGATTGACTCATATATTTCTGATAGATTGATGACAGTTAAACTTAACGGTTACTCATCTGGCAGTGTCAGTGTTACATCTGGTGTCCCTCAGGGGTCCTTTACTTTTCACGATATTCATAAACAACATAAAAAAGTGCTTTGACCACTCAGAGCTTCTATTATTTGCGGACGATTTAAAAATATACTGTCAAATTCAATTATTGTTTGACTATGAAATGCTTAACGAGGACTTGGAAAGACTACACGAGTACTGTAAAAGAAATAACTTGCACTTGAATCTGGAGAAGTGTAATCTGATCTCTTTTACCAAAAATAGAAACAAAATTCGATAAATTTACAATATCCATAATCATGATTTAAAAGAAGTAAATAAGATTAGAGATTTAGGTGTGGTGTTTGACTCTGAGCTTCACTTTGATGATCACGTGAACAAAATTATCGAAGAGAGCAATAAAATAGTGGGATTTATTCTGAGATCTACAAAGTCATTTAGGTTATATGAATCGTATTTGTACTTGTACTTATCGTTGTTTCGCTCCAAGCTGGAGGACTGTTCCTCTGTATGGAATCCACATTTTAAAAAATATGTCGATCAAGTTGAGAGAACTCAGTCTAAATTCATTCGTTTGGTTAGGAAGAGATTGCATTATCCTGTATTTATTAAAGATTGAACATGACATGAACTGTGGTACATACGTAGAACTAAAGAGACTAGCTGAAAATAGGGAGTAATTGAGAAGAAAATCCAAATACGTTGCAGACCAATCCAATGAATAGTAACTCGCTATATATACAATACGCATTACACATTGTACCTACCTGATATCATTTCGATAACAATTACTCATTTGTTTTCTAAATGAATGATGTGGCTATGGGCTTAGACTAAGTTATTTATTTTTAATAAACCACAGACTTTGAGATATACGTGGCCATAACAAGAAACAAACAACCGGTGTCATCCGAATAAGTAGGCATATCCGATATTACGCAATCTTGATTTCGTTTCTTGTCATCATGATGTGACATTTAATTTGATAAAGTATTGACTGTAAGTACTCTAGAATGTTTAATGTATACTTCCTAAATTGCTTATTTAGTACTGTCCAATTAGTTGAAGCAGTCATTACAATTCTGTAAATTAAGCAATGTACAAGGATTTCAGATATTTAAAATGGACGAGATTTTTTTTTAAAACCACTTCTACTACCATTACTACCCAATCACAACTTATATCACAAGTGGAATAGCCAGCGGATTAACAAATACCGTCTCCGTGCCATTAAAAATAAGACATTCAGGATGGGTGGAATCTAGGGGTGCTACGTTATGAAAAGGAAAGAATCCGGGGATTTAGGAAAAATTACTATTTTTGAAGAAATTGTTTAATTACCGAATTTAAATTAAATGAGTACTACAAATTAAAATACAACTTAAACAGTGCTACATACTAGTGATGTAACGAATATTCGCATTCGCATTCGCGAATATTCGCATATTTCAAAGTATTCGCATTCGCATTCGCATTCGCAAAAAAATATGCGAATGTTTTGCGAATATTATTTTAGTAATAAAGTATCTGGTCTGTTCCGTGTTGGCCACATTTGTTGTATTGTTTCCTGTGTTTGTTTGCTTGATGATGTTATTATTATTAGGAGAAATATGCATTTGTGGAGATTTAATTTATATGTTTGTTTTAAGTATTACAACTGCTATGAGTATAGGGCCCTACAATAATTTTATATTCTATTTAAGGAATATTTATATCATATTACAAGGTGAACCACACTAAAGTATTCTCTCAGAATTTTCGGGGCTTGAAGACTAAGATCGAGGAGTTTAGAGCAAACTTATTTGCAAATAGTTATGATATAATTGTTCTGACGGAAGCTTGGCTAAATTGTGGCATATTTGACAGCGAACTTTTTCAAAACGAATATACAGTTTACCGCAAGGATAGGGATTTCATGTTGAGTGGTAAAAGGGATGGAGGTGGGGTCTTAATTGCTGTGGATCGGACACTAGGATATTCATCCACTCTTGTTTGGGATGATACTGGTGAAAGTTTTTTTTACCAGTATTCGTTTTTCATCGGTAACGCATGAAAAAATGCTCACCGCTACTGGGTGTAGTATATGTACATACCGCCTTCCACATCCTTAGATACTTAAAACATCTTTTTTTTTAAGTATATCTGAACGTTTAATCAGCTATTACGGCAAAACGGATATTTGTCTTATTGGAGATTCCAATATCCCAACAATCCAATGGATAAAAGACCCCGATGTTGATTCAATCTTTGTTCCGTATTCTTATTCGTGTCCTGTTGCGCAGTATTTGATAGAATCTATATCTTTTCTCAATATGTTTCAGTCTAACGGAGTTTATAACAGCAATCAAGTTATCTTGGATTTAGTTCTTTCAACTATTCCGTGTTCTGTTACCAGATGTGACTCTCCACTGGTTGGTAAGGATTCACACTATCCTTCACTGTTGATAGATTATGAGTTTGAAATTGCTGAGGATTTGTCTCAAAATATGATCCAGAAATTAATATACTTTAAGTCAAACTTTTCGGAAATAAATTTTGAACTACAAAGTGTTGATTGGGTCAGTGTTTTGGGAAACGGACCGGTGAATAAGATGATTGAATCTTTTTATGGTTATGTTTTGCCAATAATTGAGAAGCATACATCTACATATGAAGAGGGTGTCACCTAATAATTTTCCCAAATGGTTCTCTAATAGAATTCTGTTATTGTTTAAGAGAAGTCTAAGGCTTGGCGTAAGTTGAAGATGAACCGTAATGATTCTGACTACAATTTATTTTTTCAACTAAGAGCTCAGTTGAAGTTGTCGCAGAATCACGATTATAGGTCTTTTATTAATAACACTGAGAAGTCACTTAAGGGCAATGTCAAGTCTTTCTTTTCATTCGTGAATTCCCTTAAAGAATCTAGAGGCTATCCAAGGGTAATGGGTGACGGTGACCAGATTTCGAGCGATCCAGAGGGGATTGCAAAATTGTTTTCGACGTTTTTTGGTTCTGTATTTTCACTGAATAATTTGCATGATTCTAATACTAAAGAATTGGAAAATATTTTAACTAACTCATGTTTATCCATGGTTAATATCTTGAAATCTGATATTCATAAACGTTTATTAGGTATAGATGAGACAAAAGGAGTTGGCCCTGATGGTCTAGCACCAATATATTAAAGAGATGTGTAAGTCATTTAACCAAACCATTGTATCTGACATTTATTAGAACACCTTGCTGCAGGAGGCAATCTAGACTATGGGACATCGAAAACCCTAAATCGACTGAGATCTGGTGTAGGAAACTGCCGCGACAATAGAGAACGATTGGGCTTCCTACAGGACGAATCCGGAGCGTGTGACTGTGGTGCAGCACAGTCTATGCCACACTTGTTGGAGTGTCCATTGTGCCCTGTTACTTGCACTATGGAGAATATTTTTGACGCATCTCCACCTGCTGCGCGTTTTGCGCAGTACTGAAAATCAGTTTGATGGGTTTTTTCTCTGGGTTTCGACACGGTAAATAAATTAGGAGTTTACAAGAAGGATGCTTTCCATGCAAATGGAAGATGGCTAGTATTATTCCTTTGCATAAATCTGGCAGCAAATCGGACGTTCGTAACTACAGACCAATTTTAATTCTATCACCTATTTCAAAAATATTTGAGGGTATGGTTCGTGAACAAATTACTTTTTTCCTGAAGCCGTATCTTCTTGTAGAGCAGCATGGATTCATGAGTGGAAGATCGACAGTAACAAATCTGATTTTTTTTCTCAGCTATGGACAATCGTATACAGTTGGATGCCATTTATATCGGCTTTCAAAAGGCATTTGATAAAGTAGAACATCGACTTTTTTCAACTAAGGTGGATTGACTCATATATTTCTGATAGATTGATGACAGTTAAACTTAACGGTTACTCATCTGGCAGTGTCAGTGTTACATCTGGTGTCCCTCAGGGGTCCTTTACTTTTCACGATATTCATAAACAACATAAAAAAGTGCTTTGACCACTCAGAGCTTCTATTATTTGCGGACGATTTAAAAATATACTGTCAAATTCAATTATTGTTTGACTATGAAATGCTTAACGAGGACTTGGAAAGACTACACGAGTACTGTAAAAGAAATAACTTGCACTTGAATCTGGAGAAGTGTAATCTGATCTCTTTTACCAAAAATAGAAACAAAATTCGATAAATTTACAATATCCATAATCATGATTTAAAAGAAGTAAATAAGATTAGAGATTTAGGTGTGGTGTTTGACTCTGAGCTTCACTTTGATGATCACGTGAACAAAATTATCGAAGAGAGCAATAAAATAGTGGGATTTATTCTGAGATCTACAAAGTCATTTAGGTTATATGAATCGTATTTGTACTTGTACTTATCGTTGTTTCGCTCCAAGCTGGAGGACTGTTCCTCTGTATGGAATCCACATTTTAAAAAATATGTCGATCAAGTTGAGAGAACTCAGTCTAAATTCATTCGTTTGGTTAGGAAGAGATTGCATTATCCTGTATTTATTAAAGATTTGCCTAAATTGGAATTGTGAAGAGTTTTGCTGGATGCATGCAACCTGAGAAAAATATGCTTGTCCGAATACGATGTGCCTAATATTTTAGATAGGATTAACTTTAGAATGCTTCCTTTAACAAGATCTTGTTTTCCGTTCTACATTAAAAAAAACAAAAACGATTGCAGACTCAAGAAACCCTGTTTATAGAATTTTAAAGTGCCAATTACGTCAGGTTTGTGAGAAAGGAGAGTTGAGGGTAGAATAAGATGAAATAAATATATAAAAAAATGTATATGTTTGATAAAATGTGAAGTGTTTGGGATAGTATTAATTTTTAGACTGTTTTTTAAATTTTTAAATTTTTGATTTTTCTTTTTTAAGAGTTTTTTGTATTGTTATTGCATACATTAGTGAAGTGTGAATGTGTTTGTGCGAATGAATGTATTAGGTATGTGTGCGAAATTGGGTGAGCAGCGATTTGTAATAGGAATGGGTGATTGGATGTATTGTGAATTAATACCTATATTATGTGTAAGATTTTCTATAATTGTTTTGTGTGTTATTGCTGAAGTATGCACTGTTTCGATGTAAGACTATTGGAATGTTTTTGTCGCTTACATGTTTATATTTATATGTCTTTCATCTGTTGTGTACCATGTAAATGAAGAAACAAATCAGTAATTCGGTGAAAGTACCGGATACTTACCCGGTACATTGTGGAAAAAGGTACTGCAAGAAAATATTCTTTAAGAAAACCGAGGAGTTTTGGAATATTTCAAATTCCTATACCATTTTCAAGTCAATATTCGCATTCGCATTCGCGAATGTCGGCATGAAATATTCGCATTCGCATTCGCATTCGCGAATATCCAAAATCAGACATTCGTTACATCACTACTACATACTAGAACCAGCTCAATTTTAAAAATCATATTTTTTTGCGTGCGATTTTCTAATGCAAGATTTAACAATAAACTTCGACTACGCTATACGTCGACTGACAAAACAATTTCGCTCGTTTGTCTCCTATATACCTACGATAAATATGTTCTACAAAAACGCAATGGGCCCCCGACCCAACTAGGACAAGGGGAAGAAGATGTATGTAGGTATGTATGTATTTTTATAAATATTTACCAGTTTTTTTGTAAATCTCATTAGCGTATTTTTTCTACCACGTCATGAATATGTTAATTGATGTTAAAAAATAACCTTTAGACATAAACTGTAGGGTCTGTACGTAGATCTCCGATTAACATCTCATGAATTTATATTTCTTTCTATAACCCGAGTTCAGTGAACTACACAAAGACCTTTATAGCATAGACTAGTAAAACAGTACTAGTTCTCTCAGAAAACATGTCCCAAAATTGACAAGAAGATAATAAACCTATGATGTTTTACTCCATAACATTTAGATTAGAGATGCAACGAATAGTATATTTGACCGAATACCGAATATTATGCAAGATCATGAGCCGAATAACCGAATATTCGGCGAATATTAGGCAAAATAATGGTGAGAGCTTGCGGTACCTACTCCCGACCGCGCACCCTCATGTAGGTACACCATAGACATACGAAATTTGCAACGCGGTACATTTTTTCGAAATTTTTGTGTTCCAACATTAATAATAACAATAGTAATATTATGTTGTTTCACTCCATACCAAATAAATAAATTATATATTCGAGGATTAATAAGCTGACAATAAAATAGCAACAATCTATAAGCTATTAGTTCCCTCCAGTTTTACATTTAAACTTTTCGGCAGAACAACGAATAATAGACTTAGGTAATATTCGCTATTCGGCCGAATAGTAAAAATGTTGCCGAATAGGCAGAATACCGAAAGTTGCCTTATATTCGTTGCATCTCTAATTAAGATAGAATTGATTTCCCTCACTCCACTACAGAAGTATTGTACATCCTATATTGCTGACTAATTCATAAGAATAACCTTTTTAAACCACACACCAAACTGCCCCTTTTGAAGCAAGAAGGAGCCTGATAGATTCTTGCATTTTATTTAAAATATGTAGCTCTGCATTTGATACTCCTGAGCTTCTCGATAAAATATGTATCCACACTCCCTCTAGAACTCGGGATAATAATTTATTTTATATGCCAGCTGCGAGTACATTTGCAGGGTTGCGTAGACCTCTATGCAGAATTACATCTCTATACAATAATACGCTGACGGACGTCGATATATTTGGATTACCTCTGAATGCTTACAAGAGACAGGTATTCAAAAAACTTACTTCCACACTTCTAAATGAATCAGCAGGTACGAGTAATCTCCCCCCTCTTTTTTTCCTTTCCCCTTGATTTTTTATTTTTATTATTATCATTGATTTGTGTTTTTGTGCTAGTGTGATGATTGAGTGAGCGAGCGAGACTGTGTATATGTAGGCATGTTGAGATGACCGGAATGTTAGGTACCTATCTTTTTTAAATTAATTGTGGCGCATGGTATTGGATGATAGCTGATCTCTGAAAGATTAACTTTTTTTCTAACTTTATATATGTAGTTATTGTCTGTTTTGTGCTTTTAATATTTATAAAATAAAATAAAATAAACCAACGCCTATTTTAACCAACGACTGATTGATAGGTCATTTTATTGGTCGCACGATTTGACTGGCCGCATTACCGATATTCCGTATGAGGTTAGTCACTAGATTACTTTAAAAGTTACTAAAAAAACAACACTGCATATTGTGTCAAAATGTGGAGTCGTTTTTTTTTTGTCGATTATAAATACAATACAAACTTTACTAGAATTAAAATTTACATAATATATTATAAATAGATAAAACTACTACTATACCATCACGGCATATCCCACAAGTGGGATAGCCAGCAGATCAGCTGTATGTAAGAAACATACAAACTGTCCTCTTTGTGCCAGTATAAAATCAAGACATTCAGGATGGGTGGCAAACCTCAACGCTGAATTTAAGATGTAAAATGTCTTATTTTTTTCGAACACCTGCCTTTTACAGGACACTCGAAAACTTACGCAGAAGAGTGGGAGACCAATTCTTTACCGGGTGCTCCACGGGATAGATAAAACCTTTTATGTTCTATTGAATAATACCGTGGAAAATCGGAAAAGGATAGATCTCCCACAGTAATTTGTAAGTTTTTGATTATCCTGTAGGAGGCAGGTAGCATACCAGTTAATAATAATAATTAAAATGAAAAAGAAAAATTACAACTATGTATACCGATACGGTATATCCCACAAGTGGGGTAGCCAGCAGACCAGCTGCTGCATGTAATAAACATGCAAGTTGTTCAAGATGGGTGGCACGCACCATCACTGAATTGAAGATTTAAAATGTCTTATTAGATATTTGTCTTACACAGGAAACTCAAAAACTTAAGAGGAGAGAAGAGTGGGAGAACTGTTTAATTTTATTTATTTATTTATTTATATCATATAAAACACATTAAATACAATATTATAAAGTCGCGCCAAATCCATTACAAGATTTGTCGGCGCGTTCATTTTCATAATAACTATATATACTGTATTGTAACTATGTATTATTATTTCTTATTTTGTATTGAGGATTGCAAAAAGTTTTATGTTTATTATATATGTATTGTAAAAGGCAAATGCCGTATATTGATTGAAATAAATAAATAAATATATATACATAAATAATTTAAACCTAACCAAAAGCAGCAAAGATATACTTAATAACTATAGTATTTACATAATTTCAATTATATACAAATCAACATTTCAGGAGCCATTCCTTGACAAGTCTTTTTGTTGCAATCTTACTACCACATTACTTATTGCCGAAGACTTCACAAAGAGCAGTGTTCCGCAAACTTTTTGTGTTCAAGGTACACCTATCAAATTAAGAAATTTTAGAGGTACACCAAAGAAAAACACAATGTTTATTTAACAACTAAACGCTCTTATAGCTCTCAGCTATTTTTAGGTGTATTATTTTAACAAAACCTTGACTTTTTTCCGCGGCACACAAACTGATGACCACGGTACACCAGTGTGCCGCGGCACACGCTTTGCGGAACACTGATATAGAACGTAGTAATTATATGATTATTTTAATTAATAAACATTATTTACGATTGCAAACTATGTGTCGTTGATACTATAGGAATAAGCAGATATTATAAGTAAACAATATGACAAAAAATGTATTACGCATGTTTGTAATTGTCTGGTTGAAGAAGATAATTCGCATTTTTTTAGGTTAAAGGGTAATTATTAACACGTCGCTTTTATTACAAACACGAAGATCATAAATGGGCCTAATTATTAAATAATAAATAAATTTTATTTATAAATTATAATATTACTGTTACCACCTGACATCTCAATATTTTTGTTATTTTAATTATTATTATTTTTACTAATTATTTTGATTATTATTTTTTATTACATTGAATTTGCTTGTTGTTGTTATATTTATTTTGTGCTGTTATATATATATATATTTCAAAGTTCACAAGGTCGGATCCTAGTGACGAACCAATGGCTTAGCAGTTGCAAACAATATCGATAGGTGGCGATGGAGTCGCGGTAAATGTGAATTTGCAGCTAATAATTACAAAAAATCTCAGGTTACCCACACACCCCTGTAGCCTAATGGTTCGAGTACTTGACTCGTAATACAGAGGTGATGGGTTCGAATCCCAGTAGGTGCGGTTGGTTGGATGAAGTCGCTTTTCAGCGATGAATGCAGTCACCCGCTCTGAAAAGATTGATATGAGAGAAGCATAAGGGAGAAAAAGGTGGAATTGGTGAACGTTGCCATGGTATAAAGCGCTTAAGCCAGCCAAAGCCGATTCGTAAGCATCGGAACACCTAATACTCTCTTCTCTACCCTGCAAGTGATGCATAGATTGTGATTTGGTTCATACCTATCGAAAAATACATCATATCAACACTTTCGTAGGTGTAAAAATTCCATGTTATACGAATAAAAAATCACTTCGCATAATACTCTCTGGTAAAAGCAACAACGACAAATTAATGTTGGATAGCAGGTTCAAAGTTCACAAGGTCGGATCCTAGTGACGAACCAATGGCTTAGCAGTTGCAAACAATATCGATAGGTGGCGATGGAGTCGCGGTAAATGTGAATTTGCAGCTAATAATTACAAAAAATCTCAGGTTACCCACACACCCCTGTAGCCTAATGGTTCGAGTACTTGACTCGTAATACAGAGGTGATGGGTTCGAATCCCAGTAGGTGCGGTTGGTTGGATGAAGTCGCTTTTCAGCGAGTAATGCAGTCACCCGCTCTGAAAAGATTGATATGAGAGAAGCATAAGGGAGAAAAAGGTGGAATTGGTGAACGTTGCCATGGTATAAAGCGCTTAAGCCAGCCAAAGCCGATTCGTAAGCATCGGAACACCTAATACTCTCTTCTCTACCCTGCAAGTGATGCATAGATTGTGATTTGGTTCATATACCTATCGAAAAATACATCATATATATATATATATATATATATATATATATATATACATCAGGCTATCTTTGCGGGCTCCTTTCATAAAACATTCTAACTAAGTCCGGTAGTGTTACTTTTATGCCTCCATACTACCACTTCCTTTCATATGACTTCCCTTATGGGTTCCGTTCTGTATATTATACTTTCATATATTACACTTTCAAGCGTCCTACACTGTTGCCAAACTATGGGACTCCGGATTGTCTTTTGTATGTAAATTATCATAATTGTATATATACATTATAGTATAATTATTAGCTGAGTTAAGTAAATCATCAGACATTTGAAAATATTGTCGGGACTAGACCAGAAAAGCGCGCCTAATTCAAATGACTGCACAATAAACAAAAAACTGTTTATTCCTCAAACTTCTGTCTACCTACCAAGACTTTTTTTAAATGCTATTTTTTTTTTGTAAATAAGCAAAAATTTAGCAATTAGAAATTTAGTAAAAGTAAAAGTCCGATTTTTACCTTTAAAAAGATTTATTTTGTCAATTGTAATTTGTTATTATAATAAATTTGGTTATTATAATAGAAATATAATTACGAAAAAAGACATTTATTATTTCCTTGACATCTAAATACATTTTGATTGGGTTGGGCATTTGTTGTACTGAAATTTTGATATCTTTGTTATTCAATAGCAATTAGTTTAGCATTTCGCTTCACCATAAGATATCAGATACATAAAATTCTTGTGTCTCGGTGTTTGATATCACACTCCTCCGAAACGGCTGAAACGATTTTGATGAAATTTTATGTGCTTATCGGGTATGTCTGACAATCGGCCAACATCTATTTTGCGTACCCCCAAAAGTTAAGGATGATACACCCCGATTTTTATTATATTTTTTGGACAAATTTTTTTTATTGTGAGGCTTTAAAAATATATACAGCCCTAAATTTCCACTCTTCTACCATCAATTCCTATTTTTAATAGTGACATTAGTAATCTAGAAATAATGTCTATGGCAAAACAACGTTTATCGGGTCAGCTAGTTTAAATATAATATTCCTATGACATTTAAAAGGAAATATAAAATATTTTACGAAACTGGAAAAAAATCTAGGTATTTGTAATGCAATACACATTTCGATTAAACAATAATATCTAGAGATTGTTACAGTATTTTTATGAAATAAAGTGGAATATTATCATGATTATAATCATAAAAAAATAGATATTATCAATTTTAATTAAATATAAAAGATACGATATGAAAAAAATAATTTTATTAAATTAATTAAAAATAGTAATTCCTATAAAAAATAATTTAGTGCCAACTTATTAATAAAAAGAATGAATAACCAACAATCAGATGCAAATTTGAAAAAGGTTGACACGCAAAAAACCATTACATTTGGAGAGAGATGGATTTTATTTGTGTTTGTGAGATGATGATATTATTGCAGATGGAAATTTATTATTAAACCAAAAATTGTGCTATTGAAGATGAAAATAAGAATGTGTTCATGTAGTTCTGATGCAAGATTGTGTAGTGTTTTTCCAGATTGACACTACCGTCATACTGCCTAAGCGTCTCAAATAGCTTATTTATTTACGCCATACATTTTTAATTTCAATAAAAAATGCAATATGGAGAATTATACAAAATCAACGATGATGTTTTTTTTATAGATTGGCTTATTTATGGAATAATTTTTGTATACATTTTCAAATTAGAATCGTTATCCATACAATTTAACATCTGTGGTTCTGAAATTTCAATTTTGAAAAAATCATGGATAAGAATTTTATAAATTTAAAATGAAGAGGTATCTACCTATAAAATAAATTAGTACCTACATACATTACGTACAACAGATAATAAACAAATCTGAGTTAAGTTTAATTGTTCAACATAAATTAATTTTATTTTTTCACACTATACCAGTCATTCCCAAAGTGGTCCAGGTGGATCTCCAGGGGTCCACGGAGACTCGAAGGGGGTCTACGTTGGCGTGACTAAAAATTGGGGATGGTTCACGAGTCGTAAGCGGAGGTCCACGAATCCATAGTTAAAGTATCGGATATTCGCTAAAAGTACCAGATACTTAATGATTCGAGTACATAAATAATGCTTCTTTAAGAAAACCGAGAAGTTAATGAAATATTTCAAATTCCTATACCATTTTGAAAATTCGATGACGGGGGGGGGGGGAAGTAGAAATTTAAACACGTAATATTTTTTAGGTATCCGGTATTGACATAAACAATAGTCGGTACAAATACCAGTTACATTGTAGAAAAGGAAATGTGAGAAAATATTCTGGAAGAAAACCGAAGAATTTTTGAAATATTTCAAACTCCTATACCGTCTCGAAAATTTAGCGACGGGGGGGGTAGAAATGCATGGGGTCCATCAGAACCAGCAAAATTTTGAAAGTTATCTATGAGAAAAAAGGTTTTGGAACCTCTGCACTATACAATGACACACTTGGACAATTACGGGAGTTTGTAAAGAGATTAAAAATATGAATCATTCATTGAATCTTCAGCTACACGAAGTTCGCTGGGTCAGCTAGTAATTGAATATTGAGAAATGTAAAATCGAATAGTTCCGAGATAAAGAGTTTTTCTTTATTTTTTATACTTGCCATAGGGTACCAATCTACGTTCCTCTTTATTCTACTTAGTCGAATAGCTCATCTCTTCTCAAACCGTGGGGATGCATATCATACCCTGTCTTTGTTCCATGATAAATTTATTATTATCATTATTTTTAAAGCAACATTTTTTATACCACTTCGATTTACTTTAATAATATCTTGACCAAAATTTTTGTCTATTTTATACTTAATTTCATAATATTACTAGTTGACCCAGCGAACTTCGTACCACCTAACAATCAATGAGTGATTAATATTATTTTTAATCTCTTTACAAACTCCCGAGGTTCCTAAACATTTTTTCTCATAGACTACTTTCAAAGATTTGCTGGTTCCGGTGGACCCCCTCTATTTCTACCCTCCCCCGTCGCTAAATTTTCGAAATGGTATAGGAATTTAAAATAATCCAAAAATTCCTCGGTTTTCTTACAGAATATTTTCTCACAGTAGGTACCTTTTTCTACAGTATACCGGGTATTTGTACCGACTATTGTTTATGTCAATATCTGGTGTTTTTACCGAATATCCGATACTTTAACTATGGATTCGTGGACCCCCACTTACGACTCGTGCACCCCCATTTTTAGTCACGCCATCGAAGACCCCCGTGGATCTCTGGGGATCCACCTGGACCACTTTGGAAATCACTGGTATAGGGTAAAAAAATAAAATTCACTTATGTTTAACAATTATATTTAACTCAAATTTGTTTGTAAATTATCTGCTGTACGTAATATAATATGTAGGTACTAATTTATTTTTTTAGGTTGAAATCTACTCATTCATTTTAAATTTATACAAAATCTTTCCATGATTTTTTCAAAATTGTAATTTCAGAACCACAGATGTTAAATTGTATGGAAAAGGATTCTAATTTGAAAATGTATTCAAAAATCATTCTATTAATAGGCCAATCTATGAAAAATCTTCATCGTTGATTTTGTATAATTATCCATATTGTTTGTGTGACAGCGGAACTGTCATACAAACGACATTTTCATACAAAAATACAATCCAAATTTCCGGCAATTCCGTTAGATTTTCCAAAAATTTTCTTTCATATAAACAGTCTCCTGATAATTAAGAACACAACAAAAAAACAATAAGCCAAGTTGGTTCAGCCGTTCTCAAGTTATGAAGTGACATACATGGTCAATCCATTTTTATTTATAAGATAACTGATTAATGTTAAACTGTTTGTTCAACTTCGGGTTTTTTACTATTCTAATTGATTTCTGTCTTTTTTGACAAAAAATAAATCATTCCTTTGTATAAATAATTCCTAAGTATTGTGTGTTTACAGAGTTTCAACATATTGTAAAAGGATTAGGCCGTAAATATCTGTAAATAAATAAAATACTTACACACATATTTTGTAATCGTGATTGAAATTCGTCAACCGGTAGGTTTTTTTTTTCAAATACGCGAAAGAAAAATTCGAGCGAACAGGAGAGCTTCTTAACACAGAATGAATACCTTTATAGTGAATAATCAACTCAGTAATGGCGAGCCTACGGTACGCGTGCCAAATGTGGCACGCATAAAGATTTTGAATGACACGCGAAGAGCAAAAAAATTGTGATCATTCAAAAAAAGTTTTGGAAATAGTGTAAAAAAGATTTTTTTTTAAATAGCCATGTGTTCGTTCATCAAAAGTTTCAGAAACGACGGAAATGAAGTATAATATATGACGACATTCATGCAGTGTTCTCGAACCTACCGATTTTTCGGTATTTATACCGAAATGGGCCGCGTCTTACCGAAATGCCCTAGAAATCTACTGATTTTTACCATTTGTCGGCTGGTAAGTATAATCGGTAGATAAGTACCGGGTATTCAGTAAAAGTACCGGATACTCATGGATTCGAGCAAATATTCTTTAAGAAAACCGAGGAGTTTTTGAAATATTCCAAATTCCTATACCATTTTCAAAATTTGGCGACGGGGGGTAGAAAATTCGTGAAAAGAAAAGTACCCGATATTGATCATCGTCGGTACAAATACCCCATATACCGATTTTGGGTACAAAATATACCGATTTTAGCGGATAGTTCTACCGATATTGGACAATGTCGTTCGAGAACACTGCATTCATGAATAAATAGATCGCATTGATTGATATTTCCCGCACGGTGCTAGCCCCCCGAGGAGACATTTATTTTGCTAATATTATTAAGTACCTACTTATGCACTTAATTATTTTTTTCGATTTATTAATGCTTTGTTTATATTAAAAGTTTGAAGTTACATTTAAGCATTTGATGCATTCTTATTTTCATGGAACGAGACACGCGATATCTTATTATATTGAAAAAAAAATTATAAGGCTCAAAAAAGTTCGCCAGCCCTGACTTATTAAAGTCCGTAGGTAAATGCACCTCATCAGTAGAAACAAAAAAATTATACTTTTACTCTTATACGACACATAGTTTAACATTCAATGAAACTTGTGCGCGGTAGAGCTATTATGTAGCTGGGCCATAAAATCATAATAGAAACAGTCTATATAGTATATACCTTATGCGTCTGAGTAATTATCACTTTTTTCTATTGCGTATTTATTTCAAATTGAATTTAAACTGTGATAGGTTCTGAAATTATATTTCTCAATAACACCGACAGGTAGAGGAAAATCTATACTACACGCTCGCGTAAAAAAACTTGAAAACGACCATATACCTATATGACATTGCCTTTATTTATTTCTTTATGCAATAAACGGCTGAAACAGCCTTTACAAATATAATAAAAAATAAAAAAACAGTGAAGTCAAAACAATGCATATCAGATAATGAAAACAATATAAAAATAACATATTACCAAATAATTTTAATAAGGTAAGTACAAGTAACAACGGTTCTAAACAAAAGCATATAAACATTAATATCCAGGAGATAAATACAGAAGCCAGGATATTGATGACAGCCTTCAAATAAATTACATTTAATGCGTCAGACACCGAATATTATGTTACAAGTAATATCACGCCAACCTTGGGACTTGCGTATTGCGACATTGCCAAATCTTCGGAATGCTTAAAGATATAAAAGTAAATAAAATATACATTGCGGACGCCGTAATATCGTGTGTATGAAAATGATATACGCAAAAAATATACACCCCGTATATAAAGGGGCGCCTCTTCAGAAAAATGTTCGAACCCTCAATATACGAAAATCGTATATAATTTTCAAAAATCCGTCTTGGGGAGTCCCTCTAAAAATAGCAAAAACTATATAAGCACTGTATAGGGGGTGGTTTAACGTTGTAAAAATTAGGGCGTCCATATACGGACGCCCTAATTCAAAAGACGCTCTAATGATAGCAAATCAACAATGTATGGGTCCCGTAAAGGTAGTGGGATGTATATATATATATATATATATATATATATATATATATATATATATATATATATATATGGACAATTTGTAAAGCGCCGTTTACTCATAACATGACCTCAAGGGCGCCGTTTATCATGTAAAAGGCGCCTGTTAACATGTAAAAGGCGAAAGTCGTGAATGTGCTTAAATAAAATAAAATAAAATATATCCTCGGCGTGAGGCACTTACATGTTATAGATACATAATACAATCAAGAAGTCAATCAGTCGCCTTGCAAGGCCCCTCTTGAGAGCTCAGACAGGAACGAACCTCCTCTATTCGGGACGTCTTTGCGTCAATTGAACCACTTCTTCCACAACATCGTCATAGAAATGTCATTGCCTTTTTCTTTTTCGGTTAGCTTTTCACCCATTTAGGATTTTTTCGCCAGGAAGCAGTCTGAACTCTTCATTTTCTCCATAGCAGTAGAGTGTAAATTGACATAGAAATGATGTAATGTGAAAGAGTTACGTTCAGACCGCCAAAATTCTTGTGGACGGAAGAACTGCGCTCGTTTTGGTCAACCGTTTTTCATATCAATTTGCATTCATTTTTAAACTGGGCCATGCATTGGCTGTTGTGATTTATTTTTATTTGTTTGTGTGTTGTCTGAAGTGTGTAACTGGTTATGAATGAATAAATAAAACTTAACATAACATGTATAGACAATTCACACAGATCCAGCCAGCATAACGTCGTTGCATATTCAAAACGGAGTATGTGAATTTATAAATGTTTTATAAAGCTAGAATAAACTGGTTATAATCACATCATAACCATTTTATAAAGTGATTCTTAGTATCAAATATTAAAATTCAATACCTACTTAAAGAATTATAATATCACATGCCAATAAAAAGTCCAAACAAAAATTTTAGTACCCCAATGAAGAGTTTTTAAAGAGTATGCCCAAATAAAAATGTTCGCACATACCTACTTCATTTGAATATGCAACGACGATAAGCGGGAGTGTAACAGCAAATGGAGTTAAATGTAAAAAAAAAACTTTTTTTAAAAGATGTAGGTATATAGGTTTTTGATATAAATCTTATACATGAGAGAGTTATGTACACTGAGAAAAATACTAACGAAATTTCACAACGAATCATTGGTACGTACTATCAAATTAGGACCAGAGTTCGTACAAACGATTCACTAGTACAGATCTATTAACTTCGCAGCCAATTCATTGGTACGTTTACCAACAACTTCTTCACAGTGACGTCATCAACTTGACGTTGGCTGCAGAACGAATCGTTGGTAAGAATCAATTGAATTACTTGTCATACTTACGTAGGTACCTATACATGACCTTGCTCGTAGCTGTCAAAAGTCCAATAATATTAATCGCGTTTAGTTGTAAAATGTGATCTATTTTTCTAATAACACTATAATTATTATTTGAAAAAATCTAACAAAAATAATAATATTATTAGAATAATTTTTCACATTTTACAAATAAACATTGTGATTAATATATAAGTAAAAAAAGTAGCAAGGAAATTAAAATGATTTTTTTCTTTTAAGTTCTTATGTAATATAATCATTTATTAAAAATTTCAATTGAAAAAATATAAAAATAAGGACAATTTATAAAGGCATAATAAATATATCAAACGCGTATTATAGGATTATTCCAAAGGTCGTGCAGAAATTACAACTCTTTCTTCAGGGATGTTGAATTTTACTTATTATTATTATTCACAGGCATTCCACCCGGTAGGAGTGAAATTTTACTTATCATCATTGCCAAAAATCAACGGTGCTACTTCTAGATCTCTTCAGGGTTCTGGTTGATGATTGTCTTGAATGTGGTGAGGTTCCCCTTCCCCAGTTTTTATTCAGAGAGAACTGATCCCCCCCCTGAGCATCAGTCATTGCTTGTGTTTACTTGTAATAGCCTATTCATTTCACGACTTCATGTTTTTCTTTTTTCTTTCATTGTTATTGCCTCGGTCGGTGCAATCGAGTTCATTTTGTTTTTATTTCTTTTTGTTGTTGGAACATAGCTGCAACATTATAACTGAACTCCATTATATTGATATAATGAAAACAAAACTGTTCTTGGTTTTACTAAGATTTATTTGTTAAATAAGTTACCAGGTTTCGACCTATGAGGTCATTGTTAAACTAAATTTACTATAGGCCGTTTTGTTACTTAAATACTATGTCTTAATAGGTAGGTATAACAATATATTCTTAGAGCTAAGGTTTTATATAATGCAAAAATTATTGAGGGAAATTCAGAAAGAACAGTTGGTTGTGTTGTATGATTTAAATTTGTGGTGAAGGAGTCCGTCAGCGACCCACTGTATAATACTTTTGCTGTGTTGTTAGTGTGAAGACTCTTGCATACTTCCAAAAAGACAGGAGGCACTCCCAGTCGGCTCATCACGATCCAAAGTAGGTCCCTGTTGACAGTGTCGAAGGCTTGATTGGCGGGTGATCGGAAAAATTGGCGGAAGACCATAAATAACTACAGCGGCCCGCAGAATAGAACCACCCGCAGACCCATCACAAATGAAGAGCAGCCCTGTCCAAAGTGCGACAAAGTGTACTTATCCAGAATCGGCCTCCACAGTCACCTTCGATGGCATCACCGGCAGGAACAACTACGTAGCAACGATTCTTCGGATGCTTCATAAATATGCTCGGCAACGGGCTCTAGGCATTAATTAATTAATTAATGATTTAAATTATATTGATTATATATAATGTGACATTTTATTGGTAAAGATTAAGGAAGACAGTTGGTTAGTATTGTGTAAATAAATGAAATAGGTTTGGGTATTTTGACTTCAACTAATAGAT
This sequence comes from Athripsodes cinereus, assembly GCA_947579605.1. Classification (NCBI taxonomy): domain Eukaryota; kingdom Metazoa; phylum Arthropoda; class Insecta; order Trichoptera; family Leptoceridae; genus Athripsodes; species Athripsodes cinereus. The sequence goes on from OX388312.1 coordinate 27,595,833, forward strand.
TGATGTAACAGATGTACCTAATATTATTATCAACAGAGGAATATTGACAAAAAGCATCCATTTAGGAATAATAACATGTACAACATCTAGATTTTCAACTAGTTTCAACAATACCCAATACTATTTCATTTATTTACACAATACTAATCAACTGTCTTCCTTATTAATCTTTACTCAACCAACTGTTCTTTCTGAATTTCCCTCAATAATTTTTGCATTATATAAAACCTTAGCTTTAAGAATATATTGTTATACCTACCTACAAAGACATAGTATTTAAGTAACAACACGGCCTATAGTAAATTTAGTTTGACAATGACCTCATAGGTTGAAACCTGGTAACTTATATAACAAATAAATCGTAGTAAAACCAAAAACAATTTTGTTTTCATTATATCAAAATAAATTAAAAAAACACAAGTTCTAATTGTACCACTTTGTTGCTCTACGGGAGTTATTTTATTTGGTATTCTTCTCTGCAACATTTTTCTATGGGAACAAAAATTTTTCATGCTGACAGTTGACCCTTTCTGTTTGAGTACGAATGCCCCAATTCTACTAATTTGTTTTCTTCTAGCCTTTTGATAATTCCATTTGACCTTTTTTCTGTAAATTTAAAAAAAATATATATAACTAAAAGTTATTTTTGAAAACGAAAGAATAGAAATTAAAATAACAGAATTTGAAGTATACAAACTTTTGCTATTGTTGTAGGTGACACCAAACCCAGTGCAACAGCTTCACCAATTTGTTAATGTTCTGCAACATTCTGTAAAGTACAAATTTTAGTTAATCTTCAATAAAAACTCAAATTTGGCTTGTTGATAAAACAATTATTGCAAATTAAACATCTCATACCAACTCATCATGGACTGGACTTTATAAAGATTCATTATTTGTTGAGCTGTAAATGCTTTTGATCTTAACATATATTATGGCACCACTCGTGTGGACAAATTTGTTAGTGTAGAAATTTAGTCGGATAAATGTAAGTCCCCAGATTTCTGAACTATCCAGGTGGACGGTGGGTCTCCTTCAATGTATATACTCAATCACAACCTCATTTGTTTCCTCCACAGTCTAAAAGTACAAAAATGATTTATTAAACCAAATGATAACTAATAAAGTTAGTTCATTAACAAACAAAATCAATGTTAGTCCAATATTACATACCGAATTGATGGTTGAAGTTTCACTTTCATTTCATCACATGGTTTTTAACATTAAATTCTGTAATCTGTAAAGCAAAAAATATTCATTAAATTAAATAACCTAATTAGTCCATCCACAAGCACTCAAGGTTAGAACAATGTTACTCACCAAATGGTTACTTGATGGTCCACTTTCATTCTGTAATTCCACGTTATTTTCCACATTGCGTTTCATCTATAAAGTAAAAACATATATCAAAATCATTAATGCTTTAAATCATACAAAAATAATAGTAAATAAGAAAAAATTTCAAAGGTTTACCTTGCATTTCCATGACAGGTGATTTTTTCATCCCATAATGCAATATTATGAGGGATCTTGTTTTAAATGTGAGTAAATGCACGGTCATATTTCAACAATTATCCTCAATCCACTAAAAAAAACACCGAAATACGAAAACGACTTGACAGAAATTAACACAGAACAAAACACAACGGAGAACCGATAAATGTCATCGAATATTAGCGTTGCCATTAGAATAATTAATAATGACCAAAGTATTGTTTTTTTTTTATCAAAATATAACACATTTTACAACCATTTTAGTGTATTCTTTATATTGAATAACAATAAATAAGTATTAGGTTATTTGTATAATAACGAAAATACTACAAATAAATAAAACAATATTGTACTGTTGAAATACGTTTCGTCAATCATAATGTATTTTTATGCGTGTGGCAATTTTACAAGCCATATGTACTTACCTGACTATTATTTTAAACCAACTAGCGCCATACACGGATGTTTGGGTAACTAAAACTAGTAAAAGATTGGTAAAGGCCGAACAAATCATTGTGCAGAAATAGTTATCGGTAAATGCGAAATGATTTAATGTTACGTAATGTTGAATTTGATCTTTATGCCATATTATATCAATGGTAAGGCGAGCAAAACAATTTATTGTGAAATATCAATTGAATTTGTAGATGTACCTTTTCTCAGTGTATATCGTGAGAGGGGAGTTTGCCGGCACCTGGTATCAAACCGCACACCTCTTGTACACGAGGCTGAGATTGCTGACACTCTACCCTCAGGCTACCGACGAACTCATACAGTGTCATTTGTTGATATTAATTTTTGAACCTGAATTTTTCGAGAATAAGTAATGAATTTTTGGTCTATGTATAGATGTCGATGTTTGTATCCGGTCTCTGTCACTTAGCATGATACGCCAATGTGGATATTTGCCAATAAATGAAATTGTTTGATGCAAGGTATATTATGTACTTATAGGTAATGTATTCAATACAATTATTTACATGTTATTTACAAGTTAATTGTGTGAATAAATAGCTACCTGTACTAACACATTTCTTAAGAAAACACAATTGAAAGAGAATAATTCAGCCTGATATAAGTATAATCGAAATAAACTAAAAATTGAGATGACTGTAATAATATGTATGATTTTTTCATTCTTTTAATTAAGCTGGTCCTAGCTGGTCCAGCACTGTTTAAGTTTTATTTTCATTTGTAAAACTGATTCAATTTAAATTCTGTAAATTTCTCTAAAAAAAATATTGTTTTACATAATATGTGATAAAAACACCCATTTTCCCAAATCGACTGAATCTACTCTTTTTGAAAGGTGCCAACCCTAGCTACAATATTATGTGCCTTATAGAATATCTCAAAAAGAGACACAGAAAATTGAAATTTGCGAATTACAATTAATGGATAATTCTGTACTACAAAGTAGTGGCACATTTAAGGTTTTTACACCGAGTAGGCCCACTCAATCCTTGTATAAGTTGGAGGAGATCGTGCCTTTGCGATAGACTCGCCCTCTGATTGTATTTATTTCGAATGCATTTCTCTATAAATGTAAAGTTAATAACGAATAAATATAAATAAATTATTAAATATAAAGAATCCAAATCACTAGCCAACGGGTGAATGACCTTGAGGAATATAAAGTATGCATATGCAAGATGGAAACGATAGTTTTACTTCTATTTATTAAATTCATTCTTTACTGTACATTGATTACAAACAATGACATAAAAGGTAAACATTCAAGTTAGATACAAAATTTAAAAGTAAATATAAAAACTAAACATATTATAATAAGAATAATTTTTTTTTAATATACTTTTATTATCATATTATTTCAATTATTTAATATCATATTAATTTATCGAATGATTTAAGTATAATTATTATTACAATTAATTCTATTTATTGTATTACCTATTATTTGATATTGTTTGTGGGATCGTGTAGATATTATCGATTTATGTGTGTATTGTACAAGTTATTTATTCTTAATACGTTTCTCTGGTTACTGTTTGATTTTTCGACTCTAGTATTTTTATATCCATTGTTACGTCATTGTTGTCTTGTTATTTTTTAAAATTTGTGTATACATGTAAAAGGCTTCTTGCCGTATATATTTCTATAAATAAATAAATAAAACGATTATACTTAAGTGTTGCACATTCTATATACCCGACAAAGCCATAAAAGGACTCCTACAATAAAAAAATCAACGTTTTCCAAGTCTTTCAATACCGATGTGGTCCTTCAAGTTTTGCGTCACCATCACCAATCTGTTTGGTCGTATGTCCAATTTTTCCTTTGAATTAGGTTGATGGATTTCGTACAGCTAATTGCGACATATTGCTTCACTTATAGGAATAATGTCCTTCAACAGAATAATACCTACATCCTTTTTACATAAGTAAATAGTTAATAGAACTAAAATAAATATGAAAACTAAACTTGCTATTCCAGTATTTACCATAATTAAATGTTAACAAAGAGACTCGTAAGAATGTATAAATATTTCTTAAATAGCATTGTAATTAGGCAGGTACAGGAAATTTGTTTTACACAATGTTCAAATTATTTATTTATTTATTCATTATTTACTATACGTACATTGAATACAAGCAAGTTGAGAAAAGAATATACTATATTGGGAAAATATATTTTGCTGAGAAGAATTGTGCACGGAGATGTGGCCGGCCGAGGATCAAATGGAAAGATTATATATTTTTTTATTTTATATTTATTTATACACTTTTACACGGAAAAGCGTTAAAGGTGTTAATAAAAAAATATAAATAACAATTTGACAGACGAAAACAGTAAAATACAGTAAAAGTTGCATGCAAGCAAATTGATGAATAAAAATTATATACTTAAGTATTTTAGAATAAAACTTAATATGTAAGTACAAAAAAATCATATAAACCAGACCTTACTGGACGGTCACGTGTTGATCACTTTGAACAGGGGAGCATGCATGAGGAATTGTACAACTGACGAAAGCGAAAGATATACGCATGGATAGGGGTAAATGATACTACTACTACTACTACTATACCATCACGGCATATCCCACAAGTGGGGTAGCCAGCAGATCAGCTGCATGTAAGAAACATGCAAACTGTCCTCTTCGTGCCAGTATAAAATCAAGACATTCAGGATGGGTGGCAAACCTCAACGCTGAATTTAAGATGTAATATGTCTTAATTTTTTCGAACACCTGCCTTTTACAGGACACTCGAAAACTTACGCAGAAGAGTGGGAGACCAATTCTTTACCGGGTGCTCCACGGGATAAATGATGCTCGATCCTTTTTGCCTACTCCACGAGGGAAGCATTGTGATGGTATGTAATGTATGTATGTATCAATATTATACAGAGGGGGAACTCATCATTATGAAGTATCCGGCAAAGAATAGGGTAGGTATTCCACTCTTATCTGTTAGTTTTCGAGTAATTTACAAAATGTTAAAAAAAATCCTACAGCAATATGTAACTGTAAACAATTTTTAGTTTTTTAATCACAGATTAAATGGTAAAGCGCTGTCAGCCAGACAATAAATACTACTACACCATCACGGCATAATATCCCACAGGTGGGGTAGCCAGCAGAACAGCCGCATGTAATAAACATGCAGGCCGTCTTATCTGTGCCAATAAACAATTAAGACATTCAAGATGGTTGACAAACCTCAAAGCTGAATTTGAGATATGACTTTATTTTTTGGAACACCTGCCTTTTACAAGACACTAGAAAACTTACGGAAAAGAGTGGGAGACCAATTCTCTACCGGGTGCTCCACGGCAATAATTAATTTAGAAGATATATTTATTTTATTCTTCTTGCACATCATCATACACATAACAAAATCAACAAAGCAGTTTACATAAAAAATAATGTGATGATATGCAGTGGCGAGATTATTCTACCGGACGGATATTAGAGATACCATTGTGTTCTTCTATTTTGGGTTCAGGTGGTAACCTCACGTGTGCCGTGTGCGCATATTTACATCATACATTAATTACAATTGGGGTCAACTGACATTTTTCATTACAACAAAAAACAAATGTACCTACCTTTATTGTTTTCTTCATAATTTGAAGAACCTGCATGTTATTGTTATACAATCCAAACATTATAAAAACATATAATATATTATTGATAATAATACATTTTATTTATTGTTATTATGAAAAAAATAACAATGCATGTTTAATTGAATAGGATGTAAATTACTTATGTTAAATTAACATAAATTAATATTACCTTAAGCATCGCGTCCACTTAGTACGAAAAATAACAATCATAAGATTAATAATTATAATTTACGAATGATTCTGTTGGTTCGAATTCGGACATAAAACTACTACTACTACTATATCATTACAGAACATCCCACAAATGGGGTGGCCAGCGGACCAGCTTCATGTAATAAACGTGCAAGCTGTCCTCTCCATGTCAATAAAAGAAAAAAAAAAACATTCAGGATGGCTGGAAAATCTCATCGGTGAATTTAAGTTGTAAAATGTTTTTATTTTCAGAACACCCGCCTTTTACATGACATTCGAAAACTTTCGAAAAAGAGTGGGAGATCAATGATTTTCCGGATGCTCCAAGGAACACATAACTAAAACTTTTCGTTTTTTTAAAAACGAACACGTTTTTTTTATTATTGTAATAATTTTATATTTTAATATAAAACATATTCAGTTTACACAAAAACTAAACAATATACGATACAAAACAGGAGAGAAAAGAGAATGATAAAATTACAATATTTGTATTTTCTTAAAATTATCTCTTCACCCGAAAATAGATTAAGGACTGGTGAAGAATTTCTCACGCCTTTTAGAAAAAAAATAAACACGCGGTTTTAGAGTCGCCAAATATTCTAAAAACTGCGATAAAGAGAGATTCTGGACTAGTAAAAACAAGTAAGGAAGATTAAAATAATATAACGTCTGTATCCATAGCGGTAGTATAGAGGTAGTATAGAGGGTATCTATCTATCCATAGCGGTAGTATAGAGGGTAAACCGGGGCAGGGAGGGGTAGGAATAATGTTATGTAAAGACTTGGGTAGGAGAGTAAAGGGATACGTACACTATGGAGGTAGGATTATTTTAGTCAAGCTAGATACCAAACCCGTAGACACAATTTTGATCCAAGTCTACATGCCAACATCTAGCCATAGCGACCAAGAAATTGAAATTTTATACGAAAACATCCAAAAATTGCTAGATGACACAAAAGCTGAGGAAAATGTTATTGTAATGGGAGACTGGAACGCAGTAGTAGGGGAAGAAAGGGAGGGATCAGTCGTAGGAGCATATGGGTTGGGCACTAGAAATGATAGAGGTAGCCGTCTCATTGAATTCTGCGCCAAAAATAAAATGTTTATAGCCAACACGTGGTTTCAACACCACTATATACATCGCTATACATGGAAATCTCCCGGAGACAGATTTCGATCACAGATTGATTACATTCTTACACGTCAAAGATACAGGAATCAAATTAAAGATTGCAGGAGCTTTGCAGGTCCGGACATTGATAGTGATCATAATATGGTTGTGGCGGAAACCATACTGAAATTCAAAAGGCTCGAGAAGAGAACCACAAAAAGATGGGACCTAAAACAGCTAAAAATAAAAGAAGTTAAAGAGAAATACGACGAAAAAACTAAGATATGCGATTTTGAGAGTAATGAAAGTATAGATAAAGTATGGGGTAAAATTAAAGAGAAAATAACCGCAGCGGCAGATGAGGTATTAGAGAAAAAAAAGCCGCAAGCTAGGAAAGAATGGATCACGGACGATATTTTAGAAATGATTGAAAAAAGAAGGAACTTAAAGAACTCTAAAACAGAAGAAGGGAAAAAGGAATATAAAGCCCTTAGAAATAAAATTAACAGAGAATCCAAGCTGAGAAAGGAATGTTATTTGCAAGAAAAATGCAAAAATATTAACAGGAATATAAAACAAAGGAAATTTGAAACCGCATACTCTGAAGTAAAGAATTTCTTCAATGACAAAACACAACCACGATGTGCTATACAAGATAAAAACGGCAAACTGCTGTTTAAGGATGAATTGATCGTAAAAAGATGGAAAGAATACCTAGAACAATTATACAAAGGAAAGAACATAGTCAAGGAAAGCAAAGCACTAGAAGCAGAATATGACGTAGAAAATAATGGAGATGACATCTTAAGAAGTGAATTTGATATTGCATTAGCAAAGTTGAAAGACGGCAAAGCACCAGGTATTGACCTGATTCCATCAGAGCTGCTTAAATGCGCAGGAAAAGGCATGCTTGATACATTGTATAAGCTTGTCTGCAAAATATACAACACAGGAGAGATACCTGAGGACTTTGCCAAATGTCTGATACGAGCGCTTCCTAAGAAAGCAGGCACGACAAAGTGTGAACAACACAGAACCTTAAGCATGATATCACACGCTTCTAAGATACTCACCAACATTATAATGAAAAGGGCGGAAAATAAAATCAACGAAACACTTTCAGAAGATCAATTTGGATTCCGCAAAGAGACAGGCACAAGAGATGCAATCCTGAGTCTCAGACTTACTCTAGAAAAGAGAATAACAATTAATAAAAACACATATATAGCATTCATCGACCTTGAAAAAGCATTCGATAAAGTAGAATGGGAACAACTTTTTAACACCCTCAACCAGATAGGAATGAGTTATAAGGATAGAAGAGCAATCTGGAGCTTATACAAGAACGAAATGGCTGTGATTAAAAGCGGAGAGAGCTGTGCAGAAGCAAGGGTCGAACAAGGCGTAAGACAAGGATGCTCAATGTCGCCAGCTCTCTTTAACTGCTATATACAGCGAGCCATTGATGAACTGAGAGAAGAAATGAAGAACTGGACAGGAGTAAAAATAAATGGGAAAAAGGTCGACATGATAAGATATGCTGACGACATAGCACTGCTCGCAGACTCCGAGATGGAGCTGAACGAAGCTTTAGGAAAATTGGAAAGTATACTGTTGTCAAAGTACAACATGAAAATAAATAAAGAAAAAACAAAATGTATGGTCGTTGGAAGAGAGGAAGCGACTGCGAACATTGCATTAAATGGAGTGAGCATCAAACAAGTAAGTGAATTCGTGTACCTGGGCAGCAGAATAAACCAGGATGGACGCTCCAAAGCAGAAATTGTAAGCAGAATAAACCAGGCAAGGATTGCCTTCAACAAAAAATCGAAGATATTGGAATCCCCAAATGTCGACTTAAGCGTAAGGAAGAACCTTACTAAAGCCTTTGTATGGAGCATTCTGCTTTATGGTTGTGAGACATGGACCATCAGCAAGAGTGAAAGCGGACGGTTGGCGGCCTTTGAGATGTGGTGCTACAGACGCATGCTTAAGATCCACTGGTCGGAGCACGTCGAAAACGAAGAAGTCTTAACCAGGGTAGGCGAAAAAAGGCAACTCCTTAAGAGAATCAGCCAACAACGAGCTAACTGGATTGGCCACAACATCAGGCACCCAGGACTACTCATCGCCATCGCGGAGGGTAAGACCGAGGGAACAAATGGCAGAGGCCGACCAAGAGACGCATATATGGACCAACTGAAGAGGGACATGAACTGTGGCTCATACGTAGAGCTTAAAAGACTGGCTGAGAATAGGGAGGAATGGAGAAGAAAAACCAAACTCGTTGCAGACCAATCCAATGGATTGTAACTAAATATATATATATATAACGTCTGTAACAGATCATCTATACGAAATTCGGTAAAACGCAGTTGTACACTATAATATGTATTATTTCGGACGACCGAATTCCGCACGATTTTCGAATCGAATTTCGCGGTTTTCCGCATAATAATAGTGGAAGCCGAACTTTGACGGAAAACGTGATTCCTGCGTGTTTCTATTATATCATGAAAGATCATACATTTAATTAAAATTTAATATTAATAATTATCTATTAAATACTTACCTACTGTGATTATTATATGGTGTAAACAATGTGCCGTCTTTTTCACATGCAGAAGATAATCTTGGCGGGGTCATGTTCTCAGAATGCACTGATGATAAGTAAACAATATACAGTCGACTGGTTTCTCCTCCAACTAGACTCCAGATCAAGAAGACTCTCTTTCAGGGTGCACCGTTCCTGCGATAACAACAAAAACAATAGAAAGTTAGAAAAGACTTGATTAGGAGACAGTCGAGAAAGAATAACTATATTCGCTTTCTCCATTACAATCATAGACATTTTTCAATTATTATTAGATATTAAAATGACACCATATTCTACTGGGACATTACAGCTTTCGGCCGATGCGATCCCAGAGTAAACAAACATTTACAATAGCAAATATACCTACACTAGATCGGTAATTCAAAGAAAAAATCAGTCATGCGGCCGTTCAAACTTTGCATGCAGTTTTAAAATGACGTTGGTTGTAAAACAATACATTGCTAATGCTTGAAGGACATCGAAGTTGGAACACAAAAATTCCAAAAGTTGTACCGCGTTACAAGTCCAGTATAATAATAATAATAATTTATTTACCATAAAAATATTTACAGAACAGAGTAAAACAATTTTTTTACTATTTAAATTCACATTTATGAACTCAATATTACCTCACTGGATCTGCACCCGTATCGAGGTAATATTTATTATAACAACTACAAAAAAATACCATAAAAAATAAAAAAAATTGACATAATTAAAAAAGAAAAAGGCTTCACATGTAAGTAGGTATGTCTAATTTATTTATTTATTTTATTTATTTATTCATTCATTACTGTACATTCATTACAAACAATTACATAAAAGGTATACATTCAAATTAAATACAATCAATATATTTATGGGTTAGTTGGAAAATATCGCGCTTCTGCGATGTTCTCTTTGCACAAAATTTTCTGTTTCAATAAATATGTTTTTTATGTATTGAAGGAGACCCACCGTCCACCCGGATACCGCAGAAGTCTGGGGACCATTTATCCGAATTCTACACTTAACAAATCTTGTCCACACCGAAGGTGCCATTGTGGGCAGCCTGAAGGGCTGGCCGGCCAAAAACAACTCCGTGTGTGGAATCTTTTGACTACACTCCTTCGATATTGCTCTAGCCGAGAGAAGCATACAAAATAATAAAATCTTTATTTATATAAAAGAAAACAATAACAATAAAACAAACAAAAAATATTTTCTTAACCTAGGTTACAATTAATAAAAAGAAAAAGTACATATAAAATTTACAAATAACATATATTTTGAAGCAAAAAACTAAGTTGAGGTGTCCAGAAACTTCATCTAGGTCATGCTTGTCTTAAGTGCGGCCCATGGGCCGCATGCGGCCCAAACGCAAATTATGAAAATATTTAAATTTGCTTATTCAACGAAAATAACTTCATCCATTGAACCCAATATCGATTTGCTTGTTCAACAAAAGCAAATCCATCCATCACATTAATTTTACATAGGTATATATGTATAATATATACATTTTTATACATATGTTCATTTATAATTTTATACGTTTATATCTAATTCAAATAAAATAAATATAATAAAAAGAAGTTATTTTATAATTATAGAACTACATAATATAGGTATATAGTTAATATTATTTCCATTTGTTGAAAAAATATTTATGTGCGGTCCAGCATATATTTTTTTTTTGTAATGTGGCCCTCGTATGGTCAAAATTTAGACACCCATGATCTAGGTATTTAGACCGGTGAACCCGAGAGTCACCGTTACCGGAGCTGCTCCAGAGACGCTTCCCTCCCCAAGAGACATCCCACCCAGACCTACTACGTTTTTTTATGTATGTATTATTTTATTGTAAACCTTTTTTTATTTATTTATTTCAAAGAAAAAAAACAATGTTTCAATTAGGTACATAATACACTTGCACCAAATCAAAAATAGATCTGTCAGCGTGTTCCAATTCATAATAACATAATAATATTATTTAAACCTAACCAATAGCAGCAAACATAATTATAGGTACTCAATAACTATAGTACATTTACATAATATCAATTACGAATATATCCACACTTCAAGAGCCATTCTTTGACAAGCCTTTTCAATAAAGATGTATCATAAATTTTTGTATATGCCGGTTGGAATGTGTCAAGAAAAGCATTTTTTTAGGATTCGAAAATTTTGGGATTATTTTTTACATTAAAAAAAATATATGACACACATATTGAGTATCCATAAGGTGTTCCAAATGGTCTCTCCTTATACCTTATCAGTGTGACTAACGTTTTGCCAAGCATCTGCATAATATTATGTAGGTGCGAGTGCAAACAAACACATACTTATTTAGTACTTACAGTAGGTATATATATACAATCACTCGTTTATCTATATATTATGTACTTAGTATAATAATATTGACCTACATTGATACATGCATTAGTGATGTAACGAATGTGTGATTTTGGATATTCGCGAATGCGAATATTTGTTGCCGACATTCGCGAATGCGAATATCATCATCATCATGTCAGCCTCCCTGCGTCCATTGTTGAACATAGGCCTCCCCCATTGATCTCCACAGCTCTCTATCCTGGGCAGACCGCATCCAGCCGCCCCGTGCAACCCGTCTTACGTCGTCCGACCATCGTGCTTGAGGCCTACCAACACTTCTTCTGCCTGTTCTAGGTCTCCACTCCATAACTTTCTTTTTCCACCTAGAGTCTGTGGTTCTGGCCACATGACCAGCCCAACTCCATTTCTGACTAGACAATCTGTGAACGACATCGACGACCCTGGTCTTTTCTCTGATCCATACATTAGTTTTCCTGTCTCTCAGTGAAATACCAAGCATTCTCCTTTCCATGGCTCTTTGCGTCACTGATAATTTGTGTAAAATTCTTTTCGTGAACACAAAAGTTTCACAGCCATAGGTGAGCAATATTGACTTGCTCAAATATCTACAATTGCTCAAACATTAAAATTTCTACCACCCGTCACCGAATTTTCAAAATGATATAGGAATTTAAAATATTTCAAAACTCCTCGGTTTCCTCAAAGAATATTTTCTTGCAGTACCTTTTTCTACATGTACCGAGTAAGTATCCGGTAGTTTTACCGAATTACCGATACTTTATTACCAAAATAATATTCGCAAGACATTCGCATATTTTTTTGCAAATACGAATGCGAAAGCGAATACTTTGAAATATGCGAATACGAATATTCGTACATCACTAATATGCATATTATTATCATATTTAAAGTATGTACGTGTGTAGCTGTAGGTATACCATCGATGCTTTCATGGAATCTCCTATGTGCATTAATTATCAAGATTACCAAGGGGATAAAAAACTGTTTCTTAAAATGACATATTTACGTGTCTGATTCGTTACATGGAAGATATCTTAGAAATTCTATGGTACAATAAATATCTAGCAATGATTCCAAAACTTCCACAGATCATTTTTTTAAGTACATACCTATATGTGAATTTAAGCGAATCATCCAAGAGAATACAGCACGTAAGAGATTAGGTTTACTGGACGACATTGCCTTAAAGCAATATGCTTTTGTACAAATTTATTTTGACAAATAAATTGTTTATTATTATTAAGATATTCAATATCTTTTAATAACTTCTTTCGTGGACATCTCTGCGTACAGTTATTTATTTATTATTTTTGCACATCATCATTATATATGTAAGAGTGTTAACAAAACAACACAAATTTTAAAATACCCAATAAAACAATACAAAATTTCAAATACTAGAACGATATCGGTAGATGTGGCTTGACGAGACGAAAATTTTGTTATCAATATCTCTTTTCTTTTTTAAATTGACACATGGAAGTTTCCATGGATCCACCGAAGAAATATAACATACACACATACACATGGACACGTCTTATCTAGAATAGTACTACTACAAACATATTATTACAAACACTGCGAAACATTTCCATCACTTCTACTACCACATACATAATACAACTACATAACACCGGACACGGCACATTGAACTTGACCTTGAACTTGACCATCGACAATTATTTGCCAATATTTTTTTATAGTTTTTGACAGCTCTACCGTATCGATACAGCCACACTGTCCCTCGTCGTTGTTTATTTTATTTACTCAAAGAACATTAATCGCATTTTTTCATTTTTGAACTGCAATATAAACACCATTTCCCTGCATTGGGATTGCATAGATGTTTGAAACAAAGTTAAAGATCCAATTGGGACTGCCACCCATACTGAATGTTTTATTTTTTATGGCACGGAGAGGATGATTTATATTACTGTTGGGTATATGCAGTTAGTACACTGGTTACTCCGCTACTGGCTATTGTCGTAGTTATCAGAAAATAAAAGAAATTATTTCAATTCTGGAGAGAGCTGCTTGAACATTTGGTGAATGTAATAAATGTAATTAGTAAATTGGAAGAAAAATCTCTAAAATACTACTATACTACTACTACTATACCATCACGGCATATCTCACTAATCTATACTCTCCGTGCCAAAAAAAAAGTAAAGACATTCAGGATGAGTGGTAAACCTCATCGCTGAATTTAAGATGTAAAATGTCTTTATTTTTTCGAACACCTGCCTTTTACAGGACACTCCAAAACTTACAGCAGAGTTGGTAAACAATTCTTTGCCGGGTGCTCTTCAGAATAAAATACAAGGTTAGCAATAGGTTTCCGGTATTATATAAATGATCATCAAATAATCTTTTTGATCCTAGTCACCGACCATCAGAAAAATAAAACGATAACCAAAAAAGTAAAATTAACATCAAAACAATACCACCAAATATTTCATATGCCGATCATCAAAATATTTCGTTATAACCACCAAAAAATACATTTGACCATAAAATAAATAGATTGACTGCCAAAATAGTAGATTGATCGCCAAATCTTCTCATTATTAGTTGTAATAATAATATCTAACAAAAATCGTTCATAATATTTAAGTAAATTCATTAAAAAGTATTTTTCTTCACTATCGTGATTTTTTAAGAATGCTTAAAATGACATGACCCTTTTTATTATTTCACTATCCACGACTACAATAATAATATTTGAATATTTTAGTAGAATTATTTTTTGGTCAAGTTTTTGGAAAAAAAACTTTTTTCTTTCGGCCCCACCCGTTGTCGAGTATTTTTTTTCCCATAAAAAAGTAATATATACGAAACATAAGTAAATTTATATTCAAACTAGATTTTATTTTTGCCGGCAAAAATAAAATCTAGTTCGAATATAAATTGGCCACGTACCCGATGTCGAGTATTTTTTTCCATAGAAATGTACAAAACTGTAGGAATTTTATATTGAAATCAGATTTATTTTTGCCGGCAAATGTTTTATTGTTTTGGATTCAATTTAGAAATATTTGAGGATCACGATTTGATGATCAATCTACTATTTTGGCGATCATATTGAATTATTTGGTGACGATTTTGGTATATTTTTGATGATCACTTAAATAAGAGCCATAGGTTTCTTCTGAAATACTATCTTTCACAATACACCGTTTCTATGTCCATGATATCACAATGTTACGGAAGTGCAGGAGGTAATACGAGTTCGTCGGTAGCCTGGAGGTAGAGTCCGTGGTTCGATACCAGATACCGGCAAACTCCCCTTTCACGACACTAGCTTTTAGTAGCTTACTGTGAAAGGTATATAAGGTTGTATTTGGGTTTATAACAAACAAAACCCAGATATATTTAAAAAAAAAAAAAAAACTTAACTGACATAAAAAGTCTCGTTTAAGTATTTTGCAAAATCACTCTGAATAGATGAGGGTTTCTTCCTTGTTTCTAAAAAGGAACGTTAAGGAGTTATCAGAGATGAAAATCTCTTGACTTAATACATTTAAGAGACGATGTAATCCTTTGTGCCTACATAAGTAATTAAAAAGACGTTCATTATACAAGGATCTGAAGAAGCATGAAATACAAAAACAGGAATAAAGGGGAAGTCGTATAATTAAGTGAACACTCGAGGGTGACAATAAAAGTGGCAAAAATGCAACGACTTCAAAATATAAATGTCGATAATTTAAATCGGATGCTGACTCCATTAATACAAAATTAGTGTAGATGGCATAATTAAAGAAAACTTTCTACGTGTTTTGTATGATAATATATTATGTTAGCAATTTTGGAAAATCATTCGACCGCCTATGAAAATTTTATAGTGTTTTCAATTTGTAATTCGTAACTTTTCACTGCGTCGCAAATCAGTGGAAATCCGTTCCAAGTCATCAGACCGGCAACGATGAAAATCTTGCCCAGAAAACTGAACAACGCTGACTCAAATCTAATAGTGCGCTCAGTCTGTCGACGGAGAACGAATATTATTGAAGCATTTTTTGGCACTAGCACTAAAGTGACCTGACCTGCATTTGCAATATGATTCTTGAACAATTACGAAGTCCATACGAAGAAAACTGCCAAAGTCTTCGCTTTAAAATGCGGAAATTTAATATTATACTTTGAGTTATTGAAATCGGTTCAAAATTCCGTGGAGTTTAACTGAGCGAATAGAACTCGTCAGTTGACATCAGTGCCAATAACAATCTGGTCTTATTTCCCCAGGGGTATAGAATAACCAAAAGCTTAATGGCTAGTGGTAATCATAGTGATTTTCGATGGGTTATTTTTTTCTTTTACAAATAACATCAATAAATTCAAGCCATCACTAATTAAAGCAAGAAAGTAATAATTTTCTGGGGATTTACATGCGCTATAAAAAATTATGAAGGAGTTGTCAGATAGATAAGCAATAGAATAAGAAAAAAACATTGGAATTCGAACTTTTCATTCATTCCACCCCATTCTTCTTCACTTTCAATTTTACAATTTTCAGCAAATTTTCGAGTATTCCGTGAAAAGAATATATTAGTGAAACACCTCGAATAAGATATTCAACATCTTTGATATAGCAATGAAGCACGTTTCCTACCCTGTATGTCTCAGTTTTTATCGACATGAAAGGACCACCTGCATGTTGAATCTACTGGTTGCCTCACTTTTGAGATATATTGTGATTGTATAGAGATAGGGGAGGATTGAAATTCAAAGTATTGAAAAAATAAAGGAATTATGAAATTATTATCATAAACAAAACGAATGAGTAAACAAAACTAATCTTATATAAAAAATAACGGAAATAATCACATTAATATCCGCAATGAACTATGTAGATAATGTACCTAAGTGGTAAATTTGTAATAGATTGAGTATAAAAACTACATGGATTCAACACATAGTAAAATAGTAATACCTACAACAGTAATACCACAATATTGATTAACACTACTACCGCATTACTAAAAATAGGACCGCATTATTATATTAATATAAACGAAATCATGGCTGTCCTTAATCTAGGTTCAATATCCAAACTTTCTTCACAAAGTATGTACTAAAAATCACCACAAATATTTTGGGTAATTGAATGATATAGGTAACATAATTATTCTGACGGTAGGATAATGCCATTTCAGCTTAATCCAACGGTTCCCAAACATTTTTTTGATCAGGGCTAATTTAATAATGCTCTGGAGTCGTTGTCGTTTTCTGGAGTCGATGTGGGAACGGTGTATTATCGGTCGGAAACAATGTGAACGAATAAATAATACTCTCATTGACCGTTGGTGATGTCAATACCGGATATTTTTTCAAACTGATTACCGAGGGATGAGGCAAGTAAAATACCCGTAATTTAATAACGGATAAACAAATAACGGGTATTATTGTCGACAATTTTTACCAAAACCGTAAACCGATAATAAAAATTAACGTCTGGACACACTGTCTAGGAATACTAAATCAGCAGGCAGTAAAAATTTGAAGAGCAGTTGGCCCCTTTTCCCAACAGCTGACAAGGTATCACTCTTCACTTTCACACAACCATAGTATTCATTATTATTGCTGGCCTACTTATTTACGTATGGCATTAGTTTGCTAATTATTGTTATGCCCATGTTTTAGATTAACTAACCATCGACATACGTGTGTGTTAAATAAATACTATTTTAAATTCTGTTATTTTCTTTAGGAATGTATTATTATTGATTATATTATAATTATATAAAGGTATATTTATTTTAATTATGAATGTGTCAATTTGACGTCGTTAGAAGAAATCACTACATCTCTCCACTGGATATCGTCCTAGTATTTTTAATTTTATATTGTTCTGTTATATAATGAATATTAATAAACAATATACCACTGCTTTGGTTTCACTGCGACTTATATGTATTAAGTATTTTACATCATACTCATATTCATAACAATACACAATTTAACATCCTTGGACGAACGCTTCTTCAAGATTGATATGAAAATATTTTGGACCCAATACAATATTTTGATCGAGTTTCTAGTCTATGATATATAATACGTCTATGTTACTAAGATGTTTCATAGTTATTTATTTTGTTTCTTATAATCTACATGTTATCTTATAGCTTGATTCTACTTTTTATCTAGTCTATGTATACATTTAAAAGCAATATATTATCGTACTAATACCATTAATTCATATTTCCCGAAATGTAGGCTGGTTATTAGACCACTACAACCATTACATGAGAACATCGGTTTATAATTTAACGTACAGTTCATTCATATTCATTCATACTATCACGGGATTTACCCACAAACGGGGTAGCCAGCGGTACAATTACATCTAATAAACATGCAAGTGGGGATATACGTGTCAATAAAAATTAAAACATTCAGGATGGGTGGCAAATCTCATCGCTGAATTTAAGATGTAAATCTCTGTACGTGTTACGGTATGTATATTATTATTTATTTATATAATTAACAGAACACTACAGACAATACATACATATCCAACACAATTAAATATTATAAAATGGCAGGGAGTACCTACTCAATGCAATGTCCTATTCATAAGTGTCTAAATATTAAGTTAAATTATTTTATCAAAGGCCATTATGATAAAATATTCAATCAATACATTTTATCTACTATTTCTATAGACCAGTGGTTCTTAACCTGGGTTCGATCGAACCCCAGGGGTTCGGTGAGTCAGTCTTGGGGGTTCGGTGAAAATCATTTTAAAGGCAAGATATTTTTGCGAGTTGGAAAAAGAAAAAAAAATACTCCGATAATTCATTCAAACCGCCATCACAAGTTTGAAAAACAATGTTGCCAGTTTATTCTAACAATCCAAATATTCCATCTGGCAACACTTAACTTAGTAATACCAGCTTTGTTAATTAATATGTTTCATGTTTTGATTTAACCATTAAAATTTAATGTTTTGATCTTTGTTTCTTATTTTTTTTTTCATTTTGTACACCTATATATAAATATATACCATGTTTTGAATTTGTAAAAATCTAATTTTATTTTTCAAATTAGGAGGGGTTCGGTGAATGCGTAAATGTAACTGGTGGGGTTCGGTACCCCCAAAAAGGTTAAGAACCACTGCTATAGACATTAACATATTATATCTTTATTAGTCGGTAACCTGATACGATGCGATGTATTCTTTTTATAATAAATCCATCATCTTATTGTTGTGATTAAAATGCACGTACGCCCTTGTACTATAGAGTTCCTGACAGATCATTCTACTTATATTAATAGATCATCACAATACAAGCAGGTAATTAATAATAAGTATTAATAAATAATTAATTACCTACATTATGTTGGTACAAATAAGGGATATGTAGGTACACTGGTACATACATACGCATTGTTCATCACATGACGATAATAAATTATTGTTATCCGAAGGTGTTGTGTATTAGTGATGTAACGAATATTCGTATTCGCAAAAAAATATGCGAATGTTTTGCGAATATTATTTTGGTAATAAAGTATCGGATATTGGTTAAAAGTACCGGATACTTACCCTGTATATATTGTAGAAAAAGGTACTACAAGAAAATATTCTTTGAGAAAACCGAGGAGTTTTGAAATATTTTAAATTCCTATACCATTTTGAAAATTCGGCGACGGGGGAGGGGGGGGGGTAGAAATTTTAATGTTTGAGCAATTTTAGAAATTTAAGCAAGTCAATATTCGCTATTCGCATTCGCGAATGTCGGCAACAAATACTCGCATCCGCATTGGGTGCGTCCAGATAGTAGGATGCTCCTCGAAGGAGTCGATTCTAAATGACGGGCCCTGTGACACCAAAAACCCTGTTATAGAAGCAGGACTCGCTTGCTCTATTGATCTCGTCCAGCATATCGATGGATGTCTTTGCTGAGCGTAAGGGTCTATTTGCAGATGTTTTGAAAACACAGAGCTCAGAAAGTGACTGGGATGCCAAATTATTTAAAGAGTGAAACATCGTAAACATTATATTATTAACACGAAAGTGTAGCAAACTAGCAACGAGTCAAGAAACAAAATTTGAAAATAAAGAATAAGTAACAGAAAGAAAACCCGAATATGACATCCTTGCTTTGACAAAATGTTTGAGTAGTCAAAGCTAACAAATCTTCAATGTTTTAATGTTGTGTACATGCAACAATGTCCTAGAAGCGATAATTAATTTTAAAATTTCCTTAATGCGCTTTAGCACGTAAACGATAATTAAATATGTACCAACAACTTCATTCCGTAGAAAGAACGGGACGCTATCGACTATATTAATCTATCTTTAAATTACTTCTATCGCTTCGTCCACATTCACGTTTTCTCACACTCCCTCTTTCAGAGATATACACTCTCTTCGTCATTCATCTCGTCTTCTTCATAATTATATTCCTTCCACTAGTACAAAAATTTGGACATCCAAATAAATAAAGTTTGACAATGATGCATAAGGAAAATATAACGATTTATTAGTATAATAAAGATGTGAACAATGTATAAAAAAGGTCACGAACAAAAATGTAAATAATACTAACAAAACATTCAAATTAACAACGATAAAGAATACTTAGAAAAGAACAGTAGTATGAACAATTGAGAGACAGTGTATCCTGAAGACTGCAGGATTGGCGACGATAGCTAGAGAAGACCAGGATACAAGATGGACTAACGAGTCATCTAAAATCATGAGCAATTGGTGAGCTTATTGCCTGGAGGCAATATCTTCCAGCTAACCAAATCTTCCAATGTCATTCTCTTTGTATTCTTTGACGAGTCGTCGTGACCGAGTTGGTAAAGGCGTCACGAAACTACAAACTGCTGACTTGTGTTCGAGCCCATCCTGATTACATTCTATCATGGTTTATTACTTTTACTTAATTTTAATCTTACTTTGTTTGTTTGTTATATTTTATTCATTCATTTGAATCTTTCGCCATATATTGTTTAAATACATATTATCATTTTTGTTTGATTTTTAATCTTATTCTATACATTCATTGGAATCCATTCATTTTATTTGATTTGTTCTAATACATTTTTATATTTGTTACTTTGTTTTGATACTTACGTTGATTTTTAAGTCTTGTTTTGTTCACTTAGTCTTAATTAATTCGTTCACCTGAATCTTATCTTATTTATTAATTTAAATGCATGTTATGGAGTATTTGTTTTTTTTTTTGCATTTTTTTTTTAACTTTGATGATTTTTAAAACCCTTCAGGTAAATTTAGGATCTTCACTGGTCCACCTTTTGATTTTGTAATTTGTTATCATGTACTATAATTGACTGTCTGATCTTGTGTAGGTACATTGTAAAAATAAATAAAAAAAATCTATACAATCACTGCATATAAAGTATATTGCATAAAGCGTCTATCCGACAAATCAAGGCAGTAAGGTTAGTGTACCAGTGTGCTCTTAGGATGATAATTGTCCTGAGCTAGCCCTTAATTTGCCAATAAAAGTTAAGACATTAAAGATGTGTGGCATACCTCACCGCTGAATTGAAAACTGTAAACGTCTTAGACGAGATGTTTTAAAAATCCTTGCCTTTTACAGGTAGGTACCTACAAGATCTTTACTGAAGATTCTCACTTATCTCATACAACCATTACGACCTTAACCTTCAGAAAATGAACGATTTTCAACACAGTTCTATTAACAAACTGACACCTTGCTTTTAATTACAGACTTGCTTGGCGTTGTTATTGGAGCAGCCTTCACAATCATGAAAAAGGGGACGACACAATGCAGCTGCCTCTTTCACATTCGAATATAGAACATAATACAATAATTTATACATACATAATAAAAGCTAAACAGTACACATCTACACCAAGTCCCCCTCAATTTGAATTAGAATGACCAAGTACCTATATATAGGTACGTACCTACATACTAGTTACTTTTGTACAAAGCTACACGTATTAATATTAAAACAAACAATTTAATTTAATTTTAAAATAGTATTATAGTATCAGGTTTGTATAATTACTATGATTTAGACATGTTTAGCGAATACACGATGAGAGGATGACGAAGAGGATGTATTTATCTGAAATGGGTGGAACACTTGGAACAAATTCCAAAGGACGGCCGCGGATTGATAAAGAGAAATCGGCGTCCATGTATGAGAGACTGGATGAATGTAGAGGAAGCGAAGGAAGTGTGTAGGGATAGATCTATATGGCGCTCCGTTCTCTCTGCCTACCTTAACTGGGACACGGCGTGAGGGTATAGTAATATGTAGTAGTTTGTATATTTTCTCATCAATGGTGTCCGTATTCGATCCTTATTGAAAATAATTTATGTCAACAAGTATTTTAGGTATCACAATGCAAGAATAGGAAAGCAAAGGATTAAAAGAAAGCCAAAGTAAATAATATTTTATTACACCCACACATCTCTGTCGATTCCTCACGTTAATAATAAAAGTGCAATGTCATTTGTGAATATTATATAGAAAAGAGTGGGAGACCAATAATTTATTCATTACCGGGATTTACACAGGGTGGATTTCTTCCGATTGAATTACCTTTCAATTGTGTCTTGATCAATTTCTTATACTCAACACGCTCCATTCCCGGAAGATTTTCTTCATTTAGTCAACCTGTAGGAGGTCCACACTTTTGCATCCCTCCATTGACAGATAGTCTTTCATCATCCATTCACTACATACGTTGAAATAAAGTAAAAAACATGCAACTTTTACTTGTAATTAACGATATTAAGGTTAATTATTTGTGACACTTGTTTTATGGCGTTTAAATATTTGAGTTACTGAGGCACTCTGAAATAAACATGGAGTAGTGCCAAATGTTATCAAAAAATCACGAAAATTGGAAAAGCGGCTTGTTAGATTCTGACAGGATTCTTACTGGAATACGTATTTATCAAACACTATTATTTTTTTAAAATAATAGTGTTTGATAGATACAAAGATAGATAGATCAAACACTATCTGTAAAATATTATCTACCACGTAAATTGTAGCCAGCGGACAACCTACCGCGTGTATTAGACATAATACCTTTATACAGAATGTTTTATCTGTGACATTAAAAATGTGAGGTTCATTGACAAAGCAAATCCCAAAAATTCAAGAATGAATATTTTACTTTTACAAATCACTTTTCCGTTCTTTAAATTCTGCCTACCCTACTAAGGATGCGACTCGAGGAGAGGAGTAGTTTTGACACAACACATATTACTCAAAATTGATCAGCTATGCTTAGAAATAAAATGCATATTTAAATTAAGGTAATTAGATTGCTGTATCCCGTGGAGCACCCGGTAAAGAATTGGTCTCCCACTCTTCTCCGTTAGTTTTCGAGTGTCCTGTAAAAGGCAGGTGTTCGGAAAAATTAAGACATTTTATACCTTAAATTCAGCGATGAGGTTTGCCACCCATCCTGAATGTCTTGATTTTATATTGGCACGGAGAGGACAGCTTGCATGTTTCTTACATGCAGCTGGTCTGCTGGCTACCCCACTTGTGGGATATGCCGTGATGGTATAGTAGTAGTAGATTGCTGTATAAAGTTAATCATGACTAAATGAATAATTTTATTCACAAAAACGATATCTATGGTTTCGTGCACCTATATTCAGTGCTATACACAAAATTTAAATTTCGATACATTTAAGAAATATAAATTGTCATTTACAATAAGGTGACCAACCGTCCTTCTTTCGCAATCCTGTCCACTTTCGTCCTCGTTTTTATATTTTAAATCTAATCAAAGATAATTATAAAATATTCTTTGACAAAACCGAGATTTCTAATTACTATACCAAATCTAGAAAATGTCTTCATATTCGCTGTAAATAAAGTTGGTCACCTTATTTACAAACAATAATTTTTGACAGGTAAAAAGTAAGATTAACGCTGTTTGTGGTGAAATATCAGCTGTTTGTGTTGAAGTATTACCATGTCGACTCTAATGGGTGGAAAAATAGTTATTCCTCGTTTATAATAACGACTGTGTATCTATGAATATTTGTATTGTATAATAAACAATACAATTATACTGGAGTCAAATTTTGCGATAACAGAATGAATAAATAATAACATATAATGCAAGGCACTCCACTCGACTTTGCACGAGGCTTTCATCTATAGAGTCATTATGTAATAAAATATTAACAATATACTACGCTGATAACGTGAATCGGAGTTTATGACATGGTGACAGCGATCACGTAGGCGGAAAATTCTCAGATGAAAAATATTTGCGAAAGCTTGTGAAGATTTTAATATGTACGTATGTGTAAACATTAGACAAGTTAGTAATATTATGTGATAAATGGCCGGTTTCAATAACCTATCTATCCGTGACTGTCGATTGAAATGTATGATTTAAATTATAGAACACAATAGATTTCAATCGACAGTAGCGGATAGATAGATTATTGAAACCGGCCATATGTCATCTAAAGGATCCAGAGTTGCCAAGTCTACGCATTGTTATGTAGATGGTTTGTCACGAATCTACGTATTTTAGGGCTAATCTACGAAGTCCTTACTTATGTACATGGCGACAATTTTATTGAAATCAACTTCCTGAGATAAAATACTCAAAACATCCTGTCTACGTACAATTATATGGTTGATAAGCGAAATTCTTTCTTTGATCTCAAAATTATATTGGAATTAACTATGTATTTGTTTATTTGTTCAATGTTTCAGTAATTAACATTGTGAAACAACATTTTAAATGATATATGTATAAACAAATGTTTTTCTACTATTTTTTTCTTTGTTTTCTACTATATCGATCGATTGAAAATGTTCTTATAAGACGAAAGACGTCTCTCTCGATAAAAAAAAAAACAATGTAGTCGAAAATATCTGTTTTTTAATTTCGAAATTCTACTACCTAAACACAGACACAGTGAATACAACTTATAAACATTTTTTACGCTTTATACCGTACTTTGTGTGAAAAATAAACCAAAATTAAAATTCTTTCACAATACACCGTTTCTGTGAAAGATTCATAGATCTTAGAGCTTTAGGAGTGCTAGGAATGTAGATTAAAATAAATATCACAAAACAACTTAATGGAAGTGGTATCCTTTACATGGGAGATGAGTTTTGTTTCATCCTCCGTATTTAAAAGGAACATTGAAATGTGAATATAATATTTGAAAAGTAGAGCAATCATTTTTACGTCAAATGCTCTAGAACAGTTTTCCCAAGGTGGGGCGTGTACGCCCCTCCGGTGAGGCATCACGCCTTGGAGGTGGGACACCTCGTTTCCACATTTTATTAAAGAGGCCGGTGGGGCATATGACTTTTGAAAAGACTACGGTGGGACATGGCATAAAGGTTGGAAAACACTGCTCTAGATTTCTAGAACCATGTGGCACATATTTTCAAGGGCTTGCACATAGTCAGGTGCCTACTCCATAAGCTTGTAGGTACTGTTTGTAGGGGGTCTGAGGCGATTGAAGACTGCTTTTATTTTATTGTTTTTTTTCTCTCATTCTATTGTTTACATTAATAGGTATGTGTATGCTGTAGACACACTTAATTGGGGGGTTGGCCTGGCCAAATCAATGTATGATGTCTTTATTTTTTGTGTGTATTTTGTCAACTTTCTGTTTGTGTCTCTGATTAAAAATAAATAAGCTTAATAATACTTATTATTGTGGAGTACTAAATAGCGTTTCTTAGTTTTTGCCAAACCATCAAGATGCGTCAACAGCCGAGCCCAAAAACGGGGAACGTGTCCTGCGATAGGATAAATAATAATTCAAATACATAGCTACATAATAATAATGAGCAGCTATGAAATTTGCTATGCAATTTTATGTGGTGATATTAGAAAGTAACAACACATCAAATAGCAACATTGCCGCAACTAGGTATAGCTATTGTAATAGTCAGTTGAATTGAATAAATAACGACAACACAAAAATTATTTTAAATTATGCATCTAAATAGCCTACCACAAAACGCATAACGGTAAAACGCGATACAGGCGAGGAAACTGTCGAAAAAACGAAACTGACATTGTACCTAATTATGTGTGCAAAAACTATCCTTTAAAAATGATCCTAAATAATTTGAATACAATATGTATTAAAAATTTGAACAATAATGTCTTGCAATAGCGAAAAACATTCAATTGGGAATTATTTATAATTGATTTTCATTTGTAATAATAATTGAAAATAAATAAGTAACTAAGTAATTCGCTAAAGATAAATCCAGAATGCTGTCATAGTTTTGATATAAATATGACTAATACTCCTCGTCGGGATCAGTACTTACTGTCAGATTGTGGAGAACTGACCGAAATAGGTAACTTTGTTTTTGTGAGATGTTTTAATTGCAAATAGTGATAACCTTGAAGCACTTTTCACTTGATACAACACTTATCATTATCACCGCACAACACAACACAATCTCACAAACACACTATAGATCTGTCAGCGTCAGCACAAAATCACAAATCATACGATTTTGTTATTATTATTACGCCGGCAAGTACGTACCAAGTTCCATTGAGTATAAATTCTACACAAGCACGCCATATTATGGCCCATAACTACAACTACCGCTTTAGCAAAGAGTAAAGATCGTAGTATTTGGCAGGTGAAGGGACCATGTCATGATGTGTTTGAATGGCACGTATTCGGGCTGCGGATTAACATCGTATATCCTCAAGTCATTCGACAAAGTAAATTTAGAGCTACAGGCAAAAATTAATTACGATATGACCTGCCAAGAATTTTTATATTTTAGAAATAACCAGAGCAAGAAAACTTTTTTGAAAATTCCCATACACTTCTTTTCTTTCTTTTTTTAAGGAAAGATATATGCAGGTTTTGTTATAAACCCAAATACAACCTTATACACCTTTTACAGTAAGCTAAAATAGCTTGTGTCGTGAAAGGAAATGAATATAGTTAAGCTGGTCCTAGTAGCACTGATGAAATTGTATTTTAATTTGTAATACTAATTCAGTTTTAATTCAGTAAATAAACAATTTATCTGATAGTAATGTTTTATTTATCAAAAATATCCATTTATCCGAAATCTTCAGGCCTACCCTTTTTGAGAAGGTGGCAGCCCTAGCAGTTAGTCCATTGGTTATCCCAAAATGCATGGATGGTATTAAATATAATAGATGAAATTTGTTTTCATTAAAATAAAAAGAAGACGGCGTAATGCCTTCTATTGTTATGTCTTTGTTACCATAGGTTTAAAAACCTATTAAAGTAAAATGTTTAATTTTTATTAGGTATGAAATCCTTTTGTAAATGCCATTACCCGCTTATAAAATAAGTAAAGGAATATGTCAAATAAAAAATCTTTATTAAATAAGTAAAAATGTATTTCAATAAAATATCTACCTTTTTATAATGAGTCTCGTCACTGAATTTTAGATAAATGTAAAAACATCTTAAATTTCATTTTTTAGACACCTCCCTTTTTTTGCATTTCAATGTCCCTTGTAATATAGTATAGGCAGCAATTTCATCTGTTTCCGCACAAAGCAAATTGCTCTAATTGAGTCAGATCTTTTGGAACTCATTGAGTTGGTAGGCACCAGTGTCAAATATCTGTCAAATACAGTTTTCTATGGAGGAAAATTGTTGCTACAATAATATATTTGGATTGTTTAAAGAAATATTCTTTCTTTTTTGCAAAATTTGCAAAAATTAAATCTACTTCGTAATAAAATCTACTTCAAATAGGTACAAATTTCCTAAAGTTTATATTCTAATCAGATTTTATTTTTGCAAATAAAAAAAAAAAAAAAAAATCGCCAGTAAAATCCAAATTATTATTGTAGCAACAATTTTCCTCCATAGAAAACTATATCTGACAGATATTTGACATTGGGGTCTATCAACTCAATGAGTTCCGATCTTTTCACAGTTTATTTCTCCTAGAAAGACCGATACAAGACCACATCCACATTTGAAAAAAAAGTTCGATAATTAAGGAGGTATCGAACATTTTTTTTTTGAAACGTGGATGCGGTCAATTATTGTACTATTTACTCTACTACTTCGACCTACTCGCGAATATCGTTAGTCCGTGAATCACCAATCGCACCATACCATGTGCATTTTGTATACCTCCCATTGGTTCGTTAAAGTGTTATTAGCAAACAAACGCTTCAAACAACTTTTGAGCGCGTTAAAAACCTGAGTTGAAAATTCACAAATAAAACATGTTTTCCAATATCCCATAGTCATCAGAAAATGAAAAATGTTTTTTTTTTATTTCTGAATCGAAGAAATCCATGATTTGTTAGTAGGTATAAATACCTAGTAGGTAGGTACAACTTCTACATGGGTATTTTTTATCATTGTCATAAATAGAGAACAATATAGTCTCTTGCATTTTGTTCTCTGACGAGAAATTATCGGTGACTTTCTACATATTTTTTTTACATTTACACAAAAAATTCATTAAGTGCACAAAAACAAAAATATTTGATATTATAGGTACTTTAAATAACACACAGTTTACTTTTCACTTCGATTTATTCAAATCTCGAGCGCTTTCGTCAATGTTAATAAATTGACATTTTCAAGAGAACACTCTCTTGGAAATGTCAATTTATTAACATTGACGTTCTCTTGAAAATGACAATTTATTACCATTAACGAAAGCGCTATCATTATGATGATATTATACTAAGAAAGTATAATATCATCATAATGAATTTTCACTCTGTGAATGTACAAACCTTAGAGTTACGAAAATATTTAATAATACTTCATCAAAAACTATCACTGTTTAGGGTTATTTGTATTATCTGCATATTATGCTTTTAATAAAATTGTTTTACCTTTAAATTATGGGTTAAGAATTGTAGATCTATAATTAAAAACCTATCGCTTCCCTATTGCATCAGAGATTGCGTGCAGCGACTTCAGAACTAATATTACAATTACGACCTGTAGAGGTCAAGGATGACAATTAAATAAAAATAATACATAAGAATAAACGTTACGTCGAGAATAACGCATAAACAATGTTGAACCGTCACGTCGTGGATCACGTGTTCTATCGCGCGATTCTGCAGCCAATCGCTTCCCGCCATGAAACATAATGGACAGCAATCATTAGTGTGAAAAGAGAACAAGAACAATAATAATGATTCCATGAAATTGTTATGGCATTCGACATTCAAATTTAAAAATAATGCGTTGCCAGGCTGACGAAAGCCTGATAATTAGTTGTCATTTTTGACCGTTTTTTTTCTATCTCTAATTCCTTACAGCTATTCATACATTTATACCATCGCGGTATTTTCAATCTTGCACTTCTACCTACTTGCAGAGGTATTGTAAAACTAACAAAACAGAGTGGGAGATCTATTCTTCCATACATAAATTGGAATAAATATCTAGTCATTAATATTACGCGAAGTAAATAAACAATTGCATGGTATGGAACTATGGATACAGAGTCAATTTAATATTTTGTTGATTAAATTATTTACACAATGTAAACAAATGTTGACTCATGGTGACTTGATACCTGACTACACGATAAGGATTATTTTATTTTATTATAATTTTTACTCTCTTGCACATCATTTGACGAGATGTCTTTGTTATTTTCATCATTTTTGTTATTGTAAAACTGGCCGCGTGTCCTGGAAGTGAAGGCGAGATAAACTTTGAGACTATGGGTTGTTTCAAACGAGACAAAATAATTAGGTACCGTTGACCCGTTAGACTAGTAATATTGTATGAATTTTTTACAATTGTTTGTGTACAATAATTTTAGAAACTTCTCATAGGTATTTTTGTTAATTAATTTTACTTCAAGGGGAGGCAATACCTCATTTTAACGCCAATTTTCTATGCTTTGCCCTACTTTCTCTAATTTTTCTCTACTTTCCTAATATTATTCAGTTCCTAGGTAGGCGACCATAATGTATGGAAACGAAGGAACTTTCGCAGTTTAGCGGCCCCACATATTACTAGTAAACGGGTGTGGCCGCTCAAGCTTCATAGTTGCGTTTTTTTCTTATAAAAAAAAGTTTTTTCTAAAAATTTTGTGACGAAAAAATAATTCTACATACGATACGGCAACAATTTCCTCAAGTTTCGTAAATATTACTTTTTCCTTTTTAAATAATGTATCAAACGGCCTCAGTATCTGTGTTTTTTACTTTTTTTTACTTCAAATATTAATTATATTAAATAATTTTCATATAGTTATATCAAGATGAAAACACCCACTTGACCCTGCGAAGGTCACATAACACACTTCTCTCAGAGTCACGTGGACAAACATGACGTGGGAGATAATATATTGCATGAACAGTGGACACCACATGTACATGACGTGTGGAAGTGATATGGTGTGTCAGCATATTCAGGGCTATGTCAATCCGTCAGATATGAATGCAAGTTTCCAAGGTGCTAGTTTAATAAGGGCTCAAAATTAATAATGTTCAATATAAAAAAAATGTTATAAAGACATAAAGGTATTGTCATTAGTTGTTGAGACAGAAGAGTTCATCGTTTTTTTCTTTTATTTATTTTATTGTATTATTTTATTTACCAAGCAAATTACAGCTAGGTATGTAGCGATTTTTTTGTAAACAACACAATATATAAAAATTAAATCAAATTGCAAATATTACAAATAATCAGTGTGTTTTTTTTATTCACTCATATCATCACGGCATTTTCCATAAGTTACCATCGAACTGACTGCATGTGATAGACAGGCAAGTTGTCTTATCCGTGCCGATAAAAGTTAAAGATATTCAGGACGGTGCACGTCTGAATTGAAGACGTTAAATATTTTATTCGTTAGAGACTTCACTGAACAAGGGGCATAATTTGATTTCTTGAAACAGCTGCTGATGTTAAAAGTGTGCACCGTATGTTATTTATTTATAAGATACGAATGCTCAATTCTTCAATGTGCCGTCAGGGTGACACTTATTCTGAGCTAACTCTAATTTAAAGTTTTATTAAATATACTTTTACATCTAATAAACTTAAATATTTCACTACTATTTTACACCAAAATCTAAGGGACAGAAAGGGTGACTTTTAGCGATGCCTGTCAGACCATACGTCAAATATTATCATTTTAATGAATGCAAAGTGATCATTCTAATTTTGTTAATATTGAAAAATGCTAGGTGAAAAATGAGGGTCATTCCATATGTTTTTACATTTTGGTGTAAAATACCGAAGTTTATTGGATGTAGGTAGAATCAAATTTAATTACTTGTATCCTGATTTTCATATTCCGTCGCTTATTTCTATTATTTTTTTAATCATGACCGACAAAGGTTCCGTTCCTATAAATTATGTAATAGTAATGTCTAAATCAAATTGATTTTAAAATTAAACAAAAGAAAACAACTATTAGTATTGCAGGGAAGAAAAAAATGTTTCTATTTAATTATTTGGGGACATCATAATTATTTTAAAGACAATTTTTTTTTCCACGCTGCATATGGGCCATAACTATTAATACTTTGTCATAGAAATATTCCCTACTGTAGTAAAATAATCAATAATTAACTAAGGGCTAGCTCGAGATTAGCGTCACCCTAAAGGCACATTGAAATACTGGGCCTAAGATACATGATCAATCGTTCTGGTTGGTCAATATGTTGCAATAGGTACATGAATATTTTTATTTAACATATATGTAAATATTCATACATAAATGCATCGTCTTGTATCAACAACGTGTAGGTACAGCTGTGTAGTCCACGTAGATACATAATTACATCATGTATTTATTTTATTAATTTTATAGCTCAAATTGTTTTGTTTTATAAGTAGACTTAGTAGCACTAAGTACAACACGAAGACGTCATTTAGGGTCGATACTTCAATATGTCCGGTGACCCTTTTATTTATTTTATTTTTTTATTTTAAAAAAAAGATATACCTATCTGGGTTTTGTTTATTATAAACCCAAATACAACCTTATACACCTTTCACAGTAAGCTACTAAAAGCTTGTGTCGTAAAAGGGGAGTTTGCCGGCACCTGGTATCGAACCACGGACCCCTTGTTCACGAGGCCGAGACTCTACCTCCAGGCTACCGACGAACTCATTTTGAATTTTGAAGTCTCGACCAGCGGCGGTTCCTCTTTACGAATTTTAAAGAACTTCGTCTATATTTTTCAAAAATAAAGTAGGGTCAGTTGGGATGTTTGCAGATAAAGTCCGGATTTGTAAAAAATGAAAAAAACATTCATATTGTGGATATTTTTTATTACTTTTTTTTATTTATATCTTATTCTAAAATGTATTAAATTAAGCTTATTATTTAATTTCTTTACATCCATTTTCTCTAAAATATAATATTTAGGTGATTTAACAAAATAATGGAACAAATGTGCTTCACGTTTGGAAAGCAAAAAAAATATTTAAAAGTATATAGGTATTGGAACAATGTGGGTACTTAGCGCTTTTTGTATACATTCTGAGAGATTATTAAGTATATTTTTATTATTTTTATTATTATACAAATTTAAAATTGAGATTTATATTGAAAGCGGTGAGAGTAAACAAACATTTATTAATTTATGTCATGTAAAGGATCCAAAGTCCAACATGAAAACGATCTAAAATTGATCATATGGGTAAGTTTAATTATTTTGAACATTTTCTACTATCAAAATAAAAATAAAACATATTACGATTGCACATACTTATTCTAGACATTACCCAAAGACATAATACATCACAAGACTGTGCACTTCTATCATTTTATGAAAAACCGTGCCACCTGAGATAGTAATTTTTAGAGAGCTGTCCCATTCTAACACAATGTTGTATTATATAAATAACCACTCCAGTTGCATGCAGTACAATCATATGATAGAAAGGGACACCAATGATCTGCCGGTTCCATAAAGTACATTTTAATCCCAAAATTCTTTAAGTCACTATGAGCTTCTACAAGAAATTTTATTCGCGAAAATTTGAAGATATTTTCTTACTTTTTGTGGAACCGGTTGTAAGACTTACACTTAACGTCGTAGGTACACGTTTTTTCATAATAATATAGATCTTATTGCCACGGCGAAAAAGCATACTTTTGCTTGTACTTTGATCAAAACTGATCAATCAATACTGAATTGTTCCTAAGTGTATAGGAATAAAAAAAAACTCAAAAAGATTCACAACTTTCTTAATATTTTGATGAATGTTTAACCATGCTCTCTTAAAAAATAGGTAATTATTCGTAGAATAAAAAATGTCATTGAATTTATCGTAATTTTTTGGATAAATATAAAAAAAATAATAAAACAAAATTATAAAGCTATCAATGTATCATTAGTATTACATATTTTTTAACTTATAAATATTAATTAATATTACTTATAATAACTCTTAATGGACAAACATAATCAAATTATGGTGTCATATTTGCAATAACATTTTTTTTATAAATCAGTACAGTCTTAAAAATTAACGATACTAAATTCATGAATTGTAATTGCCCATAATCTGTATTATTGTGGCTGTTTGTTGAAACTAAAAGTTTTTTTATAAACATAAAAGTGATCATTATACGATAAATTGGTACAAGAGTAATTAATTTCAACGATTGGAATTTTTTGTCTTTATGCCAATGCTCCCGCGATTGAGTGAATTGTGTTTCTGATTAGTGGCTCCCAACAATTGGTTCCGCGAAAGATGTTTAAAAAGTCGAGTACTACATAATATTATGTTCTTGTAAACTACTATGTGAAATTGGAAAAATAGTAAAGTATGTATCTCAAAATCCTGTACCAAACCAAACACGATGGAAACAAAAGAAAAAAGATTTGCGCTAACAAATGGAGAAATTTATTTAGTCCCTGAACAAATAAATAATTGAAAGCCATTGATTATAATGAATAAAAAATATATATCTTCTCGATTCGGACTAATAGAGAGAGCATTTAGAATTATAATATTTAAGAAATCAAAGTATAATTTATTACGTAAATAAATTAACACAGCACCCCAATAATTTACAACTTAAGTAATATTTAAAAATTAGATATGTAGGTATTTATCTCACAGTATTTATATTTATTTCATTCATCTTTCTTCTCACATTCATCTTTCTTCTCACATTCATGTAGTTCTTCTTCTAACAAATGCTCCTGTTCTTCTGTAATTTCCACATGACCAAATTCTGGATGACTGCCATCTCCTGTCGCTTCGACAACTTTCCTCACAAGATTCTTCGATGGCTGTTTCAGATCGTAAGCCCAGCCAATCTTTGCGAAGAGGTCCAACCAGAACGTAGTCAAGTTTAATGAGTAATCTCCTAATTCAGCTGCTTTGTAGTCCCATGGGAAGGCGTGATGGTAGTTGTGCCATCCTTCTCCCATAGCCAATAACGCCACTGTCTTGTTTTCGACAGGTTTGATCCTCCTAAAAAAAACAACATGAGCATATTTTTATAATTTTGTCGCGGTTTCGTGGCTGAGTAACTTTGAAATATGGGTAAGTAGAAGAAAAATATGTGTGTTACCGTCAGTAGTTGAAAGGCTAGGTCTATCCGGATTATTTAATGCAACGTTTATCAATCTTAGTGTCATAGTGCCAAATAAAGAAACTAAATTTTAACAATCGGGCTAGTTTCTGTCAGGTAGAATTATAAACGTTTGGCGCATCACTGTGATTCAATTTGACCGAATGACTAGCTGTTTTTACATTTTTTTTTAAATTACAAAATCTATCAATAATTCATTAATTTATTTATCTCTTTTTATACATTAATCTTTTTTTGACCACCGCCCACTTTGTGAGATATCCAAATTATAGAGCCTTCTTCAGGGAGTGTGTTCTAAGCAGGCAGCAGCTTTTTCAGCTCCTCCCAATTCTATCTGAGGTTTCTACCGCCACCCACATGGAAGCCCCAATCGCCCAATGGGGGACGATACCGTTCTCTTAGAGAACCAATTTTCTATACTATCATGGAAAGCAGGGTAGTTAGATGACTCATCGCACGTAGTAAATACAGATTGTCATTACTGCATCATAAAAATAATACATTCAAAATTGATGTACCTAATCGTAGATTAAATAAAGAAATACTAACTTGTCATATGGTTTGGTTCCAGACATATGGGCCAAGCTGTTCACCAGCCATGTGAAATTCAAACTGAAAATATATCGGAGGAGTGGCTGAGAGACTATTGCGTTTATCCAAGTCTCGTTCCAGAAGTAGACTGGGATGACTGTTGGTAGGATGAAGCAGAATATCATCTTCATAAGGGTGAAATATCTAGAATAGAAAAATTGATAGGTATTAAGTATTGTTTAGTCATTATTCATAAACAAGCCAAGCCAGAAAAAGAGCTGTACTTTGTGGAGCATCCGACAAAAAAAAATGGCTTGCCACACTTTTCTGTATATTTTAGAGAGTCTTGCAAAAGGCACCGGTCGAATAGATAAAGATATTTCTCGTTTAAATTCAGCGATGAGATTTGCCACCCATCCTGAATTTTTGTTGGCACGGAGAGGGCGGCTTGAATGTTTATTACATGCAGCTGAGATGTGCCATGATGGTGTACCTAGTAGCAGTAATAGATGTAGAAAAAATCTGAGGGTGGCACCTGATTTGAATAGCTTTGTTGATTTTGTAATGTAAATAATGATGTGAAAGAAGAATAAAATAAATAAAGAAACCTTTAATGGTCTAGAAAAGGAAAATAACTCCTTATTATGAGCATTTTTCTTATTGCTTAAACTCCTTGAATTAAAAATCTGAGAAATGATATTTACTTATGATGGAATTGAACAACTGGATCGTTGAGGATGTCACTCATATCAATGCTGTTTCCTTTTTTGATGACTTCAGGGTGTTTCTTCATCATCAGCCAGCCAACATGAGAGAAGAAGAAGCCGCGGTTGGCGTTGTGGGGATCTGCATCGGTCTCAGAGAATTTGTGATGAACCCTATGATCCCTGACCCAATCGTATATGGTATTCTATAATAAAATAATACAATAAATTATCTTTTAATTGAGTTGAAGTTTTTTTTTTATTGAATAGAAAAAAATATAAAATGGTATGAAGAATGACATGTTGAGTGACTTTGTCATCGAGATGTGTGATATTCTCTCTCTTATTTCAAAAAAAATCTGTTTCTTTTTTACCTACCTAGGTACTATTTTTCTATACGATTTTCGCATAAAGTTCATTATTTTTTAAGATAAAAATGGCTCTGTGGTTTATAATGAATTACTTACTTAATTTATTTTATGACGAACCTGAGTATTTCAATAAACCTTATTATAACCTTGACACTTAAATATTTTTCTTGGGCAATTGAAGAGCACTGATCTTTCATTACAAAAGTATTGAAAATTTCGTAAGTTGGATCACATCAAAATTGGATGTTTATTATCAAAGTTACTGACCAACTGGATAAATTGAAACAAGCGTTTCGTACTTCATAAGATACAACACGAGAGAGACGTCTTTCGACTTCTTACGTCATTAAAAATCTATCTGGATCAAAAATGACCTAAGAAATCGAAAGACGTGTCTCTTGTGTTGTTTAATCTGTAGTAGAACGAAACGTTTGTTAAAAATTGTCCAATTATGTAATTCTACTACTTGTGGACTAATACAATAAAAAAAACTTCTCCACAATGTTTAATATTCCACGATTTCTTAGATTAATATGCTTAAGTCCTTACTAACGTTACTTATAATTATGGTAATCTTTTATTGTTATCTCACCTGTCCAGCCATTGAGTAGCACACCATGAGTATTATCTTCAATGGTAACTTTGCCTTGTACGCTCTGTGACACCAGAATCTATGTACACCAGCTGTTACACCAAACCCTGCACATCCTCCTATTATGAAACCTGGAAAAAATATCGGGTAGGTAAAGTTTCAAATAAACTGAACGTTTCAAAACACAACATTTGAGTATGTACCTACTTAATTATATTTGTGCACAATATAGGGTAAGGTTGCTTAAGTCGTACCCCCTAAGGAAATAATTCTATAATATTTAGTGCAATTAAAATAAAACAAAATCATCTGCATATATTAAATCTTCATTTAGTTGCCTTTTAATCGACAATCATAGAAATTTGAAAATCTTTTAACAAAATAGGTATTTTAACGTTTTTCCAAAAGATACCTTCGGTACGACTAAGGCGCCTAGTCGCATAAGTCGTACTACCTATAGCCTTAGTCGTACTTAGAAAATATACCTTTTGAATACTATAATAAACTATATAGAAAAATACTCAATAACCAGATATCATATGAATAACTAAAAAAATATAAACAATGCAGTCTGAGATTAACTTAATTTTTTTTTTGTCAAACCTAATTATAAAGTAAATAACACATAGAAAATAGAATTATTATATCTTGAAAAAAATCTTCTACGGGATTCATTAAATCCAATTTCTCCATTCCGATGTTTCTGTGTTCGATGTTTCAGTGATATAAGAAAGGAGTAAAGGAATGTGGAATGAAAGTTGGTGTAATTACAAGGATGAATGTAAATAAGTTAAGATGGTTTGGGCACGTGGAAAGAATGAATGAGGACAGAATGACCAAGAAGATATATTTGGCTGAGAGGAATGGTGCTCGGAGATGAGGACGTCCGAGGATTAAATGGCAAGATCATTTAAATCAATTCCTACAGGACGGTCACGTGTTGAGCACATTGAACAAGAGAGCATGCATGAGGAATTGTATGACAGCGAAAGAAGTATGCAATGATAGAAAGAAGTGACGCTCGATCCTTTCTACCTACCCCGCGAGGGAAGCGGCGTGATGGTATGTATGTTTAAAGCTTCGTCCATGTCCTCCTGCATCCAAGTACTATCTCTTCGCCATATTTAGGTATTACCTACCTGATAAAATGTTAAGTAAATTATTAAACAAATTTCTTAATACCTAAGTCGTACCGGTACGAGTAAGGATTTTTGCACAGGTACGACTTAAGCGCCGGGGTCTTCTATGTTTAAAACTAAAACCACTGACGTAACCTCAAAATGAAGTACCGTTTGAATATGCGTAAACTATTGCCAGATAAGTCTTACAAATAGACGTAAACAAAGAAAATAGGTAAGTATCACATTCCTGCCATAAAAAGCTTACAAATGAGTCAAAAAATTTAATGAAAACTGTTCAAAAACTTACTTTTTCAATATTTTTGCTTCAGGAAGCCGGCCGGCCGCCCACTTTTTTACGTCCGCTCACTCAACTAAATAGTTCAGATTGACGACACTAGATGGTGCAATTTATAACTATCAGATAAGATATTGCCGGGGTACGACTTAGGCCGTGGTACGACTAAAGCAACCTTACCCTAGATAGTTCTTCACCCGAGAAATGATAATTGTCTAACTTTATTATTTGTATTTATTTATATTTTTCGCACAAAATGCTTTATCATAAAATAACGCCAGATCTAATCCAACCCATCCTAGCCAGTTAAACGTAAAAAATGAACTAGGCTTGATCCAGACCATTTCAATGGATTGTAACTCAAAAGAAAATATATTTTCGAAAGAGAAGTGTTTTTAATATTACATGAAATTTTTTTCACATTTGAAAACTGACGTGCAATAATAGAAATAAAACAATTAAAAAGTAGATAATATGTATGGCTATAGGGTGTTTGGATGGTGGTGGATATATTTGAATGGTTGACAACGATTCGAAGTGGGTGAAACCAGGAAAGGAGAAAATTGAAAGTAATGGTGATTTTTGTGGAGGTATAATTTTTTTTACCAAATTATGTCGTGGAAAACTCTAAATAATTGCTTCACCGTGGGACATCTATATCTGAATATTAAAAGTAAGAAGAGTATGGAGGCCAACTGGTGATTCAGTTTTGATTACAACCAGTTTTATATAATAAATCATGTACTTCTGTTATAATAATATAGAGGCGCTTAGCAATACTGATAAAACATTGTAAATTTGCCTCAAAATTGTGTACAACGAGCAATGGAAAGACAGATGTTGCTCATTAATTAGCTTGAGGTCAGAATTAGTAATGAAATAATAATATTGATAAAGTCTCCAAGATATGATGGCGATGGGCTGGTCATATAGTTAGAAGAGAGGATGTCATATGGATACCTAGGATCCTGGAGTGGAGATTGTGGGAGGACAAGTACTTTGCCCAAGTGATGAGAAACAAAAGTGAATTCGTGTTGCTCAGAGAAAGAAAGAAATGTTTTTTTTTTATGAGGCCTATTCCAGTATTGGAGAGATGAAGACTAAGAGTAGCAGTAGCCTGAAATTTGTAATTTGCAATAGCAATGTGAAAAGTTTCATGTTTCCTCGTTTTTCTTAAAAAAATATCTTGGAATATATGGGGCTGGAAACTGAACTCCTATTTTGTTTAGGCAAACATGTCGGAACTTCGGGGTTCTGGCTCTTACAGTAAAGTTGAAGCTGATGCCTGTTCTGTGAAACTCTTTAAAAAAAATTAAAAAATAAGAATATATACTCACCAAATATGACAGTTGCAATTCTTCCTTGCCTCCAAAAGTAAAGAAAACAGATAATGGCGGCTATGTGGTATAAAGATATTGAGATCAAATTTAACCATATCAAAGGTGTTTGGAAACCAAACGATTTCTCAATAACCCCTAATTCGTATGTTTTCTGAGTTCCCGTCTTCTTTATGACAATATCAGCTGTCTCTGTGGAAGTCTGTGCCTCCTCAGGTACTTGCGTTGTTTTCCCAGATTCTTCTTCAAACGTAGTCTTGCACTCGACCACAGTACTGGTCTGAGTGGATGGGACGTATGGAGGCATGTCTTGTACTCTGAAACAAAATATATATTTTTAAAGAAATTGTAAGTGGGAATCTATTTATTTAGGGCAGTTTATTGGCAGTCGAATATGAAAGTACTGTTTTAGGAACCACAAATTATCAATCAATTGGCAACCCTTAATTCTCATATCTTTTAAGGCAAATTCTTTGTAGGGAGGCGTTCGAATGACTTGCATTCTAAACATATCTTTGGTACCTAATCCTTATTTCGGTTGAAATATGAGCGTTAGGTCAAGTTTTTTCGCCCATGTGCTTATTGATCCCAAAAAGTCAACATGTTCAAGGGACACAGAGAGAATTATTTTCAATTTTAAAGAGAATAAAAAAATCTGTTGGTTGGCTAAAAAATTTTTTAGATGATTTATTCTGTCTAAATACAAGCTCTGAATTGAATACAGTAAATCAGATTAATTATCTTTCATTGTATATTATCGCGGTATGTCCCAAAACTTTGATTCACAAGCTTAAAACCGATTGCAAAGTTCAAAGTTTTAAGTTGTAGAATTTAAACTCGAGTCATAGTAATTTAAACTCGAGTTAAAGTACCTAATTTAATACATAGACAATTATTGTTATTTATCGCGGATGAAAATGAAGAAGATGTTTTAAAAAAAAATCTTACATTGTTTCTTCTGTGCCGTCTGGATACATGATTAAAAAATCGATAAAACACAATTGAAACTAATAAATTTTATGTTTATAGTAAAAACAAAAAAATAGGAAAAATAAAATCTCGTTTCTGGTTCAACACTATTTCACAATTCAGATTTGAAACAAATATATATTTTTTTTCAACTTTTATTTATTCGAGAAGGTAAGTATTGCTTCCGTTGCAAGTGGACATTAAATGATTTTAAATTTTGATTTCGTTTGTGAATCAATTACTCAAGCAATAAGAAATTGTTAAGTACGTAGTACGAGCACATGACAATAACAAATTTTCCAATGGATAAACCAGTTCATGACCTAGTAATGTCGTTTACATATACTTACGCTCTCAAAATTTTATGTAACATCAGCATTCTTTTGTTTTGTGTCAAACAATAGAACGCTGTAGATGGGTCTCAGGTCCCATGCTATAAAAGAGCAGATTGAGCATTTATCTAGGGCGCTAAATATCAGTGGACGTAGAATTTTAGAAAGGTTAATTTTAAGAAGGTTATCAATAGTCCTCTGCAAAGCTTGTACGAAACCGGGGAAAATGTGGAATATTTTAAATTCCTATACTCATCGTCATCGCGGAGGGTAGGACCGAAAGCACAAATGGCAGTGGCCGACCAAAAGACGCTTATATGGACTAACTGAAGAGAGTCATGATCTGTGGCTCATACGTAGGGCTGAAGAGACTGGCTATACTATAGGGAGGAATGGAGAAGAAAATCCATACTCGTAGCAGACCAATCCAATGGATTGTAATCCATTATACATAGGTATATAAATACGAAATCAATAATTTGGAGACAGGGGGTAGAAATTCAGAGAGCAAATATCATTTTTTAAACTGAGACCTAATATGCTGTGTTCATGAAGCAATATCAATGTGAAAAAAGTCTTCAGTAGACCATTTTGCCCAGGGCGTCTTTCACTCTAGCCTAGGGCCTGACGCTAATTTAACATCATCAGTAATACTAATTGCAAATTAGTTATGTATTAATAATAAAGGTATTTATTGTTTGTTTTTGAATTTTTAACATGATTAAGAAATACAGGTTCTCGGAAATGATAGGAAATTATATTATGTTATTTGTGGAAAATAACCACGTTTTGCTTAGTCAAGTTAATGTTAAAACTGTTTTCTTTATTAATGTTTGATGTATCAGCGATTTCATCGTAAATAAAGTAAACGCTACTGGTTTTAATAATTTGTTTAGAATTATTAAAAAACTCGAGTTAACGTGAAAATTACGTCATTATCGTAACAACACGTAATTTTTTCAAAGTAGGTAATTCTGTTGCAAGTCTAAACATATACGACGTAGTTTCGGCGTCATTTCACGTAGTTTTTTAATAATAAAAATAATCCAGACAGTTTGTTTTGAAAATGTATCGTTTTGTGGAAAAACCACCACACCTCTCGAACAATTGTGTCTTAAAATCATTACTTTGAATACCAAACTGCCTCAACAAGGCATCACAAGCGTATTTACAAAAGATTTTGCCTTACCTACCGTTTTAACATTTTTGGAATCCTTAATCTGTTTTGCCCAAGGATTTTTTTAATAATCTTGGAATAAACAAGATTTATTTTAATTTACATACCTATAGCTAGTTTCATTCATAACAAAAGAAAAAAAGTCTTGGAT
Organism: Athripsodes cinereus; assembly: GCA_947579605.1. NCBI lineage: Eukaryota > Metazoa > Arthropoda > Insecta > Trichoptera > Leptoceridae > Athripsodes > Athripsodes cinereus. The sequence goes on from OX388312.1 coordinate 27,637,793, forward strand.
CAAAAACTTATTGTAGTAACTATCCATGAAAGAATATAGTATTACCAAATAATTTTAAAATAATGGTAAAAATATCGCAAAACATTTATCCTATACAAACTCATCTACCATTTGTGTTGTCAACTTTCATTGTGCATTCAGTAGTTACAGTATTCTCAAATATTACCACAAACATGAAGAACATACACATATCCTTATTAATTTAATGAAATGTAGAAATACACATTACAATAACAGCACAAACCTAATTTTATTCCTCTTTTTATAATATACCTAATAACCTATTTTTTTACGAGTGCGTAACGAAATCGCAAAATTATACAAAAACACATTATATTTTGGTTGATAAATCAAGTTATATAAAGGAAAAAACTAAAGTGTATGCTTATTGGCGAGGAAAGAATTCTAATTAAATTATTACGGTTTTATAGTATTTAACTTATCTGCGATTTCGTATCAATAAAAACTGATTGCGATTTTTTTCTATAACGAGTGATAAATTATGCATATTTTAGGAAAAACTATTTCTTAATTGGTAATACAAACCTTTGATCGAGAGAATTAGTCGATAAAATAGTATAAGTTTTTATTTATGAACACCTAAACTAGATAGGCTTATGTCAGTGTGAAGAAAATTCTCAAGCCTTGGGACCAATTTGATATTTTTTGTCGATTAGACTTTGGCTAATGTTTGGAATTTATAAGATAATCGAGTACTAAATAATCACCATTGCGATGTAGTGGCAACGTAATGAAGTGGGATATTAATATGTTCGCACCTATAAGTTGGAAGCAGATAATATAGGTAGTAGGTATATGACAATATGAGAAGAGATGGAGGAGGCCTTCGTCTAGGAACGGACGTGAGTGAGTTGAGAAGAAAATAATTACATAATGTTAAATCTGGATTTTTAGGAATGCAAATAAAATTACGAGTATGTCGTTTTGATATTATGTATTTATGTTTGAACGATTAGCAGTGTCACTGGTAAGAATAATATTGTGATGCTGTGATACTGACGAAGACGTTCTGAAAATGCCCAATGCTAGTTGGCCAAAAAGAGCACTATTCTTCCGTCCACAAGGGTTCCGATGGCCCGGGCATCCCTCTTTCACAATAAACCGTTCTTATAACAACGATATCAGAGCGCTGGAAATGTCGTAGGAAGGAGATGACGCAATTGGCGCTGAATCGCTCTGAATGGAGGAGGCTGGTGCTGGTTGCCCTGTGCTCTCGAGAGAAGCGTTGAGGGTGATAATGATACTGACGTCGTTTTTTATTACTCACACATTAAGGGTTGAAACTTTTTTGACCTACGGATGTTCCGGGAATGTCAATTCCTACTAAATCCACACTCTTCATGCAAACTAATACTAAGAGAGTGTTTTAGGCTCGCGTTAAGGGCTCTCTCTTACAAAATTTTCCCTTCGATTATAAATATGTAAATAAATAAATCTTAATGGACCATAATTTTTCACAAATAGATACAAAAACAATAATAATAAATTACTAATTAATTAAGTAGGTAAGTTAAATCTCGTACAAGGCCTACTGAAACATAAATATATACTTACCCAAAACTCTTACAACTACATATGTTTGTGATAGGGAATATTGATATAACATAGAGTTTCTATTCACTGTGTCGGTGTTTAGGTAGTAGAATTCCATATCGAAATAATAAAACAAATGTTTTATTCTACTAATGGTTTATTATGTGAGAGAGACGTCTTTCGTCTGATGAGATTGACAATGTCCTCATCAGACGAAAGACGTCTCTCCCACATAATAAACCATTAGTAGAATAAAACATTTGTTTTATTATTTCGATAGAGTTTCTAGTTGAAAAGGTTTTATAATGAATAGGTAGTCTATTATAAAACCAGCTTGTACTAAAGTAAAGTTAATCCAGTTTTATATCGTATAATGATAGCTTAATCTTTCACTTGTAGTTAATTCAAGTCTATTAATAATAAGTGATCTTTTTCAAATAAATTGATTTCATAAAACAATATTACCTAGTTGTCCTATTGTAACGTATTATATTTTTATGATAACGACTGACTAGAGGTAGATCAATATGAAAAAAAATAATAATTATCGGATTATATGCAATTCAAAAAGGCTAAAATATGCACCTAAATATGGTATAGAACTTTTAAAATATGCTAAATAACATATAAGAGAAGTATGAAAGAAGCAATATAAACTCCCGTTATAAAATATGCGATATAAAATTTTCAATAGAGTTTAATATGCAAATTTTGAATATCCAGAATAAATACAAAAGAAAGATGGAACAAGAAAAAAGTGGTAGAAAGTACATTCTTTCCACAATTGAATGCTTTATTTGAGGTATTAAATCTTTAAAATCCTGTTAAGGATTTTTTTATTTAAAAAATAAATGCATCCCATTACCAAAACATAATAAAACAAATATGCGTATTTCTAGAAAAAATAAATATATAGTCTCTCCCTTTTTATACATATGTGTGTATGTATTTTTTTTTCTCTCTTTTTTTTTTATCCGTATTATATGTGTGTATGTATTTTTTTTTCTCTCTTTTTTTTTTATCCAAATTGCTTTGGATTATTGATTTTATTTATATCATATGTTTTTTTTTGTTAATATTTTTGGGTTAGTTGGAAGAGATCGCGCCTTTGCGATAAACTCGCCCTCTGTATATTGATTGTATTTGATTTGAATGTATACCTTTTATGGAATTGTTTTTTTATCAATGTACAGTAAAGAATGAATAAATAAATAAATTAATAAATAGAATGCATGGAATGTTCCATGACTGCAAACGAGACACCATCTTTAGCGGCTCAAAGGCACCTAATTCCGAAAAAATAGATCAATGAAATATAGGAAAATAGGCAAAAGCATGATATATGTAAATGGATATTTGCATATAATATTTTTTTATTTCTCCAGTTTAACTAACCTTGTGATTATAAATAAATAAATAATTAACATACTCTTATATTTATAGACTGATTGCACCACAAATAATTTTCATAAAACTGTGCGTGTACATGCATATAATCATGTGTAATAATTATTTTAAACTACCTGATAATAAATGTAGGTAATTTTGATATTATCGTGCTTATTGCCCACTTGATATTGCGACATATTGCGTTACTTAAGGTTCTGCAATTTTTTACGAAAATTTCCCAATTTGAAGTACACCAAGATGGCGTTATATTTAATCGAGGTGGACGTGAAAAAATGACATACATATGTACCTACTATTGAAGCCAAAAATAGGCACAAATGTGTGGGAAGATGAGATTGAAGTAGCCCGCCACTGCTCAGATATAAATATTATATAAATAGGGGTATCTGGAGGGGTAAAAAACGTATTTTTGTTTTCCAGAGAATGCAAAAAAAATATGTACATACCTATAGTACATAAAAAAACCTTTTATATCATTTTCCAATAATATTTTATCTGAAATAATATCATATGATATCTGAAATAAAATAATAAAAAAATAAATACATTAATGATGGAAGGCATACCTCCTCGCTGCTGAATGTTAAATGTCTTATTCGTGATATTTTATGAATATTTGCCTTTAACAGGACACTTGAAAACTTACAGAAAAGAGTAATATACCCAAACTAATAATGTATTGTGTTTTAAACGTATTGTGAAATGATTGATACGGACTTCAGGCGTAGACTTATTATCATAGACTAGAATCTCACACGATAAAATGGTACTGGGTCCGATAGGATTTTAGGGTTCAAAATGTTTTCATGTTATCAATCTTATAAGCCGCATCATTGATCCAAGATTGTGAAATAGGCTATTTTTATGATGAACAACACTTAAGATAAGTGGGAGTATAGAAGCAATAGTATATTAATGTTTCAGAGTGAAACAATAAATAATGTCTTTTGTGTTGATATTAATTTTATATTACGAGTATAACTTGAATTCTGAGAGAATTACTACCACGTTTTTGATTTGTGTTCATATTTTAATGGCTTCAGGCTACAGTTTCTTCCATGTCATCAGTGATGGAATTTTTTCAGAAAACATGATCGTCTCTAAACATCGATTATTTTGGATTATTTTAATTAATATATGCAGTTTACCACCCAGAGAATAAGAATCCGGTGGAATGTTGTAGATTATTTAAGTGCAATATTAATTATTTGTATTTTTCGTACGCGTTCGACGTATCATAAGCACCTATACTTTTTTTTTCGTTTGACTGATTTGTTGATTATGTAAGGGTTGATCTGGAGTTATTTTATGCCACAAGTCATTTTTTGTCATTTATTTTACGTTTGACCGCATGTAAGTAAGGTTAAGTTAGGCCTGGTTTAATTTTTACTACAGCAAATTGTATGAAAAATAGTTTGCTCGTAAAATCAACCAAATTTAGATGAACTTTGATTTTTCAAGTGAATAAACTGTATGGTTACGTGAATATAAATTAAAAATTATAAATTTAATATTGATGTATGAATTGATTATATGAAATTTTATCCAATTGATAAAAATACTTGCTGTTATTAGTTTGAAGGGAAAACCTTTGGATCTCTGATGCATGTAATTTTATAAGTTTCTACTCCAAAGCATGTGTACCAATGAGATGTCAGTATCTACTCAATATAACAAGCTTAAAGTGTAAATATATTTAATAATAAACATCTTATAATTTGTCATAATTATCTCCCTTGTCATGTCAAGTGTGATTAATGAGGTATGCCACCCGTCTTGAATGGAAGCATCTACATTAAACCAATAAAATTTGTCGACATTGTAGATAAAGTCTCCAAGCTGAAATTTCAATGGGCTGGTCATGTGGCAAGGCGAGAGGATGCTAGGTGGACTTCCAGAATTCTTTTTATTTATTTATTAATTTCTTTCAAGGGACAAACAGTCAACACAGTAAACATTACAAAAATCAATATAACATACGATACAGACCACAAGAGTCCCCCTGTATTACCACAGTATAAAATTCGATGCAACTAAAATAAGGAAATACATCAACATAATAACAGTAGGTACAACCTAATAGAATAATCAAATAAAACAATAAAATAAAATACAACCAACAAACCAAATAATAAAGAAAACAATATAATACAATAACAATGATAAAGTTAAAAAGCAATTCAAATAATTTAAAAAAGTAAAATACAGCAATAATGTATAACAATAAATAATAAAATCAACAGATCAATCAAGAAGATTTAAAAGTATAGATTATTTTAATAAAAAAAATAATTATAGCAATATAATACAATATTAAGTAATAAAATCAACAAATCAATCAAGAAGATTATAAAATAATGTAATATAACAATAAATTATAGATTAAATCAAGAAATTAAATAACGAATCCAAAAATTTAATGGAGACCGTGGGAGGACAAAAGAAGTGTTGGAAGACCCGAAAAAAGATGGGTCGACGCTATTGTTCAGGTGATGGGAAAACAGTGGTTGTGAAAACAGTTGCTGGAGATCGAAAAGTGTGGAAAAGTTTTGAAGAGGCCTATATTCAGCAGTGGAGAGAAGAAGGCTAGCAGCAGTAGTAGTAATAGGACTCGTGGATTCTTAAAAGAGTTTTATATATACGAGTATATTATATGCAAGCAGTTTTTATATTATGTCTATGGTCGACAATAATTTCCATTTGGTATTGCACATGTCGTTACTAACTGGTTATATTATGTAAGTACCGTATGTAAGTCATACTTTATGAGCCAAACAAGACGTAAGAGGCAATTTACTACTGCACTGTCGCTTTCATCACAACAACATGCAAGGTAATAATAATGGTTATTATTATAGTTGAGGCAGGTTCAAGGTATTGAGGTTAGCTAATTCGTTCATCGCTCTGAATTCTCTACAAAGTACTATACTATACTATACTATACCATACCCTCACGCCGTATCCCAAGTGGGGTAGGCAGAGAGAACGGAACGCCACACAGATCTATCTTTACACACTTCCTTCGCCTTTTCCACATTCATACAGTTTCTCATACACGCACGTCGATTCCTCTTACTCAACACGCGGCCGTCCTTGAGAATTTGATCCACGTGATCAAGCCACGTGGTTCTCGGACGTCCACGCTTTCTCACACCCTTTCTTTCAGACAAGTATATCCTCTTTGTCATTCTTACTTCGTTCATTCGTTCAACGTGTCCAACCACCGTAGTTTATTCACGCGCATTCTGTCCACAACACTCTTCTTACATCCGCTCATTCTTCACCCTATCACGCAGCGTTTTACCAACCATTCTTCTCAACGATCGCATCTCCACTGCATTTATTCCACTTTCGTCCTTCTTCAGCCACGTCCATGTCTCGCTTGCATACGTAAGTGACGTTACCAGAATGGTATTGTGCACCAGCATTTTAGCCATGTTCGACACATTGCCATTGCTGACAATGAAAGTGATTTGACATTTTTAAAATATGAATTTGGTTTAAAAATAACTCATCTTTGTTTAAATTATTTATTTTATTTATATTTTCAGCATTGACTATATACCAATTTCTAGACATATTGATATGATTTTAGATGACTATGTATTAATTATTATATTTTGTGAGCTTTTTTCGCTACCGCGGTTTCGATGGAGCGTCCACCATATACCTACGAGCGTTTATAAGTTTTAGATAAACGCTCGTAAATGGTGGACGCTCCATCGAAACCGCGGTAGAGAAAAAAGCTCACAAAATATAATAATTAATACATAGCCATCTAAAATCATATCAATAAATTATTTATTTTTAAAATTATATTCGTCATAATATTGAATTGTATTTCTATTATTGGTTTTGTTTCTTCTTTTTGAATGTATTAGTGCACTTTTTTATATTTATAGACTGTTTATATTGTTGACATGTCATACCTATGTATTATACCTATTGTAAAATGTAAATTGCCGTTTTTGATCAAATAAATAAATATGATAGAATGAATATTCATAATTATTGTTTAGACTTACTATCGAGTATAACTAGCGCACGACCGGTTTCGCGAACTCCGAGTTCGCATCATCAAGTGCTGAATAGATCAATACCTGTGATCATAATTTAAAATGAAGTGTTACAAAATTAATGCTGAAACAATCCATGAAATATTAATTTTTCTTTTTTATGCGTGCGTATTATTTTTAAGTTGTTTGTGATTTAACTGTATTTGATTGAATTGAATGTATTAAACTAATGACTTATGGATAGTTTTTAAAAATGAAATAAAAAAACTTTGGATTCAAACTATTGTTTTTTTTTAAATTGCCACATTTACTATGCATGGGTAAGAGTGGGTACTTCCTGAGTTTTTTTTATCGGAAAAATTATTGTATTGAGATTTGTCAGTAAAATTATTGTATTTAGATTTGTCGGTAAAATTATTGTATAGTTTACTTTGACCTACGTTCCTATAACGATGAATACTTTAACATTGACAATGATATAAATATTAACATATTTATTTTTGTTTGTTTCAGTTCGTTTAATATTATTATATTATTCAATTTCACTCCTTTATCTATAATTGTGTGGTAAAAAGGGCCGATAAGGTATAAAACATATATTTTATTATTAAAACAATATTCTCATACCTATCTGGAAAAAACAATATCGTGTACTGAATAAGACCTCGATATTTTACATCAGTTCAGTCAACTTGAATTACAATCCTGGTTTTACGAGAAATACGTAATTTAATTGTAAACAATTATTTATCAATGATTATACTGGGATCGCATCCGTATAATAATCATGTTGACTATAATAAGAATATGTATTTATTAATTCCAGCAAATTCATATCCTAGAAAATTATTTTTAGATTCACTGTGTCGTTGTTAATGTAGTAGAATTCCCATAGTGAAATAAATAAAACAAATGTTTTATTCTAACATTCGATTTATTCACGAGAAAGACGTCTTTCGTATTGTAAGGACATTGTCAATCGAATTAGGACATTGTTAATGTGATTAAAGTAAGTGATAACAAGACGAAAGACGTCCCTCTCGTGAAGAAATCGAATAGTGGAATAAAACATTTGTTTTATTTATTTCATTCTTAATGGTAAAAGAAAGCGAGGACTTTCGAGAACTACGTGACTTAACCATGTGGATTCAATTTTCAAGGACCGTCGTGTGTTGAGAAAGAGAATTTTGCATATTTGCAATATGCCAGGATAGATCAATAATGGCGTTCCGTTCTCTCTGTCTATTCCACCTAGGATACGGTGCGAGGGTATCATAATAATATAACGTTAATCAAGGTGGTTTTACTAATATTTGTCCGTCGGTATAGTGCAGAGAAAACGCTCTTGTCTGTGAGTCATGAGATCCCGAGTTCGATTTCTGTCCAATGCAAAATGGAAGAAAACCTTTTAGAAATTGTCTTGCGTCTGGGTGTTACATATGCTGAAATATATATTTAGTGTATTGTTTATAATTATGTGTATCGTCATGTTAGTATCCATAGTACAAGATTCATATCTTAATTTGGGAGTAACTCGATTTGTGTGTATATAGGCACTCCATAATTCGTGTGTTATGCAATAAGTTTTATGCAACAAATTTTCTGTTAGTTTTCAAGTGCCTTGTGAAATGTAGGTATTAATCACGTTTTAAGCCGCGATAGCGTTTTCACCCATCCTGAATGTCTTAAAAATCTAACTCGTGGAGTTCCCGGTAAAGTAAGGGTGTTCCACTCTTTTCATTAAGTTTTCAGGTGTCCTGTAAGAGAAAGGTATACGTAAAAACATCACGTTTAAGACATTTCACATCTTTAGTTCAGCGATGAGGTATTCCACCCATTCTAAATGTCTTTACTTTTATTGGCACTGAGAGGACGATTGCATGTTTATTACAAGCAGTTGATCCGCTGGCTACACAGCTTGCAGGAGGTGTCACGATGGGATGGATTATTTTAATATATTTTCGAGATATACGAGTAATTTTAATACGATTTATTGTAAGGACATTATCGGGTTCATCCACCGAGATAATTATTAAATATGTTTTTGTCCTTCATTATTGTCGATTTCCACACGTCGATTCTGCAGACTGAGTTATGTCACCAGATAATAAGTTGGACGGAATTTACGAGCATGTAAGAGTACTTTAATATACATTGGGGAGTTAATTGTTTTACAGAATTTATTATCCATGTCATAATAAAATAATGCAAGTAGTAATAATAATATGTCGACCAACTAGCCAAACTACCCATTGTTGTGCAGTTTATGTTTCATCCTACTATATAAATGTTCCATTTTGTTCGTTTGTATGGTCGTACGTTTTTTTTTGTAAGAAATAGAAATGAAGAAAAATTCTCTCATGTCTGGCATTATTGTTGCATTCATTACTTTGTATTTCATATTGGTAACGATAGGGGACTTTACTGGTCCACTTATGGCTTTATACGATTCTGATAGTAGGTATCACCTGTATATGACAGTTTGTATTCCTGTTAAAATGTAATAAATGAATAAAAAACAGTCACGAAATTTAGGGTATGTGAAATGTGAAGGACGTAAAATTATAAATAACGGTTGTATACAACATCCCATCACCAGGCAAATTAATATAAATTATTTCAAGAGCTTTTTCTCTGAAAGTAAAACAACTAAGAGCTTTGAAATTTTGAAATTTGTTAATAATTGTGAAGGAGACTTTTGAAAGCCAACATGCAAATAAAATGCAATTTAATAAATAAACATAGCGTTTAATTTTTTATGTAGATGGATTTGGGTGTGAAATAATTCCAAATACACTTGTTTGTAATGCTTGTGGAGGTGACGTATGTAAATTCAGGGAGCTGTGCAGAATACACTGCAGGGGACTCTGCATATGATGGAGGATCAACAGAACGAATCATGATGAGCGCGTATTTTGAAAGTATACATAGTGTTCTTGCAATGTATATTTTCAAATTGTGTAACGAAAAATGGTCTCAGAAAATATACCTACACGATTTCTGCATAATTGTCGTGTATACTTTCTGACGCTGATCTTTTATATAGTAAAAATATTTTTGTCCTTTGTTTTGTTTTATAATAAAAATATTCATAAAATATTATAAAAAATAATTACGAAAAGAGCGTAATAACCATAAATATAGTTTCTAAAAATATGCTTATTACTACTTGAAACTATACGCGAGCATTCCCAACCTGTGCGTAATGGCGTTGTATACTTTCAAAATACGCATGATGGGCACGATTCTCAGAATTGCGGGATCGACTGGAATCAAGATGATCACAAACTTCCACCATGAAACATCGGTTAGCAACACGAACATTTCTTTCTTTTTATCGACAGAACCAGGTTTAAAATAAAGTATTATTAAAGTACTACAGTATATGATTATTTTCTTCCTATGCAGTTTCATAAAATAAAAGAGTACCTACCTAATTACTGGTAGATAATGCATAAGTGGGCAAGTACGTAAATTATTATTTCCAATAACCGGTTCTTGTAATACACTTACCTAGATGACAAGTAGGTATACTATACTCTTATATGACAAGTACGTACGTACTCTTATATGACAAGTACGTACGTGCTCTTATATGACAAGTAGGTACCTACTCGACATGAGAACACATCAGTGTGATGCTATCACCAGCATTTCATTACAATACCGAGAATGGTAATACAATGCAAGCATAATATGACAATAATAATCAATACAACCATCATACGTTATAATATAACATACTGTTCATTTGTGTATTGATATTTTTGTGTATATAAAAATAATAACAATCTTTATTGCAAAAAATAATTATACAGTAGAAAAAAACATGACAACATTATTACTGAACAAATAAGTTTGTGCAATGGGCGAGTTTTTTTTAATTTTTTTTACCCTTTAATTTAAAAAATGGGCAACATATAAATAAAATTTTACACAATATAAAATAATAAAGATTCGACATAATTATTGTACTTTAATCATCTTAACTTTGATTTCCAGAAAATTGGAATTGATTGAAAGGCATTTAAGGGCAAAACTTCACGTACAAGACAATATATTAATTAAAAAATAAACAGTAAGGTAAGTCACCCATTCTGAAGTCTCTACTGGCTACCATAACACAACATATATATGAACAAGTCGCACAGATCGTACTAGTTCCAAATAAAGATATCAATTTTGCATTATGCGTACTAACGTGACGATGCATAATATATAGTTAGGTTACACCCAGACCCAGGAAAATTTGAAAAATGACATTTTTGCCCTGGCCGGTAATCGAACCGGGGACCCCTTTATTTAAAGGTACGAGAGTTACTATAAGGTCAGACGGATAAAAACAGAAATAAAAATTGAAAATAATGTGTAGTGTTTTCGTCACAATGAATTTTTTAGCTTATATTTGTAAATACTTGGACAGAAGTGTGCAGTATTATGCTAGTACTCGTTACACAGATATAATTTCGAGGACCTAAATAATAAAATAAACAGAATTCGGTGACCCAATGTATGGAATATTACACAACTTTAAAAACAATATTGTTGTATAATGACTTATTGCAAGAATATATAATTTTTACATCGTGATGAAAAATAAATAAATTAAAAATACACTGCAGGCAAGGTGGTAAGATGGTGCACAGCAGAGAGTCAGTGATGACTGAATGCAATCTGTTCTGGATTGAAAGCTGTAGAAGGATAAGAGGGAGACCTATATCCAACAATGGACGCAAAGTGGTTGATGTTGTTGACACATTATTTTAAAGTTCAGAAATTATATGGTAACGCACGTAGATAATATATGTATTGGCAAAGTCGCATATTCATTTTTCTGCTTTGTACAAAAAAGCTTTGCTTTGTAACTTTTCCTTTTTCGGCTAGCCACCCGAACCACAAGCAATTTGAGCATAATTGAGTTGTAGAAAATATATTCATTTATTTTAATCTTCACTGTACATTGGTTACAATATAAAAAAAATAAAACAGTGTCATAAAAATATCCGTTATACAATTCAATGTACAGAGGGCGAGTTTATCGCTAAAATGCTATGTCTTCCAACTATTTATTAACTATTCCTTGGTACGGGCTCATGCCCAGTTAGGTAGATTTTTCTGACTTTATATTTTAAATACTGTTTTATAAATAAAACAAATAAATAAATAAATTTATTTATTTTATTCTTCAATGTAGATTGGTTACAATAATTCATATCAATACAAAGTATCATAAAAATATTAGTTACTTATACAATTCTATGTACAGAGGGCGAGTTCATCACTAGAATGCGATGTCTTCCAACTAACCCGGGTTGTTGAGTAACATAAATATTATCCACGAATGCAGAAGTTTTAATTTTTTTCTAGCATAATTTTGAAATTTAAATTACAGTAAAATATATTCGGCAATTCTTAAAAGGGAAACATCAATCATGATCATGTAATTTGTATTTTTTGTTTACCTTAGGTTGAGTACCTACTTGATAAACCAATCAAGGTAATATTATTGTGTAAACTTTCATCAGGTGAATTAAGGAAACGATAAACCTTATAAACATATTACAATACTGCTATTTAATGATCAACTTATGTACATTTTATGACACACTAGCTGGCCCGGCGAACTTCGTACCGCCTAAGAATCAATGAACGATTTCATACATACATCTTCTTCCCCTTGTCCTAGTTCGGTCGGGGGCCCATTGCCCCTAAGTATCTCCTCCAGAGATAACTGTCCACCGCTGCTTCCAGGACCTCTGGCCACTCCAAACCAAGCCTTTCAACACACATGTTCGACACCTGCCCTATCTTCTGCCCTCTCCCACTGACTTTATGAATGATTAATGTTATTAATCTCTTTACAAACTCCCGTAATTGTCAAAGTGTGTCATCGAAGGTATAGTGTAAAAAAATATAATTCATTTGGAACTTTCGCAGTTTAGCGGCCCCACCCGTTGTCGAGTACTTTTTTCCATAGAAAAAGTAATATTTTCGAAACTTAAGGAAATTGTTGCCATATGGTGAATTATTTTTTGGTCACCAAATTTTTGGAAAATTCTTTTATAGGAAAAAAAATTCGCAACTATGAAACTTGAGCGGCCCCACCCGTTGTCGAGTAATATGTACGGAATTTTAGGAAATTAATTTTCGAAGTGGATTTTTTTTGCCGGCAAATTAAAATAATTCTACATATGGCAACAATTTCCTCAAGTTTCAAAAATATTACCTTTTCTATGGAAAAAAAGTACTCGACAACGGGTGGGGCCGCTAAACTGCGAAAGTTAGATTCATTTTTTTTACATAGACATTTCACACACATCGAGCTAGTCCCAAACTTCGATGAATCTTGATTATGGGTACTAACGCGACGATACACACATATACAATGCACTATATATACATGTATATGTAACACCCAGACCCAGGACAATTTGAAAAAGGTCATTCTTCACTTTGCCCTGTCCGGGAATCGAACCCGGGACCTCGTGACTCAAAGGAAAGAGCTCCGCGCCACACCGGCCGACATGAACAATTTATGTTGAACAATTATACTTAACTCAGATTTGTTTATAAATTATCTGCAGCACGTAATATAATTATGTAGGTACTAATTTTTTTTCAGGTAGATTTTACCTATTCATTTAAAATTTATAAAAATTCTTTCCATGATTTTTTAAAAATTGAAATATCAGAACTACAGATGTTCGGAATCGTTATCCAATTGTATGGATAACGATTCTTATTTGAGAATGTATAGAAAAATTATCATATAAATAGGCCAATCTATAAAAAAAACTTCATTGTTGATTTTGTATAATTTTCCATATTGCATTTTTTATTGAAATTTAAAATGTATGGCGTAAATAATTTTCTTCGTAATTTTTCTTCTCTGTCTGCAAATTTCACTACACAATCTTGCATCAGAACTACCTACATGAACACATTCTTATTTTCATCTTTAATAGCACAATTTTTGGTTCAATAATAATTTTCCATCTGCAAAAATAAAATACAATTTCAAATATAATCTGTGCACGTCCACATTTATGTGACAAAAGATCTATCGATACATAAATATTAGTCGAATAATTCGGTAGTTACATGGCAATAGGTTGTATCTCGCATTTTTTGCGTTTTCAAGTTTGTTCCATAAAATGCTCAAAATAGTGTAATATTTGATGTGGCAAAAGGATATGTCTCTTTATAGTCAGAATAAAGAGAGAAAAGACGTAACTTATTGACATGTAGAAAGATTGTTTTCATCAACATGGCAAAAAAACTCAAATATTTTTAAACTGCAAGAAATTATTTAGTGAATTGTTGAAGGGTGTTTGTGTTCACACTGTGAAAATTCATTTTCAAACATTTATAAATAATCAAAACACTGTTATAATTTTCACTATATTTATTCACACTCTAACGTTTTCGCCCACTTCAATGGGCATTCTCAACAGTACTGAAACAGTAAAATGTCACCTACAAAAATTGAAGGTGGTCACAGAGGGGGGAGATTTAGTGAATGTTACATACATCTTGTAGAAGAAATTATTAAGAGAATGTTACATCTATCTTGTAGAAATAATAATTACCTTGATTTTGATATATAATGCTCGAAATTTGGCTGAAATATCTCTTTTGCAAACTTTGTTTTTGCTCTCCTGTAAAATTATGTTTTAGTGAGATACAACCTATTGCCATGTAACTACCGATTTATAGTAAACAAATATTAGTACACATTTCGTTCATATTAGTTATAGTAATTTGGTTCTTAATATAGCAGAACCTACGGATTATTTTAGCACAATGCAACAGGCGACGTGGGGGCGCTAACAGCGCAATAACTCTCCATATTGTTTTTATTTTTGAAATTAAAAATGTATGGCGTAAATAATTTTCTTCATATTTTTTCTTCCCGTGAATTTGTAAGATGTTTTAATAGCCTATAGTTTATTCCGGGCGGAGAAGAATCCAACAAATCAGAGATCATTCAAATCGGTACAGCCATTCTTGAGTTATAAGTGTTGTAACACACACGACTTCCTTTTATATATTAGATATGCAGTTGAAATGCAAATACATGGATTGTCAGATTTATCTATAACTAGCTGGCCCGGCGAACTTCGTACCGCCTAAGAATCAATGAACGATTTCATACATACATCTTCTTCCCCTTGTCCTAGTTCGGTCGGGGGCCCATTGCCCCTAAGTATCTCCTCCAGAGATAACTGTCCACCGCTGCTTCCAGGACCTCTGGCCACTCCAAACCAAGCCTTTCAACACACATGTTCGACACCTGCCCTATCTTCTGCCCTCTCCCACTGACTTTATGAATGATTAATGTTATTAATCTCTTTACAAACTCCCGTAATTGTCAAAGTGTGTCATCGAAGGTATAGTGTAAAAAAATATAATTCATTTGGAACTTTCGCAGTTTAGCGGCCCCACCCGTTGTCGAGTACTTTTTTCCATAGAAAAAGTAATATTTTCGAAACTTAAGGAAATTGTTGCCATATGGTGAATTATTTTTTGGTCACCAAATTTTTGGAAAATTCTTTTATAGGAAAAAAAATTCGCAACTATGAAACTTGAGCGGCCCCACCCGTTGTCGAGTAATATGTACGGAATTTTAGGAAATTAATTTTCGAAGTGGATTTTTTTTGCCGGCAAATTAAAATAATTCTACATATGGCAACAATTTCCTCAAGTTTCAAAAATATTACCTTTTCTATGGAAAAAAAGTACTCGACAACGGGTGGGGCCGCTAAACTGCGAAAGTTAGATTCATTTTTTTTACATAGACATTTCACACACATCGAGCTAGTCCCAAACTTCGATGAATCTTGATTATGGGTACTAACGCGACGATACACACATATACAATGCACTATATATACATGTATATGTAACACCCAGACCCAGGACAATTTGAAAAAGGTCATTCTTCACTTTGCCCTGTCCGGGAATCGAACCCGGGACCTCGTGACTCAAAGGAAAGAGCTCCGCGCCACACCGGCCGACATGAACAATTTATGTTGAACAATTATACTTAACTCAGATTTGTTTATAAATTATCTGCAGTACGTAATATAATTATGTAGGTACTAATTTTTTTTCAGGTAGATTTTACCTATTCATTTAAAATTTATAAAAATTCTTTCCATGATTTTTTAAAAATTGAAATATCAGAACTACAGATGTTCGGAATCGTTATCCAATTGTATGGATAACGATTCTTATTTGAGAATGTATAGAAAAATTATCATATAAATAGGCCAATCTATAAAAAAAACTTCATTGTTGATTTTGTATAATTTTCCATATTGCATTTTTTATTGAAATTTAAAATGTATGGCGTAAATAATTTTCTTCGTAATTTTTCTTCTCTGTCTGCAAATTTCACTACACAATCTTGCATCAGAACTACCTACATGAACACATTCTTATTTTCATCTTTAATAGCACAATTTTTGGTTCAATAATAATTTTCCATCTGCAAAAATAAAATACAATTTCAAATATAATCTGTGCACGTCCACATTTATGTGACAAAAGATCTATCGATACATAAATATTAGTCGAATAATTCGGTAGTTACATGGCAATAGGTTGTATCTCGCATTTTTTGCGTTTTCAAGTTTGTTCCATAAAATGCTCAAAATAGTGTAATATTTGATGTGGCAAAAGGATATGTCTCTTTATAGTCAGAATAAAGAGAGAAAAGACGTAACTTATTGACATGTAGAAAGATTGTTTTCATCAACATGGCAAAAAAACTCAAATATTTTTAAACTGCAAGAAATTATTTAGTGAATTGTTGAAGGGTGTTTGTGTTCACACTGTGAAAATTCATTTTCAAACATTTATAAATAATCAAAACACTGTTATAATTTTCACTATATTTATTCACACTCTAACGTTTTCGCCCACTTCAATGGGCATTCTCAACAGTACTGAAACAGTAAAATGTCACCTACAAAAATTGAAGGTGGTCACAGAGGGGGGAGATTTAGTGAATGTTACATACATCTTGTAGAAGAAATTATTAAGAGAATGTTACATCTATCTTGTAGAAATAATAATTACCTTGATTTTGATATATAATGCTCGAAATTTGGCTGAAATATCTCTTTTGCAAACTTTGTTTTTGCTCTCCTGTAAAATTATGTTTTAGTGAGATACAACCTATTGCCATGTAACTACCGATTTATAGTAAACAAATATTAGTACACATTTCGTTCATATTAGTTATAGTAATTTGGTTCTTAATATAGCAGAACCTACGGATTATTTTAGCACAATGCAACAGGCGACGTGGGGGCGCTAACAGCGCAATAACTCTCCATATTGTTTTTATTTTTGAAATTAAAAATGTATGGCGTAAATAATTTTCTTCATATTTTTTCTTCCCGTGAATTTGTAAGATGTTTTAATAGCCTATAGTTTATTCCGGGCGGAGAAGAATCCAACAAATCAGAGATCATTCAAATCGGTACAGCCATTCTTGAGTTATAAGTGTTGTAACACACACGACTTCCTTTTATATATTAGATATATAAATCGTATTTTCGATGTCAATGACAATAATTCTATATGCAAACTATAGAGTACTTACTTACTTACTGCTAGCCTTCTTCTCTCCACTGCTGGATATAGGCCTCTTCAAAACTTTTCCACATTTTCCTATCTCGAGCAACACGATACCACTGTTTCCCCATCATCTGGACAATATCATCAACCCATCTTTTTTGGGGTCTTCCTACGCTTCTTTTGTCCTCCCATGGTCTCCATACAAGAATTCTGGAAGTCCATCTGCCATCCTCTCGTCTTACCACATGACCAGCCCATCGCCATTTCAGCTTGGAGACTTTATCAACAACGTCAACGACTTTTGTCTTTTGTCGGATAGTTTCATTTCTTATTTTGTCTCTCAAGCTGATACCTAGCATTTGCCTCTCCATGGCACGCTGTACACACCTCAGTTTTCGTTTGCTCGCAAGTGTTAGCGTCATAGTTTCTAGACTTTTTCTTATTTTCAAATATATATTTAAGTTTTGAGAATGCAGCCCATCCCAATCCTATTCGTCTATAAATTTCTGCCGTTTGATTTTCCTTTTACTATAGAGTATGGCAGATAAAATTACTGTGGCTTAGTGTGTATTTTCTAGCTGAGTTAGACGTCTTGCTCGAGCTTCTGACAGCCGACAGGAAATTGCTAGAAAACTGATGAGCTCGTTCTTCGATCTAATCTCAAACTACATAAGATATGAGTATTGTACTGTGGGTACCTACTGACGCGACAATATTCATAATAATATAACGTACCAAGTATACGTGTCATACATGTAACACCCATACCCAGGACAATTTGAAATTAAAAAAAACTTTTCATTTTGCTCTGGCCCGAAAGCGGACCCGGGACTTTGTGACTTAAATGCGTTATTCACGACACGCCGGTCGTCAATATGGCAGTCGAATGACGTAATTTTACGTCATACGACTGCCATATTCACGACACGCCGGTCGTCAATATGGCAGTCGTATGACGTAATTTTACGTGTTTTTTCGTATGGTTGTTTCGAATGTGCGAATTATATTAATAAATAGTGCACGGAATAAAATTATTAAAAACTTATTTTTATTTATACATATTTTCTGAATATCTGCAGAGAAATTTTTAAATTTAAAAAAATACCTAAAATAATTCTTAAACACAGCTATTCAGCTCTGTGGAAAATGCGGCTAAAGACTTAAAAATTGACTCGTGATTTAACATTGGTATCATTTTTACTAGCTTCCAGAGAAACCTAAGTTTTTGAAATAAGGTCCCATTGCCTGAATGTCTTAACTTCTATTGGAACGAAGAGGACTAATAGCATGCTAATTACACGTGCATAATCCACTAACCACTTGTGGAATTGTATGCATAAATTAATGAATGTCATATTGCGATATATGCAGACATGATACAATTGTGGAATTTTTTATAGTTAAATTTATTTAATATCCAAATAATGATTGATACATACGAAAGGTACTTAATAGTTTATAGGATATATAAAAAAAAATAATACATACCTCAAACACACAATCACGCAATCTCAGAACTGCAGCAAAATTTAT
This sequence comes from Athripsodes cinereus, assembly GCA_947579605.1. Taxonomy (NCBI): domain Eukaryota; kingdom Metazoa; phylum Arthropoda; class Insecta; order Trichoptera; family Leptoceridae; genus Athripsodes; species Athripsodes cinereus. The sequence continues at coordinate 27,656,893 of OX388312.1, forward strand.
GTGGATATGCAAATTACGTAAGACAACCAACTCGATTGTTGCAAACTTCACTATACGAAAAAAAATATTAAAAATTCAGTACATGTTATTATCTTAATCGATCGATTATCCTTCAGCAAAACCTTTTTAATCGAATTAATTTAATTGACAAAATCTTTCGAAACCTCGATAATTAACGACTTCGACTTAAATCAATAACACTTATGGCAATCGATGAATATTTTTATTATTAAATTTAAAAAAAATTGTATTTTAAAAATAAGTATACGACGATATAGAAAATTAAGCGTATTTCAGTATCACGAATCACGAAAGTGGTTTATGACTTTGGAATTTACTGAGAATTGATGTTACTGACCGTTTTTCTAAATTCAATTTTAATTATGCTCTCAATGTTGAATTACAGGTTTGATATCAAATTAATGTCTCACATATTTTCCATTAATTAAATGCATTATTATTATAATACTTATTAATTTAATTGAATTTTCATCAAATTACTGCACTATCCCGTTTTGAAGTTTCATGGTGTGAACTTCCTTATTTATTAATATTAAGCTTTTGAGGTCCAGGGATAGCATATTTCCCAAAGATATAATCTCAATTTTCGAGAATTTCAGTATTAGGTAAATATATTTTTTTCCATAAAATTTCAATGCATCATAATTTTTACAATCAAATTCATCAAAGTTATTTTTAAAAGCAAATACTTTATATTATGAAAATGTTTCGCAACCGTTACATAGTTAAACCTTCGAAAATAAGTACCTACTTATTCTACTTTATTCTGCCATTGATTTGGCACTTATGTCAGGCGATTATGTACGTTTTTTTACAAACAATAAAATAATAAAATTATAATCAAAGTTTTTTCGAATGTAAAAGGCCCAAAATAACTTCTCGTCAGTGTATGTAAAAAATAAATAGTAATAAGTATACATAAATAAATGAATTGAATCAATGCCAATTAGGCTGAACAATTCAATTTAGCATTTCGTCGATATTGTAAAAAGCTCTTCAAACAAGATACCTTTTCATTGCTCTCTGATATTCTTCTATCTCATCACGACATATCACACAAGTGGATTAACCAGCAGACCAGCCGCATGCAATATACAAGCAAGCTGTCATTTTCATACCAAAAAAATAAAGACATTCGAAATGGGTGGCAAACTTCATCGCTGTATTTAAGGTGTAACATGTCTTTATTTTTCAAACATATGTCTTTTACAGAACACTCAAAAACTTACGGAAAAGAGTGAGAGACCAATTCTTTACTGAATCATCCACGGAAAATAAGTGAAATTCTTATATTTATTTACAAATATTTACGGCCAAAGCCTTTAACATGTTAAACCTCTGTATACATACAAAACATGTAAACAAAGGAAAGATCTGTTACAAAAAAGACACAAAACAATTAGACTAAAGAAACGAAATTATAACGATATTTCTCAAATATCAACCAATCAATATTCATTTATGTATTTATTTATTTTTATTTATTTATTAAAGCAATAAACGGCTTTCGCCTTTTACTGTTTCAAAATAGTACGATATTTATACAAATATCTACCAATATTTTTTTCAGGATTCTCATATACCTATTTACAGAAAGAGTGGGAAATTTATTCTTTTCCGGCGACTACACGAAAAACACTTCTTTTTTCTCTCATGTATTTAATATTAAAAAAATTATACAACAATATGATATAATTCAAGAGTTTTTGTGTTTACGCTGTGGAAATCCATTTTTAATTTTAATAAATAAAATATATTATTGAGCACTGTTTAATCTCCACTATGTTAGGTTAATTACCGAACGTTTTCGCCTATACTTGTAGGCATCTTCAGGGAAACTGGGTTTTTTTAGGCATCTTCATCATAGGCATCTTCAGTTTCCCTGAAGATGCCTACAAGTATAGGCGAAAACGTTCGGTAATTAACCTAACATAGTGGAGATTAAACAGTGCTCAATAATATATTTTTATATCTTATTTATTAAAATTAACAATATGATAATTATGCTTATAATACGAATACCACAAAGACACGTTTGAATGAATCATTTTATGTGATTTTGATTTCACAGTTGATATAAAAGAATAGTGTCTGTTATTATTTGCTTGCTAGTATAATATATTCACGTTTTTATGTACTATCGGAGAAAATAGAATCCATACAAATCAAAATCGAATACCGTTCACTATACTAATAAACATATTATTGCTCAGAAATACAATAAAATTCAAATTTAAAAACGTATAGATCCACTCGTCATACATTAGTAAATTAACTAGATAGAAAATCGTGCCCTGCTCATGAAGAAACTTATGTACATTCAATAGTGGCTAGACTTGGGCTGAAAAACATAATAAAAAATAAACCTCAATTTAATATGAAATGAATGAATTAGTAAGCGGGACTATGTAGATGAAAACAATTATTAAGATTACCGGAATGTTACCTTTATTTTTATGGATAGATAACGATTGACAGAAAGTTCAAATTATTGGTTGCACAAACTACGGAAATGATCATACATAATATACTAACTGGGCTACTAAATGTGAGCGAAAGCATAATACTATAAAGTGAGCGGCCATAATTTGTGTGAACATCTATTTAGGTAACAGCATTGTAGTGAACAAATTAATCAAAAATAATATATTTAAAACATTTTATTTACATAGGATGACGTCCTTATAAAACCAAAAATATTGAGAAAATAAAGGTGGTCGGCAGCCCAATAGTATTTTCGATCACTAGATTACGGGTTCTAACCACGCTGCCGACTAACATCTCCTTTGCGATACAAGCATATTGTTTTATTATTACTTAGGTTTATGAATAAAACTATACTATACTGTACCATCACGGCATATCCCACAAGTGGGGTAGCCAGCAGATCAGCTGCATGTAAGAAACATGCAAACTGTCCTCTTTGTGCCAATATAAAATCAAGACATTCAGGATGGGTGGCAAGCCTCATCGCTGAATTTAAGAAGTAAAATGTCTTAATTTTTCGAACACCTGCCTTTTACAGGACACTCGAAAACTTACGCAGAAGAGTGGGATAATGAATAAAAGCATATTTATTTAAAGAAATAAACAATTAAAAAGAGCGTTTATAAACGCCAATCAGCTCTCAATAGTCATTTGTATTTTCGGTTGTCATATTTCTATATAATATTTTCCTTTTTTATAGCCAATTGTGTCGCATGGTATTGGATGATGGCTGGCGTTTGAAAAGTTCACCTTTTTATGGTCTTTTATTTGTCTTTAAAATACATCATAAAATAAAATAAAATCAAAAGTCGTTTATTCATAATGTTCTGAAGATTTCCAATTATAGATGACACTGTACTTGTAGTTCTATATTATATTATATTGTAATTGTCATGATGACGGAGTACCAACTTAAAAATAATTATTCTCCAAGCTTGCCTGAGATCGTATCACGATTATTTTAATTGACTTTATTCGTACATACCTACTATTATTTTATATATTATACTCGTTATATAAAAACCACAAAGCTATTCTCTTTCGTTAATTTATTTTAAATTAACTTATTTTTATTTATATTCATTTCACTCATTTGTTATTTCAATTTTATCAATTTCTATTCAAGAATTAAGACAATTAAAAATTAAAACTTAGTCAGGAAGATCCTTGAAACGTTCAAGAGTCTCAAGAACTCCTTATATAGATTGAAATGATTTTAAATGAGATTTTAAATGAAAAAGGGATGAAAAATTCTTGAACATACCGTAATGTGTCTATGCCGTTGTCAGTGAGGAAAAACAACTGCCATTCGTTTCTGTAAATTTTCGGGTGTTCTATGAAAAGCAGATATCAGACATTTCGTGTATGTACGATATTCTTCATTTTCGATTCAGTAATGAGGTATAATCCTCGTCTTGAACGTTTAACCATAGCACGAGAAAACGATCTATAAAGTTGTTTTATGTAGTTTGTTCACCATGGCCCGTAGAGACAAAACACATTAAACGTTACGTTTTTACGGTAACCCTACATGTAGAAGATTCCGTGTATAGATAATAATAATGGGTTAGTTGGAAGATATCGCGCTTCTGCGATAAACTCGCCCATTGCACAAAATTATGTGTTCAGTAATAATGATGCCTTGTTTTTTTCTTTGTATACTATTTTTGTGCATTAATATCTGATTGTCCACAAATACGTACAATTCTATGCTTAAAAAAGTGATTGGGGGGCTTATTGGCTCATTGGCTCATGGCAGTTTCTTCTAACTAACCAAAGTAATGTATAAGATTATGTATTATAAAGAGAGAGATAAGAGGTTGAATATGTGCATTTTATATTCATACATTAGAAAAATATTAACACCTCTCTCAGATAGAGATATTTGATGAAATTAACATACATTTTTGTTAATTCAAAGTAGAATGTAAGCATCATCATGCGCTAATTTGGTAAACAAAACAAACATTATATAATAACCTTAACATTAATAACAAAGTTATGTTGAAAAAAGTGTCACTTCACAACTTCAAATACATCTTTCTTTAGTAGGTATAACATCAGTCATAATATTACATACATAGTATAGAGATAGAAAATGTCATAATAATTGAAAAAAAAACGTGTACAATTCTTAGATGACCTCAATCATTTGTTGTTATTGATGATTTGTATGAAATGTGAAGAAATGTACACCTTGACAAATGACGGAGTTTTGTCAATACTAAACTCAATAATATTTTTAGTACATAGCATAATATTATTATGAAGAATCTTATTGATAGATGATTTGTTTATCTTTTCACAGTTAGATAATAATGTTAATATTATCTAATGTTTAAGTTTTTACTGACGATAATAGTTGCGAGTTGATGATTATAAAAAATGAACTTGAATCTAATTAACAAAAAAGTCTGTCAAGATTTTATTTAAATATACCATTGCGGAATATCCCACATGTGAACTAGCTAAGGGATTAAATACAAGTTGTCTTTTTCTTGCCAATAATATTTTCACTATGTCGCGGGGACAATTCGCAGGGGCCGTGGCGCAGACCATGAACGCGTGAATTTTGTTTAATTTTTGTTTGAACAGTTCCTTGTTCTATCCTTTCATCTCTCCCTCCCTCTCTCTCTCTCTCTTGTTGTATTCTTGTTTTATATATGTATAAACACTGTTATTGGCCTTATTTTTTTTGTTATTGTTATTTAAATTACGTATTATGTGCTGTTGCGTTAATAAAAAAAAATAGGTTCTCAAAATGGATGGCATGCTTCATCGCTGAATTGCAGATATTTAATATCTTACATGTGAGGTTTTGTGAGTACCCGCATAGTATCCGTTCCCTAGCTTCCCCCCCCCCCGTTTTTCCAATACATAATCCTTACTCCATGTTGGGTGTGTCAAATTTTATTTTAAATTTTGTTTTTTTTCTATAAGTATTTAAAGGTATATTTATGTATAGGTGTATTTATTTTAATTAGGTGTGGGTCAATGTGTCGTGGTTAGATGAAAGAAATCACTTCAGAGTGATAAACTCGCAATTACATATCGTCTTAGTATTTTAAATTTTGTATTGATTTGCTAACACTGTTATATGTATAATGATGATGTGCAAAAATAATAATATAAATAAATATTTAAAATGCAAAATGTCTTTACTTTTTCGAACCTTTCCCTACCTTTTACAGAACGCTTGAAAACTTATGGAAAATATTGGAAAACCAATTCTTGCCGGGTGCTCCACTGAAAATTTTATGAATGTGCATATTTATAAATAATATTTTTTTAAGGTGCTATCAGTAGCACTGTGAGATTCATTTCCTATACATATATAGCACTCAGCATTTTGTGCGTGTACCTAGTACCTACCTACATTTTTTCGCAATGATATTAAATAGGCATATACCTAATATTAAGATTACGTAGGTAAACCACCTACCTTTATAATAGGTATATTATGTGGGTATGTGTCCGATATCATTTTGTGCAATATGAACTGGTTTTTTTACAATGCAAAGACATTGTCAACATATGGCGCGGAAACCTTGATCATTATCTTTGAAGAAGATTCCAGATTTTTCTTTGCCTTTGCCTTAACCCCATTAATTTGGAGGCGGTTCTCCTAGTCTTCATCCTCTAAGTTATCCAGTCTCCTGCATCCTCCGAACGCAGTTCTGCATACCTCAGGTCCCTGACCATTGTAGACATCCATAGATGTGTGGGTATCAAGATGGGATCTGCTGCGTCAGCCGGGTCCCCCGCCCACTGACGTGGTAGGATCGTAGATGCCAACACTGGCATAGTTGTATTAGAATAGAGAGAGTCCAAATATTAAAAAAAAAATCTTCACCTAAACGGATAAATAGGAGTCCTTGGACTCCTGAAATATCCGAGAAATAAAGATATTTCAATGTATGTAGACATCCATGTCATCACTGGTCTGCTTGGTCTTCTGGGTCCTACTTCTATTATGTCCATTGTGTTTTTTAAATTATTATCATGTGTCCGTACTATCTCGATCTGTTTTCGGTCACTTTTTCGCCAATGGTAGCGACTTTGAAACTACCATGGCTATGGTAATTTTTCACCCTGTCCAACTTTGTTACACCACCAGTCCATCTGAGCATTTTCATCTAGCTGGTATGAGGAGTATGGGTCTGGTAATTGAAAAAAATTCCAAACTAAAGGTGGACATTTAATATTCATAGTTACGACGTATGTTTATGCTTTTGAAATTAAATTAATATTTTTTACAAATCGGAAAGTATATCGAACATCACATTGCTTCTCTTACGAGGTAGGCAGAAAGGATTGAGAACCAATTGCCTATTCCTGTCCATTAAAATGCCTTTTGCTTCTACTTCACGTTCACGTTCGTACATATAACGTTATTGCAGCTCCTTGTGCATTCTCATCCGTTTATTGCCCTCAGCATATGTTCATCTTTAAAGTCATATTAACCATAGGTATTTTTATTTATTAAGTTTTTATCTTCGTTCGATTACTAATGAAGAAACTAAATATACAACAATTAAAAATAATAATACATCGTTATCTAATTTTCAAAACATTATGCCTCTAAATGTTGATCTTGACAATTTAATTTTATTTTAACCAAAAATATTCTTCAAATACGAGAAAAAATGTGGATTGAAATAAATTATCAACATTTGTAAATGTAGAAGCTCTGGTGTCGATTGCCAAAAAAATATACCTTTATCTTCATTTGGTGCAAGTTACATTTCCTTTACATGCAAGGTTTATAATCGTATGAGTAAATAACTACTACTACTACTATACCATCACGGCATATCCCACAAGTGGGGTAGCCGTGTAATTGATGTAATGAGTAATGAGTAAATAATGGATATTGCATAACACCATTTGCACAATCGAATTCATCTTGGGTAAGATCAGATAGATATCCGTCCATTTATTGTTTATGCCTGTAATAAAGGTGTAGACCAACATAATATTTCGATTTATCGTCGATGGAAATTAATCTGAGTAATAGTTTTCTAAATTCAAAATCGACTCTTGACTCCATTACGTAGAGTTATTTTTGAATATTGTTTTGAAATAGGATTTGGTTATTAAATAAATCGAAATTCTCATACAGTATATTTTACAGATTCTTCCTCTTTCTTCGCCTTTAAAACTATAGATTTAAATTGAATATATATGTACATTAGGGTGGAACGAAATTTTTTTTTCTCGAATTTGAATTTGGAATAGTTGTATTTAGTTGCCTTGTGCCATCAATTGCCTGCATTAAAAATATAAATATTATCAGACAACGGTAAGAGCCCCCGCCAAGACATCGAATATTTACAAAAAGGACAATTTAGGGGCTATTTGCGCGGCCTACAAAATAATACAGAACTTATTAAAATGGGTTTATTTTATTCAAAAACATATTCAAATATAGTAAACTAGCTGTTGCAATCAAATATTTCATCATTTTAATATACTTTGGCACTGCAACAGTTGAGCAAAATGCGGGACAAAGCGGGGGGCAGCACGCTCCGATCTACGAATTTGCAGTGTTTTGTTTCAACTAGTGTCGATAATATTGTCTCAAGGTGGAAGGTCGTCAATTATTTTCACCAGTAGGTACTAGTTGATGTACGTTTTTTAAGTGTAGGTATAAATATGACTTCTACGAGACAAAAGTTAAAATGTCTGATATTTGGTGAAAGTGCAGAGTTGAAGGAGAATATCCTACCTACGTATGAGAATGTGATGAAATTCTTTGAAGGGGTTCGACAAGACTTAAAAATAAAGAATAACACAACAAAAGAACCTACATTTTTGGAAATTGTCGAAACAGTTGGAACAAATATTGAAGAATTGTGGATAAAATCTTCTATTTCAGTTGTTATGTTACACACAAACGAGTTTTACAGTTACTTAAAAAATATCACTCAAAATGTCATAATTTGAAAAGTCTTTGAAGAAACTTAAGGAAAGAAAGGTAGAAGAATTCAGAGTACAAAGTAAAAAACTTTTTGACATAGCTGCATGTAAATGTAAAGAATTTGTAAACTGTAATTGTTTGAGAGAAAAAAAAATACCAAAAGAGTAACAAATATTTTTAGAGGACCAACGCACTAACAGACTAATGGTTTTAGGAAGAACGGATTTCATCCAGAGTAAAAAATTGCTTTTATTCTACTTCTGACGCCGACTCTGAGGCTAAGTCGACTAACGTCGTGGGCAGTATGAAACTCAGAAGAATAAGACAGAAAGTTCACGAGAAATTTTTAACATAAGAAAGAGTAACAGAAATTCATGCCTAATATTTCGATGGAAGGAAAAACAAGACCGCTAAAACTGTTTTAAAAGGATCGAAAAGATTTAGAGTGATTGAACCAGAGGAACGTGTTTCGATTATTAAAGAACCAGGTTCTGTTTATGTTGGGTATGTGTTTCCAACAGCGGGCAGTGCAAGAAATATTAATAGAGCTATCCACGGCTTTTTGACGACTGAAAATATATCACCAGAGAGTATAATGGCTGTTGGATGTGATGGAACAACCACAAACACAGGAAAATTGGGAGGCGTGATTGGTCTTTTGGAAAATAGACTATCTCGACCATTGCATTGGATAATTTGTCTCTTACACGCGCTTACACTTACACGCCAATGAGTTGCTATTGAGGCGTTTGTTTTCCTATTAGGATGGCCCTACTGCAGGATCTAAATCATTTGCAGGTCAAAATGGTAAAGCATGAAAGATGGTTCAAAACATTTATGGAAGCTAATTAACAGCACTAGATATTTGTCGAACGAATTATTAGCGATTTTGGACCCTGTTTAAATTCGGAACAGTTACTTTGCTCATGAGTACGAAAACAGATACACGTAAGCAGATTAGAGAACTAGCTGCAAGACGCATTTTAAAATCTCGTCAAGTGAAAAAAAAAAACTGTTTCGCGCATGTTTGAGGTGCCAAAAAGAGATTTAATGCATGTTCTTACATAGACTTGATAAACTGGCAACAAAATAATATATACGAAACCTCAATACTGATGAGTATTTTCGATAAGCAGTTACAACATCTAATTGAAAATGGAGGAGATACAGTTTTGGAGATAATGAGACTGCCTTGCCACACCCGGGCTGTGGAAATATCAGTTAAAGATGTGATAGAAGCAGCTCTTAGTGAATGCAATAAGACAAGAAGAGAGGGATTCGTAAAGTCTAAATTAGCATCTCGAAAGCTCATGCCAAAGTTTGAGACGAAAAAGGATTTTTGTTAAAAAAATGACGTTATTCATACCGACACAACTTTCTGAAACTGTGTTTATTTTTTAAATAAATGATTCTGTTTACTAAAATATACTTTTATCTTATCATTTATATGCAAAACATATTGTATTTATCTAATATTTGTTAATAGGGTGTACTATAAAAAGCGTCTGTAAAAACTTAAAAAATGAAATTTTAAGTCTATGGCGGGACCTCTTACTGTTGAGCTAGAACTTCCAAATTAATGGGTGTTATTTACAATCACATAAGGCAACTTTTGCCTGGTATTCCAATTCGACATTCGAAAAAAAATTTTTTTTCATACAAAAGTGTTCCACCCTAATGTACATGCAGCATAAACAAGTTTTCTCCATTCATAGATTTATTATTATTTTAAAAATTGCACTGAGCACATAATAACTTTTGACCAAGGTGATCTCGGAAGAAAAAAAGACAACTAAATCGAGTTCGTCGGTAGCCTGGAGGTAGAGTCTCGGATTCGTGAATAGGGGGTACGTGCTTCGATTCCAGGTGCCGACAAACTCCCTTTTCACGACACAAGCTTTTAACTTACTGTGAAAGGTATATGAGGCTGTATTTGGGCTTTATGACAAAACCCAGATATATCTTTATAAAAAAAACATATCTTCCCACAATATTTTTAAGGCTATGATTTTCATGTGAGTTTAATGTACATATATTGTCACTGTCATTATTAAGAAATTTAATGTGGATCAACTAAGACAAGCGATTTACCTTCGATACCAGCTTTTTGCAAATTTATTTAATCGATGGTTTATCGTTTATTTAATTAAATCAAGCTCAAATAATAATCTGGTTAGTGAACACATCTTTTAAAAATAATCTATTTATTTCCACGTGGATAAGCCTCGTTGTTCTCGGACGTCCACGCTTTCTCACACCCTTCTTTCAGATAGATACATCCTCTTCGTCATCCTCTTATCATCTGTTCGCTCCGCATGTCCTTATCCAACTTATTTACACGCATCTTACCCACAATACATCTCTCGCATCCATTCATTTTTCTGATATCCTCATTCTTTACTCTATTTCGCAACGTTTTGCGAACCATTCTTCTCAGTGATCGTATCCGCAGCATTTATTTCACTTTCGTCTTTCTTCAACCAAGTAAAGTTTTGCTTGCATACATAAGTGTCGCTACCAGAATGATATTGTAAGGCAATCGACCAATTATCATAATTATTATGAAGAATATCAGGCGTGAAATATCCGACAGTAATATAATATTATCTTCTGAACTGCATGATTATTATACATATAAGCAAAAAATAATGTAAATTTTCACAATAATATCATTACGTATAGAGATTGTTGCGGAAAGTTTTGGATATCACAAGAGTCTTGTTCGTGCATTTTTTATAATTACCCAATAATTATCATTAAACATTTCATTAAGAAATAACAGCTTAGCCTTTAGCGGAAATTTTGTGTCAATTGGTGATACTGACCTACTAAAAATTTTGTAAAGATAAGAAGAGAGGTAATATTTTTAATAAATAAGTGCAATGGTTGCAGTAATGAGTGATAACAAGTTGTCAAATATTGGCTATATTGTAATAAGTAAGAACAATGTTTGTTGTCAAGTTTATTTATGGTTGTTGATTCTTATGAAAATTTTGAATAGGATTTTTTATTTATAATTCTTGATTTTGATGAAATTGTACATTGATTACATACAATTTCATTGAAGGCATACATTCAAATTAAATACAATCAATATACAGATTTTTTCGCGAATTTTATGTGAAATACTTAGATATATCGGGTTGATTGGAAGACGTTGCGTAACAACCAGTCCGCCCTTCGGTCAGATTTATTAACTTTTGTTTTCTTTTCTCTCGCATATTTATTTATTTAATTAAAATCATAAACGAACATAAACGGCCTTTATTAAAGAAGTATGACAGATGATTAGTATGTACTTTAATTTAAAATTTATAAAAAAAAATACAATGCAATCGAAAATATAAATGCAAAAAAAATAATCGAACATTCTTGAAAACGATAATATTTTTGTTTTCGGTTCAAAAAAGAACGACCGTGTGTTGAGTAAGAGGAATCGACGTGCGTGCATGAGAAATTGTACGAATGTAGAAGAATCGAAAGAAGTATGTAAGGATAGATCTTTATGGCGTTCCGTTCTCTTTGCCTATCCCACTTGGGACACGGCGTGAAGGTATAGTATAAAAAATAAAATAATCTTTATTGTACATTTTTAAATGGTTCAAATGGCGGGTTAATTGCCTGCAGGCAATTTCTACCAACCAATTAGTATAGAAGTATAGTTCAAAAAAGATTTAAAAGTAACTGAAGTCTTGAAAAACCCTCTTTTGTACGATGCTTTGTTCGTATGAAAACGAGTTTATGTATCTCGTAGAAAATGTTCACTCAATAATTATGAAATATTCTGAATGAATGTGGTTTGTTCCCAACCTTTGTTCACTAATTCTGAAATATATCCCATGGACGCCGTATTAATCATTTTAAAATATATTATCATAACGTAAAATGCTCACTATTAATGAATTATTTTGAGTACCTACATTTTGATTTAGATGATGTTGATGATGATTCTGGATGATTTTGTTTTGACGCCGTTTAACAGTCCCTAGACCATCTCAAGGGCACCGGTGAAGAGTTCAGTTTTCAATTTGCTTCTGAAGCTGGTGACAGTCGGATTGTCTCTCAATGGAACCGGTAGGCGATTCTAGGTAATCGGCCCAACAACACCAAAAGCTCTCTCATAGAAGTTAGACTTACCGGCTCTATTGGGCTCAGTAAGTCTATTCACAGACAGTTCCGAAGAGCGCAGAGGTCTTCTAATGTTCAAGTCACGATGGTACCAAGAGGGACGATGGTGCCATTTTGTTTATAACTTTGTAGAAGGTTTATGTATAGGTATATTTAGAAGAGGATAAAGCTTTGAAATAGGCATCAAGTTAATTTTTAATAAGTTTTTTGTTGTTGAAGATATTATATAAGCCGTCTTTTCCGTGTCAATAAATGTAAAGATATTCAGTACAATGTGATGTTTTATGAATACCTGCCTATTACAGGACACTCAAAAACTTACTGTAAAGAGTGAGAGACCAAGTCTATACCTCTTTAGACAAACAAATTATAGGATTTTTAATAGGTAATTGAATAAAATCTTAAAAATAAGCAATTATTATGTTCCTTTAATAGCTTTCTTTGTAAGTAGCTGTGGCAAGCTTTCACGGTCTTCATTTCTAGATGATGCTGCTCTTTCGGGTTTAATGCATCTAGCCTTATGTATAAAAAGTTAAATACGAGACTTAAAATGAAAGTTTAGATTGAAGAAACATACGAACTTTATGATAATACGTAGCTAAACTTTCGAATACCGAAAGAAATGTTTAAAATTGATAATTATGACAGAGGCTATTCAGGAATCATTATACATATGTAATAAACATGAGATAAGTCTTAAAAAGTAGGTATATTCGAAAAGAACCCGAAAATCTAATACGTATATATTAATTCTCGGGTTACAGTGTTTGTTATCATACTCCTCCAAAACGACTGGACTGATTTTGATGAAATTTTGTGTGCTTATTGGGTAGGTCTGAGAATCGGCCAACATCTATTTTTCATACCCCTAAAAGTAAAGGGTGGTGCACCCCGAATTTTTATTTTTGGTTTTTGGACAAATTTTTCTATTTTAATTTTTTTATGGTGTTTTTAATTTTTTTTATCAAAAAATATTTCATAGAAATAATGTATATGGCGAAACAACGTTTGCCGGGTCAGCTAGTTTACTATAAATCTAAGTAAGTATGTGCCTATTATTATTTACAATAATTTCAAATTTTTACTGTAAATACCTATATTCTATTTTTTTCATACCTGTAGTATAAATCATATGCCTTCTCAAGCCTGAAGCTGAAATTATTATTCAATTAAGGCATTCCACCCGGAACGAGTGATTTATATATCATAATTTTGATCACTGCAAAGTGTCTATAACTCAATGATTGAAATATTTGCATATCTGCATATTTGCATATTCCTATCTGTACTAACATTATTATTTTATTATGAACTCCCCCTAAAACCCATCGGTGAATCAGCTGAACTAAACATTTATATAAAATCATAAATATATTATGAAATAAATAAGCATTTGAAAATAAGAAAATGCAATAAGTAAAAACAAATAAAATAATAAATTCACTCACAATTAAAAAGTCTTGAGTAAAAATCCAGTAAAGTTGTAAGTAATGAATGTCACAAAACAGCACAAAAATATAAAAGTTATTAAAAAAAAATCACATTCACAAGCTATTAACACCGAAAATAATAAATAATGATTTGTTCGTGTGTTCAACTTTCATAGAAAAAATATTTTAATGTTTTTTAAATGAATTTTATTGTGATGATAGGTATATTAATTTATTGTTCTAGATGAGACCGCGTCCTATTCGGGTCTCATTGCTGTAATGATATGAAGAGCACTCACTGTTTACTTAATTTTAAGTATAGTTGTGTAAGTTTTTACCCCTCTTACAACAAGTCTGTAAATATTACTACTGCGTAACCAGTACGAAGGAGACTAGCGCACGGCGTTACGTCAAGCACTTGAGAGTTTAAATATTTATTTATTTTATACACTAAACGGTTATAAGCCTTTAAAAAAAGATTATACTTCAACAATTCGTTCGAGAGAGTTCGTCGGTAGCCTGGAGGTAGAGTCTCGGCTTCGTGAACAAGGGGTCCGTGGTTCGATACCAGGTGCCGGCAAACTACCCTTTCACGACACAAGCTTTTAGTAGCTTACTGTGCTACTATACTATAGCTATACCATCACGGCATATCCCACAAGTGGGGTAGCCAGCAGACTAGCTGCATATAAAAAATACAAGCTGTCTTCTCCGTGCCAATATAAAATCAAGACATTCAGGATGGGTGGCAAACCTCATTGCTGAATTCAAGATGTAAAATGTCTTATTTTTCGAACACCTGCCTTTTACAGGACACTCGAAAACTTATGGAGAAGAGTGGGAGACCAATTCTTTACCGGGTGCTCCACGGAATAATGTTGTATTTCGGTTTATAACAAAAACCCAGATATAACTAAAAAAAAACAATATTTGGTACTGTTGTTGGTTATATATTCCTAAAATTTCGATGTTATTGACCGAAGATACTTGTTGGAAGTCCATTTCAAGATAAATTTAAAATTTTGTTGATTATCTAGCGTTTTTGCTCTTCTCTGAATCCGTCCACAATGAATTATAATTACTTTCTTATCAACACAGGCTTCTCCCAATATTCTTTTGTTCAAATTCTACAATTGAATTTATTTTTTATTTTTATTTTATTTTTACAATATCTAGAATCAAACAGTCGTTACATAATATGTTGACAATTAATACATTTAACATGTAGACCAGCGAAGATTCCACTCTTACCAGAAATGTCTCAGTCTTGAGGAATTGACTGCTTGTCTCTATATCTTATTTAACTTTTTTCTAATCGCCTGATGATGGAGTCGAGAGTCTCCGAATACTAGTAAGCGAAGTTAATAAAGTCATTTGGAAGTTAACTACATACTGTGTTTTTTTCAATATATGTATCTTATATTCCTAGTTTTTTTTTTATTATATTTTCAGTTTACATTTATATCCACGGCGTGAGCCTTTTACATGTTACACAATATATATATATATATATATATATATATATATATATATATATATATATATATATCACACTACCTTTACGGGCCCCATACATTGTTGATTTGCTATCATTAGAGCGTCTTTTGAATTAGGGCGTCCGTATATGGACGCCCTAATTTTTACTACGTTAAACCACCCCCTATACAGTGCTAATATAGTTTTTGCTATTTTTAGAGGGACTCCCCAAGACGGAATTTTGAAAATTATATACGATTTTCGTATATTGAGGGTTCGAACATTTTTCTGAAGAGGCGCCCCCTTATATACGGGGTGTATATTTATTGCGTATATCATTTTCATACACACGATATTACGGCGTCCGCAATGTATATTTTATTTACTTTTATATCTTTAAGCATTCCGAAGATTTGGCAATGTCGCAATACGCAAGTCCCAAGGTTGGCGTGATATTACTTGTAACATAATATTCGGTGTCTGACGCATTAAATGTAATTTATTTGAAGGCTGTCATCAATATCCTGACTTCTGTATTTATCTCCTGGATATTAATGTTTATATGCTTTTGTTTAGAACCGTTGTTACTTGTACTTACCTTATTAAAATTATTTGGTAATATGTTATTTTATATTGTTTTCATTATCTGATATGCACTGTTTTGACTTCACTGTTTTTTTTATTTTTTATTTTATTTGTAAAGGCTGTTTCAGCCGTTTATTGCATAAAGAAATAAATAAAGGCAATGTCATATATATGGTCGTTTTCAAGTTTTTTACGCGAGCGTGTAGTATAGATTTTCCTCTACCTGTCGGTGTTATTGAGAAATATAATTTCAGAACCTATCACAGTTTAAATTCAATTTGAAATAAATACGCAATAGAAAAAAGTGATAATTACTCAGACGCATAAGGTATATACTATAATATAGACTGTTTCTATTATGATTTTATGGCCCAGCTACATAATAGCTCTACCGCGCACAAGTTTCATTGAATGTTAAACTATGTGTCGTATAAGAGTAAAAGTATAATTTTTTTGTTTCTACTGATGAGGTGCATTTACCTACGGACTTTAATAAGTCAGGGCTGGCGAACTTTTTTGAGCCTGAGTAGGTATCAATTTTTTTTCAATACAATAAGATATCGCGTGTCTCGTTCCATGAAAATAAGAATGCATCAAATGCTTACATGTAACTTCAAACTTTTAATATAAACAAAGCATTAATAAATCGAAAAAAATAATTAAGTGCATAAGTAGGTACTTAATAATAATAGCAAAATAAACGTCTCCTCGGGGGGCTAGCACCGTGCGGGAAATATCAATCAATGCGATCTATTTATTCATGAATGCAGTGTTCTCGAACGACATTGTCCAATATCGGTAGAACTATCCGCTAAAATCGGTATAAATGGTATATTTTGTACCCAAAATCGGTATATGGGGTATTTGTACCGACGATGATCAATATCGGGTACTTTTCTTTTCACGAATTTTCTACCCCCCGTCGCCAAATTATGAAAATGGTATAGGAATTTGGAATATTTCAAAAACTCCTCGGTTTTCTTAAAGAATATTTGCTCGAATCCATGAGTATCCGGTACTTTTACTGAATACCCGGTACTTATCTACCGATTATACTTACCAGCCGACAAATGGTATAAATCGGTAGATTTCTAGGGCATTTCGGTAAGACGCGGCCCATTTCGGTATAAATACCGAAAAATCGGTAGGTTCGAGAACACTGCATGAATGTCGTCATATATTATACTTCATTTATTTCCGTCGTTTCTGAAACTTTTGATGAACGAACACATGGCTATTTAAAAAAAAAATCTTTTTTACACTATTTCCAAAACTTTTTTTGAATGATCACAATTTTTTTGCTGTTCGCGTGTCATTCAAAATCGTTATGCGTGCCACATTTGGCACGCGTACCGTAGGCTCGCCATTACTGAGTTGATTATTGATTATAAAGGTATTCATTCTGTGTTTAGAAGCTCTCCTGTTCGCTCGAATTTTTCATTCGCGTATTTGAAAAAAAAAACCTACCGGTTGATGAATTTCAATCACGATTACAAAATATGTGTGTAAGTATTTTATTTATTTACAGATATTTACGCCCTAATCCTTTTACAATATGTTGAAACTCTGTATACACACAATACTTGTATACAAAGGAATGATTTATTTTTTGTCAAAAAAGACAGAAATCAATTAGAATAGTAAAAAACCCGAAGATGAACAAACAGTTTAACATTAATCAGTTATCTTATAAATAAAAATGGATTGACCATGTATGTCACTTCATAACTTGAGAACGGCTGAACCAACTTGGCTTATTGTTTTTTTGTTGTGTTCTTAATTATCAGGAGACTGTTTATATGAAAGAAAATTTTTGGAAAATCTAACGGAATCA
>OX388312.1:27674973-27700793 GCA_947579605.1 Athripsodes cinereus
AATCCAATCTGCATGTTTTGGTGACAAGCCGTGCCTCGTCCCGTATGCAAAGGCAAGAGCCAAGTCTCTGCCAGACTGTACGCAGTGAAATGGAGTAAAACATTCATCTCATATTATCTCCTGCGTAAAATTACATGATCTTTCATTAATGGAATGCATGTTGCACATGCATTTCGAATGAAAATTAGATCATACAGTCTTTCATAATATGCGATACTCCTCGCATACTGGATTAAACGTTGTGTCGGCCATTCTGCGAGATGGTCCTGATGATACACAATGATCACAATGTTGAAACACAACACCTTTTCGACGAATCCAATCTGCATGTTTTGGTGACAAGCCGTGCCTCGTCCCGTATGCAAAGGCAAGAGCCAAGTCTCTGCCAGACTGTACGCAGTGAAATGGAGTAAAACATTCATCTCATATTATCTCCTGCGTAAAATTACATGATCTTTCATTAATGGAATGCATGTTGCACATGCATTTCGAATGAAAATTAGATCATACAGTCTTTCATAATATGCGATACTCCTCGCATACTGGATTAAACGTTGTGTCGGCCATTCTGCGAGATGGTCCTGATGATACACAATGATCACAATGTTGAAACACAACACCTTTTCGACGAATCCAATCTGCATGTTTTGGTGACAAGCCGTGCCTCGTCCCGTATGCAAAGGCAAGAGCCAAGTCTCTGCCAGACTGTACGCAGTGAAATGGAGTAAAACATTCATCTCATATTATCTCCTGCGTAAAATTACATGATCTTTCATTAATGGAATGCATGTTGCACATGCATTTCGAATGAAAATTAGATCATACAGTCTTTCATATATATATATATATATATATATATATATATATATATTATATATATAACATATTTCTCATACTCAACACAGTTTGAGCAAGACATGAACAAAAATTGGCGAAGAACAAAACACAAATGGGAATAAATTCATAACACCAATAACTAAAGTCAAATCACAAAATATCGGAGTGTTAGTGGGTATAGAGCAGTATAAGACTTCCAATTTGACGTTTCAAAAATGCTAAATGAGGATCGTGTCTGCAGTAGCTCCCCATAGGACTGACACGTTTGTTCACATTTGTAGATACGCCGCAACAAAGTAAAAACAAAAACAACTTTTCAGTACGATGTGAATTACCACAAAATACTCGTATAAATGAAATAAACAAAACATATTTATCATAGAACTGATATTATAAAACGATGGAAAATAATATGTCGCCACAAAAATAGTAAAATTCCTATTCTGTGGTTTTGATAATGGATATACCTATGATAAAAATTGATACATGCTTGTACAGAGAGTGTCCAAATTAACGTACTCCTTCAAAAAAATCGAACTTACATAGTTTGTAGTTTGATTTTGTTGACACGGGAGGACAGCTTGTTTGTTCATTACATGCAGCTGGTCTGCTAGCTACCCCATCAAAAATACGACATGTATCCAAATAATTCCTGGGTGGTCATTTTTTAGATGGTTACTATCTGATCATCTATACCCTCACTCCAGGCGGGGCAGGCAGAGAAAAAGGAATGCAATAAATATTATATCCTTAGATACTACTTTCGCTTCTTCTATGTTCGTTCAGTTTGTCAAGCATGCACGCAGATTTCTCTTACTCAACACGTGGTCGTACATTGATTCACGTAATTAAGCGACGTAGTTCTTGGACGTCCGCGCTTTCTCTCACCCTCTACGTCATCATTACTGATTACTCTGCTGCTTACTCTGTATTAGTGATGTAACGAATATTCGTATTCGTATTCGCATTCGCGAATATTCGCATATTTCAAAGTATTCGCATTCGCATTCGTATTCGCAAAAAAATATGCGAATGTTTTGCGAATATTATTTTGGTAATTAAGTATCGGTAATTCGGTAAAAGTACCGGATACTTACCCGGTACATTATAGAAAAAGGTACTGCAAGAAAATATTCTTTAAGAAAACCGAGGAGTTTTGAAATATTTTAAATTCTTATACCATTTTGAAAATTCGGCGGGGGGGGGGTAGAAATTTTTAATGTTTTAGCAATTGTAGAAATTTAAACAAGTCAATATTCGCTATTCGCATTCGCGAATATCCAAAATCACACATTCGTTACATCACTACTCTGTATATTTTCCGACGTAATGACGTAATATAAATTAGAAATAGATATGATCAATATCTTAGTATTAGAAAACTTTAATTTTTCTCAATTCTTTGTTCTCAATATACCACCTACGGATTACAGTTCTCCAGTCCTCTCAACACGTGGCGCACTGTATTCCTCAACGATTCCACCATTGACGATCCAGTAGCAGACTTAATAACTTATCTAAGCCACTTATCTCTGTCCATATTGCATAAAATCATCGTCTCACTTTTATTCTTTCCACGTCCCTACCTATGAATAACCTTACAATACAAATGTCTTGGCATAAGACGTGTCCGGAAAAAAATATGATAATTCGTTTCAAGCAGATGGACGAGCGAATTTGTCTTAATCTAAATCCCTTAGAGTATAGAGAAAAATATTTTTAGAAAGAAACATCAGCCAGTAGTTAGTGAAATAACTGCATGTGATAAACATGTAGGTTGTTCTCTTTGTGTCATATAAATTTTATAAAGACATTATGGATGGGTGGCATAGGTGGAGTTGGACAGAGGATGTTAAATGGCCAATAGAAAATATTGAAGGAGACTTATTGTCCACCCGGATACCGCAGAAATCTGGGGACTTCTATTTAACCGAAATTCTACACTTAAAAAATCTTGCCATAATGAAAAGTAAGAGAAAAAAATGAAAGGCTTATTATTCCGGGATTGCAAATAATGGAAGTAATTAAATAATTGTAAAAAGATTTGCTCACATGTTTTTCAGAGTCCAGTTGGGTAGCCAAGAGACAAGTTGATATTTTTTTAAGTAGGTAGGTATATTTATTTTCGTAATTTTATAGTGTGTTGGTAACTGGGTGCCCTTGCGGCACGAGACTCCGTTGGTTATTTAGTTACTAAGTATCATTACAAAATTACAATCATAACTTTATGACAAAGACGAGCATTTATTCAACTGCATAATGTATCCAAATAAGCATTTCCATTAACCATGTATTTACTAATTTACGTAAATAGACAGTTCATTGCTATGTAATTATTGTGTCTAATTATCTTTGGTTGTGTTTCAAATCATGGAATGATAAAGTGAAATTTTTTTCTTACTTTTGATTTGATTTGTAATTATTTAATTCTTTAGAAGGTATTTTTTTTGGTAAATCTCTAATAAAGGAAACATTATTTTGTTCAGCTATCTAGGGGAAGAACGTGGAATGAAAACCGGTGTAAAAGTAGTGGTTTGACCGTGTTGAAAGATTGAACGAGGATAGTGTCTAAGAAAATAAAGGTAGGTGAAAAAAAAGGATTTATCTCATATAATACTTACATAACATCCTCTCTGCAACGTAAAAATTAAGTTAAGCGTACAATATTGATGTTGGTATGATTTATTTGTTAATCAATGGAATAAGTAAATGTATGGTTTATTAACAGTTTGTATGAATCTGTATTTTTGATGAAATTCATTTTTTAATAATTTTTATTGCAAAATAATACTCATATGTACAAACGTATGTATATATTATTATTTTGAGATTGATGTGTGCAATATAGTATTATATTTATTCAGAATACAGTGGCGTATTCAAGAAATATAAAAAAGATGACCATCTCCAGTTACCGTATTTCCAACTGTTCATAATATTTATTTGATCACGGTATTACAGTACGGCAAACACCGAGTTAATTGAATAGCAGAATACATATAACCTTACCTTTATTTCGTACTTTATCTCGTTTTAGATTCATATAGACATAAACTTAAAAAGACAATATTTCATTTGTATTTATTTACTTTTTTATTTTTGGACAACATTTAAGTGTCATATAGGTGCCAAAGTTAAATTTGTTAATATTATGTCGCTGATATTATGCCTGTCACCAGTAGGAGTCGGGCAAGGTTGGCTATAATAATAATAATAATAAACTCTACTGGGATCGACCAATTCAAACTGATCGAACTATTATAGCTAATCGACCAGATATTGTGTTGGTTGATCGCAGATGCCGTAAAACATACATCATAGACATCACTATACCGCACGATGAAAATTTAAATAAAGCTGAGCAAGATAAGATAATAAAATATCTTGATCTTGCTCATGAAATCAAAGATATGTGGAGAACAGTTCGTCAGAGAAGAACTCGAGTTCGTCGGTAGCCTGGAGGTAGAGTCTCGGCCTCGTGAACAGGGGGTCCGTGGTTCGATACCAGGTGCCGGCAAACTCCCCTTTCACGACACAAGCTTTTAGTAGCTTACTGTGAAAGGTGTATAAGGTTGTATTTGGGCTTATAACAAAACTCAGATATAACTTTTTAAAAAACAAAAAACAAACAAAAAAAACAAAACAACACCTACCACAATCATCGTGCCTATAGTGTTGTCTGTGAATGGTTTAATACCTAAGAGTCTGTCACGCAATCTCAGAAAACTGGGAGTAGATGACAGGCTCAAATACAGCATGCAGAAGGCCGTACTTCTATCGTCCACCAGGATAGTAAGAAGGTTTTTGTCCCTGTAGCTCTGTAAGTGATCTCCCATGAGTGTACTATTTCATAGAACATCATGGGAGAATCAACTCGAATAATGTTGGGGTTCTACATTTTGAATATAAATTTATTTTAATATTTTATGGTTTTTGTTATTTAATGTTATATTTAAATTTTATTGTTAATCTTTTATTGTGTTCAAAATGTAGAATCTTATATTGTTTTGTTAAATAAATGAGATATGAGATAATAATAATGTTATATTTAAATTTTATTGTTAATCTTATATTGTGTTCAAAATGTAGAATCTTATATTGTTTTGTTAAATAAATGAGATATGAGATAATTATAATAAAAATAATAAAAAAAAGATAATTTGTATTTGGCGCTGTTTAATGATCCGTGAGCATCTCAAGAGCGCCGTGGCTTTTTGAGATAAATTTAATAATATGAAAGAATCTACATTCAGCAGTGGAGAGATGACCGAAGAAAAAGTATGAATTCTAGTACAAATTAATAAGTGTAATCGATTTTTCAAATATTATGAAATTATGGAAAGAAATACTTTGTTTTGTCGGTGTACACATACTAGAATTCCATAATTATTCTACTATAAATTATTGATCGTCTTTCGATTTTTCGAATAATTCATAGTAGAAAGAAACACTAATTGTTTAATTTCAGTTAGTCATAAAAAAAATGTAGAAAATAGTCACTTGTGTTACACCACTGTTTTATTTCTAGAAATTAGATATTAAAAATGCTTATATTGTAGAATGGCGTACACTATGTACCTGGTCTTGTTTAAATAAACACGCAATATAATTTCTTATTTACACATCTCCACTTTGTCACAATTACATGATGTGCAATAATATGTATGTAGGTGGTAAAGTAGATAGATAAGTACATACTCCACTATCAAACAAGTAGCTAGCTCAGTAATACATAGACAAATTAATGGGATATGAAAAATTTATATGAACTCGAACATCGTTATCATCAAAACCTTTCAAAAATCTCGATTGGAAAACCATGTTTACACAATCTAACATTGTGCAAAATCTAGTTGGCAGATGTGAGAAAGGCGTCCCAATGCTTACGAATTGGTTCTAGGCTGGCTTAAGTGATCACCTTCGATGTCCATGGACAACGTACACTAATATTTTTTCCTTTCCCCTTAATTTTTTTTTTTTTTTATTATTATTGATTTGTATTTTTGTGCTAGTGTGATGATTGAGTGAGCGAGCGAGATCGACTGTGTATATGTAGGCATGTTGAGATGACCGGTATGTTAGATACCTATGTTTTTTAAATTAATTATGGCGCATGGTATTGGATGATAGCTGATCTCTGAAAGATTAACCTTTTTTCTAACTTTATATACGTAGTTATTGTCTGTTTTGTGCTTTTAATACTTATAAAATAAAATAAAAATAAAATAAAATAAAATATCACCATTATCATTGTCACGATATCATCCCCCCTAGACAAACATGCACTTGGCGATCGACTACAAACGAATTTTCGACTATAACCGCAACAATAACACATAATTACACGGTACATGTAGGTAGATTGTCGAAAAGTTCGCCAGTAGTCGATCGCTAAGTACTAAGCTGGTCCGAAAAATCGAAAAATATAAATTGCAAACCATAAAAGCAACCATTTTTTGGCATTTTATATTTCAGATCTCGAATTGATCGATACCTCGTGTCTTCTTCCGATTAGGTAAGCATACTTTTTCAATAGAGTTGTTCGATTGGTTTTGTCATCAGCCAAAATCCAGTTAAAAAAATAAATTATTCTAAACATCATTTTCATGGCAGAATCCAGAAAAATGGGGTATCTAACCATTATTATACAATAATGACTATAATGAGACATTCAAAATGTTCCCGTGGAGCCCCAGTAAATAAGTTTCCTACTTTATTATATTAGTTTTTGAGTGTTCTGCAAAAACGCAGTTATTCGCTAAACATCATGCTATAGTCATTTAAAATTTTCAGTTCAGCAACGAGGTATGTAACCCACCTCGAATGTTTTAACTTCTATTGACATGGAGACGATGATTTGCATGTTTATAACATGCTGTTTTGATGCCTTAAATGAATAATTTATAACATACTCTCAGTGCATCCTACGTATATTGGCACGTGCAATAAAATTTATTTACTTATTACATATTATAATGTGCAGTATTTAACTATATTTTAAAATTTGACTTTGATCTTCTTGAAAAAAAAGTATTTATTTATATACATTATTATAATAACAATGATATAATGTTGAATTTATCGAGCAAAGAGCAAATAGATTTCTACTTTATACTTTTCATAGATCCTTCAAATCTTGTATCAATACCAACAATTGTCTTTACGTAAGCAAAACTCCTACCTTTCATACCATTATGTGCATAAAGAATAAGTAAATAATATGAATGATTTAATACATAGGTCCAAAAGGCTACAGTCCAATATAGCATTATTTAAAATTCACATGAACATTTTAAATTCAGCTATGAGACATGCCACCCATCGTGATTGTCTTTTTAAGGCACACAGAGAACGATTGTTTATTTGTAATATGCATTTATTCCGGTGGCAGCCTAATGAAAAACATCTGATAGTCAAAAAATAAAACAAAAATCCGACGTTTGATAAATTTTTGGACGAAATAAGAAAATATTTTTTAAAAAAATTTATAAATTAATTGGTCTTCCATTTTTTCCGTAAGTTTTTTAATGTCCTGGAAAAGCTGCAACAAAAGGCAGCTGAGGTTAAGAATACACATTTTGTTACGTTTTTCTCTTGGTGTTTTCTCTATATTACTCGATATATCGTTACCTTACTTTGAAAAGGTTCTATCTATATAGGGAATTCTGTATATGATAGAACCTTTTCAAAGTAAGGTAACAATATATGTTAATAGTCGCTTTTTAAGTATTTTTTGTCGCCCGTTTCGTATCTTTCAGTCGCTCACCTAAACAAATTTGACACATTTTTACAGCTCGTTAATTAATTTTTGTCACTCCATATCAGTCGCCAACTTAGTTTTTCTGTCGCACAAGAAGTATTAGAGTCTGTTCATTGCTAGTCGACCATTTATATTTTTGGCCGTGTCTTTAAATATTCCCCATTTAAATGAACATTTCTACTGTTGCAGTACTAGTGCACAATATATTATTATAATAATTATTATTGCTATCTTTGTACATCGCAAAGATTTATCGATTAAATTACGTTCTAGGTGTAGGATTGCGATGAATTATGGGGACATCTCTCATGCATTATTGTATCGCGTTATAATCGTAGCAAGAGATTAATCATCGGAATAAATTGTAATTTTAATTCTCTTATTTATATTCGATGTGCTTCATAATATACACTCTATCTATATAAAAAGTATTATAAAATAATTGGTTTGAATTGTTGTGG
Source organism: Athripsodes cinereus (assembly GCA_947579605.1). NCBI lineage: Eukaryota > Metazoa > Arthropoda > Insecta > Trichoptera > Leptoceridae > Athripsodes > Athripsodes cinereus. The sequence continues at coordinate 27,683,032 of OX388312.1, forward strand.
CATGCGCATGTACCTATATGTTTATAATGTAAATTCTTTCGAAAAATGCATACTTACTGCTATCTTCCTTCCCTCCACCGCTGGATATAGGCCTCTTCAAAACTTTACCATTTTCACGGTATTTAGCGACACGAAACTAATCTTTTTCCCATAACTTAGATAATATTGTCATCCGTTAATTTTTTTTGATGTTTTCCTTTTTTTCTATTAACCTTCCATGGTCTGTATTCCAAGACCTTAGGTGTCCATCTGTCATCCTCTCTTCGAAATATATTACCAGCACATTGCCACTTCATCTTGTAGATTTTGTTAATAATATCCACAAATTTCGTTTTCATTCGGGTTATTTGATTTTACACTCTGTCTCTTAAGCTAATTCCCAGCATTTGTCTTTCCATTGCACGCTCTGTACATAAATAAGTACAAAACATATAAGAAATAATATTCTTTTTGATCTATCTATACCATCATGTCATTTTCCACAAGAAGGGTAGCTGGTGAACTCATTGTATGTTATTATCATGCAGGTTGTCTCTTCCATGCAAAAAAAAACATTCAAAACGGGTGGTATAACTCATCGTTCAACTGAAGTTACTATGTGTCATTAACGTCATATTTTGGAAATCCCTGCTTTTTACAGAAAGATTCGAAAACTACCAGAAAAAGGAAGGAGACCCATCCTTTGCCTGGAACTTCACAGGGAATTATTTTTGAAATCATAGAATCAAACCAATAAACCTGTCTATAGAAGTGCAACCTAATGTGAAGAATGAGAAATATTTATGCATATTATTCGAAAATATTTTTGATTTATGAAAACAATTAAAATTAGGTAGGTTTTAAATATCGCCTTCGATTTCAGAGGGTGTATGATAGTATTGAAATTATTGATTTATAGAATCGTTTTCCTTGCGACGTCAAAAAACTCGTTTTAATATTTTGTATCAAGTATTTAATAGAGGTTATTAAAACAAAATAATATTATAAGGTTTACGAGACAAAATAATGTGAAAATAACCTGCTTATTTCATGGATTACGAACAATCTTTCTTATTCAGATATGTCAGCTTATATTGTATAGACTAGAAATGCCGTAAAAGGGCCATGACCTACCATGGCCATTGTGGGAAGCGCTCAACAGGATCAGAACAGGGGTGAAACGCACCAAAAAGAATCTCCAGAGATAGGTCTATGATTTTATTTGTGCACAACTTGTAAAACTCCATAATTTTAATTTATAAATTATAATTTATTTGTTTTACAAAATATTTAAAATAATGTGACATATGTTTCGGCTGCAATGCCATAATCATACTGATGCCAATGAGTATGATTATGGCATTGCAGCCGAAACATATGTCACATTATTTTAAATATTTTTTTAAAACAAATAAATTATAATTTATAAATTAAAATTCCAGAGATAGGGTTTGGCTGAGAGCATGGTGTGTGACAGTGGAGAGGAACAAAACACCGGCCATCTTCTGACATGTCCAATGGTTCCTAGACAGTGTCACTGGGATAAATACTTGGAGCGAACTCATCTTGGGAGAGCTGTAAGAGACGTCGTGGCTTTCTGGGAGGGAATGGGAATATAGATTTGATGTTTTTAATGTTTTTTTTTTTTAATTGTTTTTGATGCTGACCGCCACAAAAAGAAGAAGAAACACAAAGGAAAAATTGGTAATGCGGCCATTCAAATTTTGCGACCAAGCATGCAAAAATAAGAATTTCAGGAGAGACAGCTTACATCATCGTTGAGTTATTTTAAATGGCTTATGATTGATACGTAGCGAATAATTGTACAGGGAACCCGAGAACTTACAGATAAAAATGAGAGATCTTTTTTACTCCACGATTTTTTTGTTTATAGCTATATTGTCATTTAAATGATTGAATCATTAATGTATAGATAGAGGCGTAGAAATTATTGGAAAAGTTGAAGGGGTTTCCCGTCTAGGAGTTTATGAAAATGGGATCAGAAAAAGAAGGACTATGAATAAAATATCATCATTGGCGTCTCTGTTGTTTTCTTTTAAATTTATTTAACCCTTTCGTAGGCCGTGGGAAGATGTTTTCCCATTAAATGAAAAGTACGAAAAATCATTAAGAATTGTATTTACCACCTTAGCCCGTCATCTCTTGATATGTTACTTAAAAACTTTTAAAAATAAAATTGTTTAGTCGACATTTGAATACCTTGTAATTAAGCGGGAAATTTGAAATATGTCACATTTCATCTCTTGGTAGTGCTGTTGCTGTGTTATTTTAACATTTTGGATTTTTTTTTCCATTTTTCAACCGTTTCTAAGTTTTCGGAGCTACTTACTTTACCTAAGTTAATATCCTATTTGTATTATAAAATATTTTTATTACAAATCTCTTATTAGTTTATTCTTCCTAAGGTTTTCACAATGTTTTTAGCCAAAAAAGATACAGCCCCTGAAGTAAGATTGGCAGGTGTAGGTTAACATCTTCCGTCTCTGGGTGGAACCTATCACAGATGTACATAGATGCTACAGCTCACAAAAGTTATAGAACAATAATTAAGAATGACATATATGTACGCTGCTTGTGACATTCTAATTTGTGTGTATCCATGATTCAAAAATTTTCTCAGATTTTTTCAAAAATTTAAACGGATAATCGATTTTTACAATGTCCTTGATATCAAAATATTTTTTTTTTAATTAAGTATTGATATGCAAAAATTTTATATTTATTTTTCCATACATTTTTTTATGCCAAAAGAAGTTCCGTGGGAAACGTGCTTCCCACCTCGCATAACTTCTAAACTGATTTATGTTATGAATTTTTTGACACAATTGGATGTCGGGAACTGGATTTTTAACTTACTACTCTTTAAACCTGGTTTAAAGAGTACTCTTAACCAAGCCTATGTCGATTCATAAGCGTCGAAACTCTATGTTGTGCACTCCTTAAGGAAGTTCACATATGTATGTGTATCATATACAACATACCTACCTACCTAGTTAATACCTATTCAAATAGGTTGACTATGGATGAGTGTGATCAATTGGAATGATTAATCTGGAGTAGTTCAAAATATGTTCTAAACTGATTATCGATGAGTTTATTTGTTTATATATTTATTTCATTGTACTAGTGAGATGAGCTTAATTATACCTACATAAAAAAATTATAAATCATCGTTTTAAAAAAATACCCACGAAAGGGTTAAATGACAATTTGAAGGTAGTGTATATTTGTTACTTGAATGCAAATGTCGTTATTTGAAATTGAAAGTGTGTTTATGGAATTGGTTTGTTGATGGGAATGAACGTTTGGAGATGTGTGTGTTTGTTTTTTCATTTTTTCCATTGTTTTTGGCGTGACTGTGTTTCATTTTATGTGTTTGGAATCATGTCTTCTGGGACTTGTCTTGTGGGAAGATACAATATATGTAATCTTTGTAGTATGTATTTATATTGTGTGTAATTATTGCATGTAATGTTTGTAATATGTACTTGAGATAAATAAATAATAGATTAAATTTAAAAAAAAAATTATATATAATATAACATTGTATCATACGTGTAAAACAAATAAGGGAATTGCGAAATTTGATTTCGTTGAAATGAAACCCGGGAGGTTTTTTATCAATACTGATGCATGCTGTTAGTGGCTAACCTTGTTTCGTAAATATAATACCCATACTTGGTGCATCTTACCTGCGTCCGTATTGTCTTGTTGCCATGCGACTGGAGCAAGAGTAGGTAGTTACTTGAATTATCAGGTTTGATATTACAAAGTGAGACATGGAGAATATCATCTCTCTACACTGAGAAAAATACTAAAGAAATTTCACAAGGAATCATTGGTGCGTACTATCAGATTATTTATTTATTTATTTATTCTTTTTGCACATCATCATTACATAACAGTGTTAACAAAATAATATAAAATTTTAGAAACTAGGACGATGTGCAGTGGCGAGATTATCACTATAAAGTGATTTCTTCCATCTAACCAACGATTTGTTTGCGAAAAGTTAATATTATAGATTCGTACTAATGAATCGTTTGTACTATCTCTGGTCCTAATCTGATAGTACGTAGGTACCAATGATTCGTTGTGAAATTTCGTTAGTATATTTCTCAGTGTATAAAGTGTTAATTAAATGTAGTTAATCCAAACGTCCCATTTGTCTATCTTTCTATTCCCTCACGCTGTATCCCAAGTGGGGTAGACAGAGAGAACGTAACGCCATCTGTCCTTACATACTTCCTTCGCTTCTTCTGCATTTATACAATTTCTCATATACGCACGTCGATTTCTCGTACCTATTCAAAACACGGCCGTCCTTGAGAATTTAATCTACATGGTTAAGCCATGTATGTAGTTCTCGGACGCCTACGCTTCCTCAAACTTCTCCTTTCAGACAAATATAATTATACTCTTTGTCATTCTTTCCTCTTCCATTCGTTCCACATGACCAAACCATCTCAATTTATTTACACGCATTACTCCGCATTACCACAACACTCCTCTTGCATCCACTCATTCTTCTTCTATCCTCATTCCTCACTCTAACACGCTACGTTTTACCAACCATCCTCCTCAGCGATTCTTATCTTCACAGCATTAATTCCACTTTCATCCCTCTTCAACCATGTCCACGTTTCGCTTGTGTTGTCCCATTTGTGGGAGAGGTTAAACGAAAATATATATAAAAAAAAAATTTAGGCACGTGTGACATACTTTTTTAATATTACAATATTATTTATTGTTATAATGATAATAAATTTTAATTAGAAGGCCGGTATTGCTGAACTTGCAATAACGTTCGTTATATTGCAAATTGCAATACATTATCGGACACATGAATAATACGAGATTATTGCACCATAAATACATCTGGTAGGACATTTATTAATATTATTGTAATGCTAACATTAAAATGACAAATTTTATTGTAAAATATTTTTTAAAGCAAATAAATTAAAAAAAGTCTAGCATCTGCTCTTAAATTTCTTTTTCTTTCTATCCAATAGAAATATAAATATGTATATATGACACAGCACTACACCCTAGCAAACTATTTTTTTTAGAAAAAGTTTTATAATTTCTGCACTCATTTAGACGGTAAATTAAGGTAAAGAAAGGTAAGTTATGAAATTTAATTAAAAAATAAATGTTTTTTTCCACTAAAGACAATGATTGGCAGCGTCCTAACAAAACGAAAGATGTCTCTCTCGATATTTCAACATATGAGTAGAATAACATATAAGTAGAAACAACAGTAGAATAAAACATAAACCGTGGAGAAAATTAGTGTATATCGGTAGTATTTCAACAAGTTTTGCAAAATATCTTAAACCGTGATTATCGTTGTGCTTTTTACACTACCAACAATATTAATAAATTAATTTTTAACAATAAAAACAAGAGGAATAAGTTGGATGAGAGTGGAATATATTTATTGTATCTGGTGTAATGACTGCAAAAGATCAATCTTCATAAAATATCAATTTAAACAAAATAATGAAATGGAACAAATTCAAAATTAAAATAATGTAACTACTAAGGGAAGTGCCTAGGTACTTATTTTAAAATTAAAATAATCTAACAAAGTAACAACTAAGGTAAGTACCTAGGCACTTTCTTAGATGGATATCACAAAATATAACACAATTTCAAGATAGGTAAATATACCATAAAAAAGAATATACCAACGACTACAACAGTTATAAATACATACCTAGTTCTTTTTAGAGATTATTGATAGTTCTTTTTAGAGATTTTCTAATTTTATTTGTTTTTTTGTATATTTTTTTGCGGCCATAACACGGCCATGAGGCTAGTGTGGCTAATCTTTAAATAGTGTTTTTATGTATAGGTACTTGTGTAAATTAAAAAAAGTGGACTTGTGAAAATATGTTTAAATAAATAAAATAAAATTTTCAAGTCACTTTTTCTAAAATTCAACATTAGTTTAGCTGCCAGGCACAGAATTGTAATGTTGCATATACATACTAGTACGAGTAATATAATATAAATTGACACAATTTTTACCAGTTTACGATGAACCAACATTTGGTGTAGTCTGCTTATAAACGTATTGATATTAATTATTATGTAATATTCGCAAGTGCAACAACTGCATCATGCAATATTCTGTAATGGGTTTCACATTACATTTGTTAATTTCTTATCATTCAAAGACATTTTTTCATTAAAACGAAGTTTATTCATATATACATACTTATTTGTAGATAATTTTTATTGATGATTTTCGATCAACCTTGTTAAAATTAATATCTCGTCAATATAATATATGATATAAAAATACCTTTACGCTTTTATAATAATAATAATAAAACTTTATTGTGAAAAAAATAATCATGAGCAATTGGCGAGCTTATTGCCTGGAGGCAACATCTTCCAGGTAACCAAAATAATGTGTGATACTATGTTGACAAAGTGGGTAATTAATACTTAATGTGCAAACTGGTGGAAAGTTGCTAGATTGAAAAGAATTGAAATGGATTCTGTGGGAAACCAACCAATCACCTAAGGGTTGTAATGCCGCAGTTGTTGTTGCAGTTGCATTACATTTTCCAGTCATTTATTCCAAAAAACACCTTCAATTGATATCATCCATCTATATTGTTTAATTGTATTCTACCTATAGACTTGAAATTCAAGGAAAACTTGTATGTAATGCGACCCAAAATTTTGCGACCAAACACATTGGTGTTGTAAGGGAATTGAAGCACGTTGTTCTTTGTTGTTGTTGTAGGGGTCCTTTTATGACCTTGTAAGTAGGAAAGAGACTATTAGCATTTAAATGTTTTGAAGTGAAACAACATAACATTATTATTATTAATTTTAGAACATGTCTCTGAGAAAATTAGTAGGTTCTACGACTATATCATCACGGCATAATTATTCTACTAGCAAGGTAGCTAACAGACCAGCTGCATGCAATAAAAATGCAGGGTGTCCTATCCGTGCACACAAACAATTAAAACATTCAGGATGGATAAATGGCAAACCTCATTGCTGAATTTAAGATGTAAAATGTCTTTTTGCGGATATCTGTCTTTTAAAGGACACTCAAAACTTACGGAGAAGAATGGGAGACAAATTTTTTGCCTGGTGCTCCACGAAACATTAGTACTTAAGTAGAAATAACATATAAATAATTAATAGTAAATTAGAAGCTACTGTATGACACGTCTTTACCGTACAGGTCTATGATTGATACACAAAGTTAATAAATACTATTTAACGACCCATCTCAACATAAGTAAATTGATTTACCTGTTTATACAGATGCAACGTTCAATTAATCAAAACGATGTCTGGTATCAATCATCAGTAGAGACCATTGACCATTATTCATCAATAATAATTTCATATGATATTGTTGTTTAATTCAATTTTATTACAATAAAAAAAATATTATTATTACCAAGTACATAATTATTCATCTAAATCAGAGGCTCCCAACCTTATTTCAACCACCGCTCATTTTATGGAATTTAGTGCACACACATAAGGTGTGCGTGTCTTTTAAAGGAGCCAGGGCTAGAGCCAGAGCCAGTTTTGTTTGACCATACGAGATTTTAGGAAGATTTGAATTTATTATTTTTGTATAATATAATTATGTAGAAATTAAAGTAGTGCACACGGCATAGCTCAGGAAATAAACGCCGAAATTGACAAATTATCACTTGTACATAGCATTAGCACTTTCCTAAAAAATGGCTCATATTGGAAATTATTTAATAACTGACAAAACAATGATTAAAATGTCTTAGTTTTATCCATGTTCCATTGTGATATCGGGAATGTATTCATTTTCCATACAAATCTAATGAGTAACGATAATAATATTTCTGTCAATAAATAATACATAAATAATACATAATTGCGAGAAGGGAACCTGAGAACCAGGAAAGAGTACTGGGTAAAACTGGGGTTGGGGCAGGAAGGCGTGGAAGAGATCGAGTACCAGCAAGATGGAGCTAACAAATTAAGGAGGCCATACAGAGCTCACTGCACATAGTGGAGGATTGCTCGAGGTGAAGACGGATGGTCTATGGAACGAAGCATGATGGTCACGGTGACAGGAAAATTATTCGAATCACAATTATTCGAATTGATAATTCTTCGAAAAAACATTTGTACGAATTCACATTTTTTCGAATGACAATTATTCGATTGGCAATTATTCGAATCCACAATTATCAGAAAACACAATTGTTCGAATTTTCATACGTTATATTGGTAACGACAATTATTCGAAACACAATTCTTCGAATTTTTATTATCAAGACAGATAATTTTGCTCCTATTTTCGGCGAAAAGTGACTCGCTTAGCGAAGTAATATTATATAACACGACTCAGTTAGCAATCGATTTATTTAAATAGTGTCAAACGTTTGGAAAAATAATTTAAATATATTTATAATTAGGTATGAAAGCAATTGCCTCATTTTCTTAAGAAACTAAAATAACATTTGTTGTTTATGAACTCGTCCACAGTTGGATGAGGTATGGCTGGGGTTTTATATGAAACGTAATATAATCGTGTCAATATGATCTGCTTCTGAACATCAAAATAAAATGAATTTAGATTAATATAAAATAGTTTGAAGAATGTGGTTTTCTAACAAATGTTAGTCGAACAATTCACTTTCCATTAATTGTAATTCGAATAATTGATAGTCGAACAAATGTTATTCGAAGATTTGCTAAATCGAATAATAATTTTTCGAACAATTGTAAAGAATTTGTACAGAATGTAGTAGTTTTCCTCAGATGCCTTGTCTAATTACGGTGTCTATTGAGGACATATAAATATCTAAGTATATTGATGGGCACCAATATTTATAAGATTTGGTATATTATGAATAAATTGCTGAAATAGCTTTATTTCTCGGATATTTCAGGAGCCCAAGGACTCCTATTTATCCGTTTAGGTGACAATTTATTAATATTTGAACTCTCTCTAGTTTAATACCACTATGCCAGTGTTGGCATCTCCGATCCTACCACGTCAGGTATCTTCGTATTATGAATAAATATGAAGATACCTGAAACATCAGTTTTTTTTTTTTGGTTTCTACCTACCACTCTTTTGGAGAATTTTAGCACCCACTGGGGCGCGGCGCCTGCTTTGTTGGGAACCTCTGATCTATATCACTCGCAACAACGCGCTGATATGTCAGTCATGATGATAATAAGCATGCTGTATTAATATAATTTAATCTTTTTGTAATATGTATGTTTGTACATATGTCTCTTGTTGTTAAATAATAACTGTTATTATTAATCTGTATGTTCATTTATCTCAATGTCAGTGTCAAATATTGAACCAAATAATAATTATACCTGGCTACAAATAAAAATATCTCAACCCCATCATTTTGTTTGATCAAAACTTACTTTTTAGAGGAAGACTCCCTAAAATATTATGAATAGGTTAAATGGCGTTTAGTGCGTAATAAAGATATTCCGCCGAATCCTCCAATAACGCAGTGTTGGGTCAATTTCTACTATAGGTTATCCAGTAGTAGAAAAATATGTTGATTACCATAGTTTTACGTATTTTTATTATCTTTAACTGTATACCGTAACAAGATATCACAGAAGCCATATGGGGGCGAGAGGGTGCATCTTGTCCAGTGATTGCAATTTTATTTAAATGCATAATTATGCTATGATTTTCAACTATGTAGAGGAATAAATCATTATATAAATATAATTTGTACCCTCCCACAGCTCATATCTGGATTTCTCATGATATCTTGTAACAGTGTATAGTGAAAGATAATTCAAATAAATGCAACTATGATACTATTGGATAACCTATGATTGAAATTGAACCATCATGACAATAATTTTTAAAATAAAATAAAATAATTTAAAAAGATTAGCAGATTTACTTCAATATAGAATGTTTAAAATATTATATTACCTACTACTATTATTACACCATCATGGCTTACCCTACAAGTAGGGTAGCTATCAGACCAGCTGCATATAATAAACATGCAAGCCATCCTCTCCATACCAACAAAAAAATAAGACATTCAGGATGGGTGACAAAACTCATCGCAAAACTCGATGTTAGATGTATTTACTTTTCGATCACCTGCCTTTAACAGTACACTCGAAAACTCACGGAAAAGAGTGGGAGACCAATGCTTTACCGGATGCTCTATTTTGCTATAAGGCAATAATCGTGGTTTAAAATTTAACAACTGCATTGTAGGTGATTACATTGCAAAAACATGGTTAAAAAGTGCAACAAGCATTTCACAATTGATATTTATGGTAGGAGGAGAGATCAAGATATAAATCTAATTTTTTTAAGTACTAAATCTTAAATGGCTTTATCTACTAAATTTTAATTACGTAAATAAATCATTGTTTCGTGTTGTTGCTAACGCGAAAGAAAGATTTGCAAGTTGGCCTTAATTCTGTCTATAGAATAATCTTATTTTAAGGTGCTCATTTCACTATGAATCTTTATGAGATAAAGTGTACGTGATTTAAAGCACGTAGTCCTATGAATTATATTCTGTTCATTGACTGGAGCGGGGCTCTATGTAAAACAGGCCATGTCTCGAATTGTGTTGTCACGTGGACGTTATTAACAATGATAACGTAAGATTGATTGTTCAGTGCCATGAGCCAGTTAATAAACAATGGAAACAAAATCATACTCAAATAGGTTGGTATATGTTTTCGTTACATATTTTTGAGTTTACTATATAATTTATCAACCCGTGGAGCACCCGGTAAAGAATTGGTCTCCCACTCTTTTCCGCAAGTTTTAGAGTGTCCTGTGAAAGTCGGGTGTTTTTAAAATAAAAAGATTTTTTCCCAAAATATTACATACACAAAATAACATAAAAACAACATTATGGAATATATTAAATTAAATTAATTTATAGCTTAAATTCAGTGATGAGGTTTTCCATACATCCTGAATCTCTAAATTTTTTGTTGGCTGGTCTGCTGGCTACCCCACTTGTGGAATATGCCGTGATGGGATAGATACATAGATAGATAAATTTTCAGAAGAAATCTACAAAAGGATTATCAAAACATCAAAAAAATGATTTTACACAAATTTCCAGAACTTAGATAGGTAGGAATGTACCTACTTATTGTAAAGAAAGTGTTGAATAGATTTTAGATAATCTGTATACAGAGGAATATTTTATAGAAAAAGGAGAATTTAATTAATGTCTTGGCCCTCAGGATTCTTTGCACCAGAGTCATGGATCGGAGACTTATTTCTTGTCTAGCAAGTACATCAGAAATGAAACCGTAAGTGGTTAGCCGTAGGGATCATTTTAAATCAGGTTTTTTCCCATCTCATCTTAAGCTTAATTAAGCACAATATAATAACGTGTAACAAGTGCGAATAACATGATTGTATTGAAATATATACGATTATTCACGAGTAAATCGTTGAATTGTGAAATAGGCTCTAGAATACTTCGTACAAAAATGTGATTTACATAAGGCGACAAATAAATTTAATGCTCTCATCTTAAGACATGGTCTGTTGTCTGATGGTTGAAGACACAATTGGGAGATCTTTCTCTACCTTCAAGTCACGCAATAGTAAAAATACTCGGTTTGTTTCAAACCTAGATTGGTTTTCAAAAAATATATTTATTTGTTTATTTATGCATTCTTTACCGTACATTGATGACAATACATATTTTTTTTTTTATAGAAAATGCAATAAAATAAAATATTGACAATATACAGAGGAAGAGTTTATCGCAGAGGTACGATCTCTTCCAACTACTACTACTACTATACTATACCATCACGGCATATCCCACAAGTGGGGTAGCCAGCAGATCAGCTGCATGTAAGAAACATGTAAACTGTCCTCTTCGTGCCAATATAAAATCAAGACATTCAGTATGGGTGGCAAACCTCATCGCTGAATTTAAGATGTACAATGTCTTAATTTTTTCGAACACCTGCCTTTTACAGGACACTCGAAAACTTACGCAGAAGAGTGGGAGACCAATTCTTTACCGGGTGCTCCACGGGATAAACTAACCAAAGTGATATATTATGTTTGTGATGCTAGCGTGTCATGCGCTTCCCTAAATAAGAACAGTGAAATCCACAACATTGACACCCGAATTCATAGTCGTTTACTTGAGTAATACTTGGCCGAGGAGCACTCAAGTAAAAAGCAATACTCAAGATGTGGATGCATTCTATAGACAAACACTGCTCCTTTACTTCGCTAAGTTAACGCTTGAGTCGTGGGGAAAATAATTATTGTGGCGAAAAGTATTGCCACTAAACAAAATGTATTTTTAATTATGTTTTAAAGCATAAAAAACACGGTTTAACTCTTTATTATTGTGTAATTCTTCGATTAGTACTATTTAAATATTGTTTTGTAACATTTTATAGTAAATTTAAACATAAAATGATAGTAAAATGTACAACCTCGCACTATTGTTATATTATAGAAAACGAAGTACACATCACTACGTCTGCCATTTAACATAACCTCAAAAATCACAAACGACAAACCGTCGTCGTTCCCCGTACTTAAGTTTATTGTTCTATGCTTCCCTGTCGTCGGTCCCGTTGTCTTGTTTTGTTTTGCGTTTCAGATTATAATATAAGAAATTTGTTTAAAATAAATTACGGATTTATTCATATTTAGCCATTGATCTAATATGTTAACATGTTAGATCAATGTATTTAGCAAATTAATCATTAAATATGAAAAAAATAGTGTCGAATATCTGGACAAAATGTAATATCTGCATTGTTATCTGACATGACGATCATGTTATGTATAAAATTTTATAAATAATGTAAGTATTTATTACTTATTTAGCAAATAATTTTATTTATAAATAGGATCTTTGCATACTATATACCTTATTAAAGGTAAATTACTAGAAAAAGGCAAAATAAAATACATCAACGGCGTTTGACATTTCTAAGTAACGCTCAAGTCGTGTCCGACGACGACTTGGGATTCACAGGTACTTGAGTACTACTTGGGTTAGTTTTATAGGACTATGAAATGAAAACCGCTACTTGGCTAGCACTCAAGTATCAAGGAATACTCAAGTTACGACTATGAATTCGGGTGTGAGAATATCTTCTTCAGTAATAAATAATATGTATTCCTATTATTTTTGTTGTTACAGACAGGACAACTTGCATGTTTATTCCATGCGGTTCTGCACTGTGCAGAAGTCTGAGAACTTCCATTTATTCAATTCTAATTTCTACGCTAGCTACTAAATTTAAAAAAAAATCACGGTAGGTGCCACGTGGTGGGCTGCCTGAAGGACTCGTCGGCCAAAACTATAAAACCAGCAAAATCCAAAGGTGTGGAATCTTTTGACTACATACTCCTTAGATGTCCCTCTAACTGAGGACGCAAATATAAACATACAACCCAAAAATAAAACAAAAGCACTTTCAATCAGAGAAATAAATTGAATAACCAATATAATACATAGAATAATTATTTTAGTCCAAAACGCCAAATTGAGATGTAAAAAAAATTGGAGATGACACTTGTAATGGCAGAAATTCATTATCATATCTACAATAACAATATTTAGACAGAAAATTCTCTCCAGTGCAGACAGACATGTAGAGATCTCTTTGGAGAAGAATCTAGAACAACAATATAATATTTAGTAAGTAGGTAGGTGTCTACTGATAAATTGGTTGAAAAACCTGTAAGGGCCAAGGTAGGTTTAAGTACTTGGCCAGCAGGTAAGCATTATTACAGATAAGTAACAAGTAATAACTATGATATTATTATAGATAATGATTATTGATATACCCACATACATATTATTCCATCGATGAATAGGTACCTACTCAGTTAAATAATATATACACCCTCTCTATACGCTTCTAAAGCGAAACGCATGCTCTCTGGTGGTAGGCTCCACGAACTAATTTGACAGTTTCAATTTCAAACATATTTGTATGGCAATATTTTCATTGTCCAGTTAATAATTGTGTTATTTAATCACAATTAAGGTTAATATGATGTGTTTTTGTTTCAAAGTTGTAAATATGATTATGTATTTTAAATTTCCATCAAAAGGATGAATCAAAGAGAAAATGGTTAAAATACTTAAGTTTACTTTAAAGTCCTTATAACATTTTTTTTTATGTAATATTGTTACATCTATTTATTTATAACACCACGTTGACTCCAAACAATGGGGTTACCAGTAAAGTAACTGCATGTAATAAACATGTATATAAGTTGTCATGAGAAAGCGATTTTCCAATTTTCCATTTTTCCCAAGGATTATCAAATTTTATGACATTTTTTTATCCCCCTTAATAAAAGAAAATGTAACGTGAAACTTTTTACAGACCTATTGGGTTTATTACCAAATAAAACGTGTGAATTTAATACTAAATTTGGATTAGTTGGAAGAGATCGTGCCTTTGCGATAAACTCGCCCTCTGTATATTAATTTTATATAATTGTTTGTAATCAATGTAAAGTAAAGAATGAATAAAATAAGAAAATAATAAAATTCTGTTTAATTAAACAGCCATTTTTGTATGCGGAATCACCACAATACTCGACAGTTGGAGCTCAGACAGCAGATGACTTTGTATTTAACAATCGTACTGCAATCGGAAAATAGGGTTCTCGTATAAAAGTAAGTAATCCTATTATAATAATAGTAGCGAGTCCAAGAACTTGTCCTAGAACTTACTGGATCTAGTTGGACAACATTGTACCAACATAATATAATATTTGATTGAATAAAATTATTGTTCAAGTTGTACGTTACAATTATACTTACATTTGACCAACAGATAAATATTATTGTAGGTATTCTTGTTGATAGTAAGAGTGATATAACTAAGATGCACAAGTAAAAAGTCTGAAAAAAAAACTTAAAACTACTCTTGTAATGGTAGAAATTTATTATTACCTACATGTATAATTTTTACATCTCATTACATATAATTCTCTCAATGAATGCGCTGGTGTGCAAAAAACAAAAAAAAATACAACCTTATACACCTTTCACAGTAAGCTACTTATCTAGTAGCTTACTGTGAAAGGTGTATAAGGTTGTATTTGGGTTTATAACAAACAAAACCCAGATATATCTTTTTATTTAAAAAAAAAAACTAATTTTAATTTGTCTATGCTGACGATATAGCAATATAGCATTGCTCGCAGACACTCAAGAAAGAGTTGAATGAAGCCTCAAGAAGAATGGAAAATATATTATTACCTACTGTCAAAATAAAATGCATGGCCGTCGGAAGAAGTGATGCGACTGCGAACATTGCCGTAAATGAAGTGAGTATCAAACAAGTAAGAGATTTCGGCAGCAG
Source organism: Athripsodes cinereus (assembly GCA_947579605.1). NCBI lineage: Eukaryota > Metazoa > Arthropoda > Insecta > Trichoptera > Leptoceridae > Athripsodes > Athripsodes cinereus. The sequence goes on from OX388312.1 coordinate 27,698,401, forward strand.
GATAAATCAGTATGGCAGCTCAAAATCTGGAACCGTAAGCGGGATAAATCAGGCAAGATTTGAAAATCAAAGCTTGTTGTGACCAAACTTAATGGATTGTACCTAACCCACTATACGAGTAGTATATATTTATCACTTTCTTAAAGAGCCATGTCAGGTCCCCCCGACGTCCCCCCCCATCACCCTGGCGTAGGCTTCTCTGTTCTGCAGGGTTACTCTTGACAAAACTAAACACGATCTTAATCTAGTCTTGATCTTGATCATACGACGCACGAAGTGACTATGGTCAAAAACACCGCGCTTCCGCTAACGCGCGATAGGTTTGCGTGTTTTTTTGGCCAATAGTCACTTCGTGCGTCGTATGATCAAGATCAAGACTAGATTAAGATCGTGTTTAGTTTTTTCAAGAGTAATCCTGCTGTACTGTATTTACTATAATTAAAATACGTGCATATTATGTGGCTTTAGTCTTTAATTTTCTCCACAATTATAGTATGACACCGATACAGCGCTTTGTGATTTAATTATACGAACGAGACAGCGACATCTATGAAAAAATTGAATCATCTTCTCTAGCAAGTCAAGATGCTTTGACTATTCATTCACAGGTGTCTATACGTGTCTTCTTAAAATACAATTAAGTCACGCATAACAAGATTGCACTTTTTGACTGACTAAGTTATCGATATAATCAAATTTATTGGATATTCTTTTTTGTGATATACCTACTTAAATATTTTACAAATAAATAAACCTATGAACTTCATCGATTACTGTTATCATCTTGGTCAATTTTCCTGTAGTTTTGTAGAAAACTATTCAAATATACGATACCTTATTTATTTCTTGCTTACATGGTAAAATTAATGGTTCATAATTCATAAATTTTATTTAAATGAGTGTGACTCAGATTCTATTCTACTTTTAAAGGTCATCCACTCGTTTATGATTGATCAGCAGTGTTTCAGATATATTTTCACATTTTCATACTTGTGTTGTTTTCAATAGCAATTTTTCAGCTTTGTGAATCTTACAATTGAGTTTTCAATGAAATGATTTTATTATTTTTAATAACTCACCTTACCTTTTTCTGTATCTTATTATAAACCTCTCATAGATACATCGACAGTCCCTATTACCAAATCAAAACATCTCTATCATTGATGATTTACGATTATAAATTTTGGCTTTCTCTTTTCTTTCAAAAATAAAAATAATAAATTATGGGGAAATGGCTTTGAAATAAATAGCTACCTTGGCCCTAGAATAAAGACCTAAATTATATAATGATACTGGCCAGTTGCTTCTCTCTAGATGGAATCCTGAGTAAGCCATTGCCCAAGAATTGTTATATTTAATAACAGATATCAAGTATTCGTCTCACAGTAGGTGTGTTCAGAAATCTAATGTATGTACCTACCCCATATGGTCGCACGGGGCTGGCGACCTGTCCACGTAACCACGGCTTCTCTGTCAAAGAACTTATATTCAAATTCTTTTACCTAGAAGTGCATCTTTTTGGCAATGATATTTTATGTGTTAGGTACTGTTAATTTCATGAAAGGGTCATACAAGTACTTATCCTTCAAAATAATGAGTTATAAAGAAGCAATAACGTCAAAGACGTTCCATATTTTGTCCAACGTATTTCAATGGAGCTCACCATGAATAAGTTATATTAAAACCTATTACGCATATTATTAAATAAATTTCATAATATTCTTCATAATAATTATACTTAGTAGTAGTAATATTATTGTGAAGGTTCTTTTGAAAATTATTATTTATCGCCATGATTGTTTGATCTTGAAAAATAAATAAAAATTTATCGCAATATCAGACCGCCAAATTTCACAATAATTTCATGATAAACAGGTATTTAATATATTGTTAAAGGGGGCCAACATCAAGATAGATAAAATTTTATTTAGGTAATCATATTTAAAAAATATTTATTGATTCATAATATACGAGAACCTAATTAATTAAAAAATGAACTTGGCCATGATTTTCAATAAAGATATGGATATATCTACTATGCGGGAACAATTATTTTTAAAATTACAAAAATGGAGAGGTCAAACGTTCTGGAGGCATCAGTAAAGCATTAACATCTCTGAAGAAAGTATCAAAGAGTAATGGAGCTCCGACACAATTAGGATAAAGCATATAAAAAAAAAATTGTAACTTACATAGGTAGATATTTCGTGTTAATAATCATATTTTTTTTTACGAAACAGTACTTGTTAGGTATAAACATATGCAAATTGCATATTATGCTCACACAATTTTGTCAACAGAATGAATATATTAAATTATCAAATAAAATAAAATAAATATTTATTATTTTTGTTTCGTGTTACTGTTGAGTAAGACTAACGCACGACCGGTTT